>JARHVA010005602.1:155000-172500 GCA_037957365.1 Torreya grandis | reverse complement strand
TTATACACATTATACACATCAATATGACATACACATATTGGAATGGGATACTATCTTGTAAGGTTACATCATCTTTGATTTGCTATTTTTTATTGCTAAAGGTGGATGAGGATGTACTGAATGTTGATTTTATTGTGATAGGACTCCACATCAAATTAATGGATACAATCCACATGATAATGTCAATTTTGTGTGGACAAGACATTACAAATTATAATTTTAATTACATCAAAACAAGGTAGTCAAATATTTTATTGAATGTTTTCTATTGTCAAGGGTGGATGAAGGCATCACAAGAGTCAATTTAATTATGTTAGGGTTATATGACTCTTTTTATCTTTATTTGGTAAAATGAAGAAAGGTATAATTTTTAGGATGACCATAAGTGTAGAGAATATTGTGTATTTTTTTAGATGAGGTTTTGAATCTCCACCAATATATAAAATCTCTCTCCAAAAACAATGGCAATCAGATACTCCTCTTCTATATATTTCCCATGAGAGGAATAGATAGTTATACCCAATTATAGTTTGAATTTTTGATTTAGTGATTTGTTGTGCCAAAACTATTATAGATGCACCATATGTGATAATCATCTCACTACAAAATAATAAAAAGATATTTTATTTAATAAGACATAGTTTAGTGGGTGTTGAAGGCATATTTTTTTAAATATTCATTCTATTGAATCTATATTTGACATATTTTTAATTGAACATTGTGTTATGAGACATTTCTATAATTAGTATAGAATACATGTCAGGTACAAACCCTCAACATGTGTGCTTCTCTTAGCTAAACAAATTTTTATGTTGTGGCATTATTAAAATGAAGAGTAGGTAGTTTGTATAGTTATCATCATTATATATCCATGTATAGCCCCCATATTTAATAAATTAGACAACAGTTTCCAAACTACCATGCCAATGGTTGACATCAAACCACACCATGCCATGTGCCCATGATAATGTTTGTGATTCCTTCCAACATTTCTTGCTCCATTAGGGCAATTGATGGTTTCAAATAAAATTTTCAAATGGGTTGATATCACAATGAACTATGGGAATACATAGATGTGACTTTAGACATTGTAATAATTTGTTAGAATACTTATTAATTTCTACTAGTGTTATCTTTAAAGCTACTATGTGTTTTTCTTAAGTTAGTTTTAGTGTTTGATTTAAAAAACTATTTTGAATCTTTGTAATCTTTTCCTATTTGTTGATTTTCATTTAATATATTTATTGAGGCTATTTATAATCACATTCATCAAGTTTTAATAAAATATATAACTTTCATGCAATAATAATTCCTCAATGAATTTCATTTTAGTTATTTATGTTGTTTTTCATGGTAACTCATAGTATTTAAGGTGGTATTAGAATTAGTGTAGGAGAAATTCTAGGTTGAGTGATGAGATCCATAATTAGAGGTTGGAGAAAGATTGAAGAAGTGAAACATTTCCATATATCTAAAAAATAAAATAAAATGAGGTAATCACCCAATTCGTGCAATAGCGATTTAAACTAAAAAATATTGTAATTTTTAAAAATAGGTCAAATGGAAATACAAAAAAAATTATGTAATACAAACCATTACTATCAGTAGAATACAGTGTTGTATTTACACAAAAGTAAGCAACCCTATTTTGTCCTAACTTGAATTTTACTTAGATGTTTGTAACTTTTGAATAATACACTATTTCAATCCTTTTATCAGCATCCATGGCCTATGATAAATTAAAAAATATATATATTTGACATATTATACTTGCTACAATGTTAAAAACACCAATTGGGTGACAAAATATCCAAGAATCTTAACTTTATTAAAATAACTTATATAGGATTGTGTGTGAATCTGTTTGATCTTGATAAAGATGTTATTAGTATAGATTACCATTGAATAACACTTTGAGTGTTTTATTAAATTATATTATAAATCTTTATTTTCTCCACATAATCATTTTATAACATATCTAAGAGAAACTCATGCCAACAATAGTGAATCTTATGTTGTCAAATTTTAGTTTGCAGTTGCTCTGCTATAGTGTTCTGTCTAGGCTTGGTTTGTTCTTGGAAAGGATTTTTTATTCCAATTTCAACTTAATAACCATATTTAATGACCCATTTAATTCTTAAATATTTTATAATATGATAAAAAACTAATTATTTTATTGATTTCCCACAAAAGTAATCTGAGAAATAATTTTTGAACTTATGTATCTACATGCCTACTCTACCTTTCATAGGCCTTTACTCAAACCGATTCAAAAAATGACTTAAATTACATTAATAAATAATTTTAAATAATCAAATATCATTGAAATACATTAATAAAATATTTACAACACAATAATAAGATTAAACATCAATTATATTCTCATAGTGTATCTTTTCTCAATGAAAACCTATAGGAAACCAATACACAATTAGAATTTTATCATTATAGAGATACTATTTTGAGTTTCTAAAATTTTTAATCCATTATAAATATATTATACCAACTTATTACATATTATGAGTATTTTAAACCAATTAAAAATGGAGTTATGTTTTAATATGTGCCTTAAACCCCGTTTTAGGATTTTACAAGAAAGACAGATCCCAAGAGCTCTTTATGGATTGTTAATTAAAAAATACACATTATATATTTTTAAACAAATATTCTAGGGTACTATTAACCCCATTAATAATTCCTAAAACTTAAAATTAACTCATGTAATGTTTAGTATGCATTATAAGTGTCTATAAATGACTATGAATGCACAAAATATGGTGGCTTAAAGGTTTCAACTACTTAAACCTTAAAACAAGTGAAAATTATCATAAAATTTAATTTATTCCTATTTTTTTAGTGAATTAAAATATTAATTTAACTAATCTAACCATCATATTCCTTTTTATTATAAGAAACTTAAGTTCCTTCATACATAGAACCCTATTATCATGATAGATTGTGAATAAAACTCTTTTTCTTATCTTAGCGTTAGGGATTCATATTAGGATAATTAGGAAAATATTTTAAAAATAATCAAACATGTGAAATAATACCTTTAATCCATAAAAAAATTCTTTCAATACCAAACAAGGCTTCGTTTATTGGTCATTTACATAGTCAAATTTACAAAATGCAAGGTTAAGGGTCTTCTTCACTCCTCTACCTTAATCTATTTTATTATTATCCTTGTACATATAAATATTTATTATAATATAATTTTTAATAGGTATTAATCCTATCATTCCTAAACTAATTCATAAATACATGTTTTTTGATAAATCCTAAGTATTATCAATAATACTCCTAACATAGAATATGATTACTTTGCGTTCTCATATAGAATATCAACACAATATTTTATTTAATATATAACAACCTTAAACAAGAAATTGTTATCATGTTGATTGAATACATGGAATAAATTTAATAAAAACTATTATACAAATTGAGATATAGTTAAATACTTTGAGAATGATTATAGATAGCTTCTAAGATGGGAATGAAATGGGTGTGGGTTAAGACAATTATACCCTTTTTTTCACATTGTGATATATTTATATTCACTACATCATGTGTGTGCTTAGTTATTTGTCTATATTCCTTGTCCTTTACGATCTTGATATGTATTTGGTGAATCTTTTACATTAGGCTCAATGCACCGTGGTAAAATCATATTAACGTCTCCCACAATTTTGCATAAAAATGCCATCGATACTGCTATATCACTCCAAAACAATCGATCTATTTCATATGAAATGGTAAAATATAAATGTTTTTATTTGGTGTATTAAATTATTAAAATATGTTTAATTCATTTTTTAGACATAATTTTTAATTTTTTTTTAAAATATTATTTGACTGTCTAATGGGAGATATTAGTATACTATAGCCACGGAATTTCACTGCCTGTATGCATTCTTTATGATTTGTGTACTTAAAATGTGTGAAATGTTTGTTATGTGCATGTTACATATATGATATATTGATTGTTCTAAATATTTTTATTAAATATTTATTATATTTTAGGGTGTAATGATTTATATTATATATAATTATATTTTTAACTATTTATATTTTAATTTTTTTATGTTGAAGAATATATATTTAAAATTTATATTATTATATATTATGTTTTTGATATAATATTCTCTTTAATTTTTGTGTGGTTCACGTTATTTTGATACTTATCTTCATCATATTATAGTTTTGTATTGGGAAAACTACTTAAAACATACATATTTTAAAAACAATATTTTTTTATAATAAATATTATTGATTTTATATTTTATCTTACACAAAGCATATATAATCCACATTGTTTTTAGTAAATTCATTCTAATTATTAAAATAGGTGTATATGTCTAATTCATTAAATTAAGGTCTATATTATTATATCATAAGCATTATGATATTCAACATGATAGATTTGGAGGCTTATAATTAATAAGGTTTATAATTGTAATTTAGAATAGTTAAAATTCTATATTGTATTTCATTTATAATACTATTCAAACTTTTTTTTGTTACATAACTTAGTTTATTATCACTAAAACTTTTATTTAGAAATATATATATTATTTAAAATATTTTACAAATTATGACATCTTACACAATAATTATACATTTTCTATATTTTATTAGATTAATATTATTTTCACTAACCCATGTTAGTGTAGAAAAATAAATAATTTTCTTACATGATTAACAAGAGTATTAGAGTCCACTTGGTGAAAAGACTCGCTTACCAAGCATTTCATTGTGGATAATACTAAAAGTGAACATGATGAATCAGTTTCAAAAAATAATGAAGACATAATTAAATTGATATGATCTAACACAACTATTAAGGTAACCATAATTTCCCCTTCCAAGGTTTCAAGCTCACTATCTCTAGAAGGGCATTCTCAGGAGAGTGACCCATATTCAACTCAAATCAAAAAAATTATATATTTGTATCTTATCTCAGATCTAGAAGACAACAAGGGATGGTCTTTAGTGCATAGGAATCAAAAATGAATACTTAAGAATGCTATCCCTCACAAAGGGTCATTAAAGGAAGAATGCAACACATATTTTCTACATTATCTTGTTGGGCAGTTCATTAAAAGTATGATGTATTTTAGCTAACTATTTTTTTGGATTATGATAGGTTTTGTTGTCTATTTTTTGTGTTAGTTATTGTTTAGACAACTGGTTTCTAGTATATTTGAATTTGTGTTCCAAGGGCCACTAGAAGATGTTTTATTTTTGAGGCTTAAATATTTTATCTTTAGCCCATTGTACAAACATCCCAAACCTTGCAAAATCTACCTTTTTATCGGTATCTATGAAAACTAGGGTATTAGAGTTCTCTTGGATAACATTATGTGCAAAAAATAATATATCTATATCATGTATGTTTACTATATTATGTACACACACATATAAAATGGATGTAATGGATGTAAAATGTAGAAACATAAAATTTGATGCTTACTATATATTAGTTGTTAAATTATTCTATTTTAAGCTACTCATCTATTTGTTAATTATTTTTCTAAATTATGTGTTATTGAGGAATTTATGTACGTCTTCTTGTTTGTCATTGTGATTTCTTAGTCTTTTAGGCATCTTTTAAATAATATTGTTGGTATAAATTTATAACCCAAAGACATGAACAATAAAGTTTTGAGACAAAAAATGTACTCAATGCATTTATGGGGTTATTTTGGTTATAATGAGATTCATGTATTTTTTTTAAAAATATTTATTTTTTCATTAATAAAATTTTAACTTGAATTTAAAATAACTATTAATATACATGCATCTTAGTGCATTTGAATACTTTCATACAATCTAAAAATATATTTATTTTTTATTATTTTTGATAATTTATTAATAATTTATAATAAAATTAAATAATACATCCTGATATTTACAGAGAAATAATGGAGTTCATATTCAAATCACAATCAATTATACTAATTTTTAATAGTTCTCATAATTAATGACTAATTATTATTAGAATATTTGCTTTCATTATATTAAATCATTGTTAAACCTCAACTATACCTTAGTGTAATGAATACCAGAAAACTTATTATTTTTTATATCATTCTAAAATTTAGCTTTGAAATAGAGAAAGGAAGAGAACTACATTTTTCCAATCCCCTAAAAATGGATTACATAATATTTTATGTTCTCCACATATTTTAAGGTTGTTATTGTTTTATTACAAAACCTATAAATTTTGGATGTCTTTAGAATATATTTATATCTCCCACTTCTCAAAATAAATTTCCGAACATTCAATTTACCATTTTTTTAATATTATTTTCTTATTTTTTTAAGGTATAGAGAAAAATGGATTTTGAAAGGCCCAAAAGCCAAGGTGCATTAATGAATAAGACAAACCATTGAAGTTTACTTGAAATCCCTTCGCCGGCAGAGCTAGGATAGAAGAAAAAATAAATTACTAGCAAATTGTTAACCATCTTACAACCAACATTCTTTTAACAATCCTGGAATAGTCAACAAACTGCCCGTAAACCCTGCACCAAACGAAACCATCAACAGCTTACTAAATCAGAACAACGTTACTTCCGCCCTACGATCCACGTCCATTGACTCTGTTTAAGGTGCAATATCATATTATTTTGTTTGGGAGATTTTTTATAACTTCCCCTTTCTCCCTTCCATCCTTTGATACAATCCTCCTTGATTCTTAAAGCCCAATCTTGGAAGAAGGAATAAGAGCTTCGATCGAGTCACTATCGTGAAAATTTTCCCTTGAAACAAAAGAACCTTTCCTTTTGCTATTATTGCTTTTGGTTCTACATTGGATTATTCCAATACATCCAACAAGTTTCTTTTCTCTTCTTTTTCATTCATAAAATAAAAAAGTAACCTCATTTTTATTGAGGACTTCAGACATCTCTAAAGGTGAATCGAAAGAAACAGTTTTCTAACTTGACTTTGTTTACAGTAAGAAGATCGAGAAGGGCATCCATCCATCAATGTGTCACATTCTTTATCTTATACTTATTACAGTGTGTAGTTAAATGAACAATATTAAAATATTTGAAGAAATGAAAAGCTAAGCCTTCATAATTAAGAGGTTGAGTTTAACGTTGGTCTTCAACTTACGAGTATATCCATAAATATATCAGAATTGACAAACATTAGTGAAAAATTAGAACGGAAAAATAGGATAATGGCACAGTTTGTCAATTGAAACTCATCTATGGTATTTGTATTGGTTTTATAACAAGGTTCAACCCAAAAATTCAAAGGGAGATTTGTAAGTTTATTTGAACTTTTATTTGCACTAAAATAATCGTCTCAACGAAATAAATTCAGCCATAAATTGATTTATCTGTTTATGGATATTTGAAGAATTTTTTTGAGGCCAGATGTGACCTCCATATGTTTAGACTCCGCATTGAAGATATGCGGGATGAATCCAAATAGATCTAACTTTAAGGACTTCAGTGAATGGATTAAAGGCTATAAATTGTGGCTTTATTAATATATGATGTTGGTTCAAGATCCATAGAGGGTCTCGAATCACTTATTTATCCTCGATAAGATAAAACATTATAATGAACAAAACCATTGGTATTGCAACAGATTTTCAGCCTACCTTTCAATAATAGTTGTCAAGGCTATGAGATCGAAGCACGAAGAATTGGAAGTATTAGGCATAACTTATTAAAATAAAAAATATAAGAACAAATTTTTATTAGATAAAATTTTAAATGTAAAATTGAAAGGTTTAAAAAAATATATATTTATTTACTATCAAAATATTAAATCTTGTTTATATTTATTTTAAACCAAATAAATAATTTTAAAAAATTGTGTTGATATATAATTGAAATTTATTTATTCTTATTAAAAGTATCTAAAACATATTTAAACAAATGTTGAAACTATATTTTCTTATATTATAAATAGAAGAACATTTAAAAAAAAATTATAACTAAAATATCATTAAATTGATTGTGAAACGCATATGTGAATTTTCTATTTATTATATAAACATCTATGTTTTGTTTTTAAATTTTCAATTATGAAGACTCCATAAATGTGTTCACATATTTTTATCAAAATTAATTTTATATAAATAATATTATATAAAATTAACAAAGTGAATTGTTAATATTTATTATTATTTTTTATTATTCAACAATTAATAATATAAAAATTTAATATAAAATTTATTTAAATTATAAATATAATATTTATTTTTAAAAAATAATTATTATTATATTACAAATATAAAACAATACTTTTGTACGCCCAGTTTATTATCCCTACTTTATAAACAAATCTTATCATTTAATATGTAATAGTACTACTCACAAATATATAAATTAAAAATAATAATAATAAACACGGTCACTATTTTAATAGTTGTATGTGACAAATACAACTCATCATGTCGGCCATCAATTCATTAGTCCAATCATTTTTTGTGTTTTAATATAGAAAAATTTGAAACATCAAATCATTTTCATATTGATTGAATTGGTGGTATAAATCTAAGAAAATTTTTTCTACAAATCTAGATAAATTCTGTGGGAATGATGATTCTTAGCTATTAAGTTGTAAATTAAATTGATGGTTTGCACATATTAAATTTGATGATCGATTATATTTGTCATAAAATTTATTGATGATAATTATAGATTATTTTTTAAATATAAATATAATTTATAATAAGAAAATTTAATGTTAAAAGTATTTTTTTATGTTTTAATAATTTTTAAATTTTTTTAAATGATCTATTCCAAATTTCATCAATATATATTGAAACATAATGAATTTTACAAGCATCGAATTTAATCCAAAGTTGGGGATAAAAGTTTAGAACATTTAACTTTACAAAATATTTGATTTACTTTTATCATTCTATCGTTAAATAAAAAATTGCATATATCTAACACTTTTTATTTTTGAAAACTACTTTTCTCTAATGATGGAACTACCTATAATGCTGGATTCTTCAACAATGACCACAGATATAAAGAATATGACTTGCTAGGTCGGGTTGTTGGACGACAAAACATTCCACTTGCAACATTTTTCTTTCTAATCCATCATTCTTGTTTTTCACTACCAAGCATGATCTTCCCAAAAATACAACAATAACATGAACGATAACTATTAGACCATAAAGATATGGAAACATAAGGGTACATATTTTCCAGTCCAATCAACTGTCAAGCTACTGTGGATGTGCTACAGTTTCCCTAACCCTATACATATATGGATTATTTGGATGAAAAATAGTCGCCCTATCAATTGATTCGCTTTCTTTTAACTACACTTCCCTTTGCTGAATCAAATCATTAATGACGTGATGAAAAATATTTATATGCTTTCTTTTTACATGTAAAATAGGATTTTCACTTTCTGAAAAATTCTATTGTTATCACAATGTATAAGAGTGAGAGAATTGCATTGTTGTTCCAAATTATCCAAAACTCTTTATAGCCAGATTACATGACCACATTCTAATGTTGCTGTTATATACTTTGTTTCTATTGTAGAAATAGAAACCGCCGTTTTTTACTTCGTTGAGCTCTAAGTTGTAATGCCACTACCAAGACTAAAACAATATCTTGAAGTTGATTTGTGATCATTTATTGAACTAACCCAATCTGAGTCTAAAACCCCAACTGATTCCAAACTCTTTGATGCTGTAAAATTAAAGTCATTATCCACCGTGCCTTTGATATACCAAGTATTCTTTTTGTGGCTCTCATATATTTTGCATGTGGATTTTCCATAAATCTATAAGCAAGACATGCTGCATTATAAACATCCGGTCTACTGCTTGTTAAATACATTAGACTAGAGACCATCCTTTAAGATTCATTCTCATTCACACTTCTCTCATCGATCTTGCTCAACTCAACTCGTACTATTGGAGTTTCGACTTCCTTTCAATTGTTCATTTTGAAAAATCTCAATATATTTTACGAAAAAATTGCATGATAAATAGAGATGACATTAATTGATTAAAATACCTCCACACCAAGAACGTAATGTATCAATCCAAAATAATTCATCTCAAACTTCACCATTGATTTCTTAAAATCATACATCATCCTACAACTAATATCTATAAATAGCAAGTCATCGACTTAAAAAATAAACCATTAAAATTTGGTTACCCTGATTTCTCACATACAATGTTAGCTCACTTTGAATTCTAACAAAGCCATGCTACTAGAAACAATTTTCAATTCCTGTGTACCATGTTCTAAGAGCTTGCTTCAAGCCATGCAATGTTTTATTCAATTTATATACTAGATCTTCTTTCCCTATTACTTCAAAACTAGGTGGATTTTATACATAGACCTCTTCCTCAATGAAGCCTTTCAATAATGCTAACTTCATATACATTTATTGAACTTTTTACTTTTTATAAGCTGCCAATTATAAGACTACTCTTACTATATCCAAACAAGAAGATGGTGTGAATGTTTCTTCGTAGCCTATTTCAGACTTGTGCATACCCTTTTATTGCTAGACTTGCCTTATGCCTTCCAATTTTTCCATCACTCTTATAATTTTATTATGTAGATCCATTTTATTCCTATCAACTCTTTATCTTTTATAAGATCAACTAAATCCCAAGTTCCATTGTAGAAAAAATAGTCTATCCTTCCGGAGGCCATAAGTTTTGACCCATAGCTCCATTTCAGCTCTTTCACATGTCAAAACAACCATATCAAAAGATTTAATGTTGTTCTAAGGCATATTATCCCACTAGAGTTGATTTTGATATTTTTCAGAAGTCAAACATGATCATTTGAGAGTTCAAAATTACCATTTAATATTTTTTTGAGAATTTTCTATTTTTAAAAATTGTAAATTTTTAGGACTATACATCAACTTCAACGGAAATTTAATTTGACAGGTTAAGTTTATCATTTATGTTATTTCAAAAAAATTTAGAGCTATGTGCACTTGCATGCAAAACATATTATAAATAGTGGCTACTAAAAATAGGTGTTTTTTAATGTTTTAGTTTTTTTTAAAATTTTGCATGTAAACTCTAATTTTCATGTTTAGACTTATTTAAGCATGTTTTTAGTTTGTAATAATTTCAAGTCATTCAATACGAATCAATTATGAGTTATTGTTTTAGATCTCGGCCTATTGGTAATTTATTTATCTTGATAGTTTTCGGGTTCATTATTTGATATCAAAGCAAGTTCAAATCTTGGAGGAGAAATACATGGTGAGTGGACAAAGAGGTATTGTGAAAATGAACTAGAATATACAACATCTACATAGACATGTTCAATAATTAACCCAGGTGATCTCCAATCAGCAAAGAAGATAAGGTGGTTATGAGGAAGACACAGTTCATGATAAAGAAGTTTGGCAAGAAGAAGAATAGGAGTAGCCACCATCGATGGAAGAGAGTATGGTTCAGGATTTGGAAGGAAGAAATGAAGGAAACTAATTTGATGTTCCAAATTATGGAGGTAGTTTAAAATTAGAGGAGTCGATAGATTGGATGAATAAAATTAAAAAAATTCTTTGAGTGGAAGACTATGAAAGAAGATAAGAAGGTAAAATTTGCATGCATAAAATTTTAAGGTCATCCAATGATTTGGTGTGATCACCTATAGAAAAAGAGATCGAAGGTAAAGAGAAGATTATTACATGGAAAAAGATGGAGAAGAAAATGAGGGAGAATTTTTTTCCTGTGGATTATGTACAAATTCTATATAGAAGATTTCAGAATTTGGGGTAAAAAGATCACAATATATAGATGAATTTTATAATCTATCCATATGAGTGGATCGTGATGAAATAAAAGATAGGATGGTTTCAATTTATGTAAATGGTTTGAAATTTTCTATTCAAAATGAATTAAGCATGCATCAAATACTTTTCATAGAGGAGGCTTATCAACTAGCTTTGAAAACATAAGAAAAATAAAATAGATAAAATTTCAGAAGAGCATCTCTTGGTCTAAAAAGAGGTGGATCCCTTTTAAATACGAGATGAAGAAGGTTTAATAACATGAGATGTGGGTCTAATAACAATAGAGTTGAATCATCTTGTGGTGTATAAAGGCAAGATGATAATAGGCAAGGGTTTCAATACCAACAAAGAGGATGGGGATTTCAAAGAGGATGAGGTTGTGGTGGTGCTAGAGGATGGTTTCTAAATCAGTGTAGATCATATAACTATTATAGATGTAGATAAGAAGGGAACAATGAATTTGAGTGTCTAAACTATCAAGATCATGATATTAGGTAAGAAGATCACCCAAGAGTAAATCTAGTTGAGGTTGAAATAGAAGAGCAAAATACTGAAGTTTCAAGAATAGATGTTGGAGAGAATCTCATGATGAGAAGAACCATGATTTCTCTAAAGAAGGAATAAGTGTAGAATAAAGAAGGTGGAGATTCATGGCTAGGATCCAATATTCTTAAAAATAAGGTGTACTTTTCATGGAAAGGTATGTAACATATTTATAGATGGTGGTAGTTGTGAAAATATGGTTTCTAATAAAATAATAGAGAAACTAAATTTGTATTATGAAAAACACCATAATCCTTATCAAATTTCATGGTTTAAGAAAAGAAATGAGGTTACATTAGATAAAAGGTGCTTAATCATGTTTTCTATAGGAAAATGTTGTAATGATAAAATATAGTGTGATGTTCTTCTAAAGGATACATGTTATGTGTTATTATAAAGACCATGAAAATATGATAAGAAAGTAATTTATGATGGATCAAAGAACACATACACCTTTTAGAAAGGTGGTACAATATTAGTTTTGATACCTCTTAAAGAGCAATAAAAGATAGAAAACATGCTCTCCACTAAATAATTTATCCAAGATATGAAGGTGGTAGGTTGTTGCTATATATTAGTAGTATATAATGAAGACACAAAAATAGTGTGAATACTGACAAAATCAGCTCAAGTGTTGAAAGAATATGCAAATATTATGTTTAGTGAGTTATTAGATGGTTTACCACCAAAGAGGGATATTCAACATCACATTGATTTGATTCTAGGATGAAATCTACCCAATAAATTATCTTATAGGATGTGTTCAATAGAACATGTATAATTAAATAAACAAATTACTGAATTGCTTATAAAGAAGGTGATAAAGGACAATATGAGTCTATATGCAATACCAGTATTGCTAAATCTAAAAAAATATGGAAGATGGACAATGTTTGTGTATAAAATGGTGATTAATAAAATTATAATGAAGTATAAGTTTCTTATACCTCATTTACAAGATATGATGGATGTGCTTATAGGCATAAAATACTTTACCAAGATTGATCTAAGGAGTGCTTATTATTAGATTCAAATTCATGAAAGAGATAAGTAGAAAACTATATTCAAGACTAAGGATGGCTTATATCAGTGGATAGTGATGTCATTAAAATTATCTAATTCACCCAATATATTTATGAGGGTGATGAATACATTTCTATGAAAATATATTGGTAAGTTTTTGCTTATTTATATTGATGATATTTTGATATTCAATAAGACTAAAGAAGAACACTTACAACATTTAAGAATGGTAATGGATTTGTTAAGAAAGTATAAGTTGTATGTAAATTTGAATAAATTCAAGTTTATGAAGAATATTTTGGTATTTTTAGGATTTATACTTTCAGTAGATGGTATGAAAATGGATGAAGAAAAGATAAAGGTAATTATTGAGTGGCCTAGTTTAAGAAACATTATAGAGGTAAGAAGTTTCCATGGTTTAGCCACTTTTTACATAAAATTTATTAAAAAAATTAGTATTATTGTGGCACCAATAATAGATTGAATGAGAGTGAAATCATTTTCATGGACTAGAGCAGCCAATGAAAATTTTGAATTTTTTAAGAATAAGATTATAGAAAGACCAATTTTAGCATTACCAGATTTTAGCAAAGTGTTTGAAGTTGATTGTGATGCTTCATTTTTTGAAATTGGTGCTATATTAAGTCAAGAAGGAAGGCCAATAGAATATTTAACTAAAAAATTTAATGAGGTAAAAACAAAGTATTGTACTTATGATGTTAAACTTTATGCAATTATACATGCATTAGGAGATTAGAGGCATTATCTGGTGCCTAAGGAATTTATACTATTTATAGATCATGAGGATCTAAAGTATGTGAATACACAAAATAATTTGAATAGTAGGCATTCAAAGTGGGTTTATTTCTTACATGGATATAATTTTGTGTTGAAGTATAAATCAAGAAAACAAAATCAAGTAGCTAATGAATTGAGCAAGAGGGTAGTGTTATTAACTACTATAGTGAGTGAATTAGTTGTATTTGAAGCTATCAAAGAATTATATAATACTAATACATATTTTTGAAAGATAGTTGAATAGTGTAGGAATCTATTAATAGGTGGGACATATATTATTCATGATGATTTTCTTATATCAGAAAGTTATCTCTTCAAAGGGAAACAATTATGCATTCTATTTGGGTCTCTATGAGATAATATAATAAGAGAATTACATAATGGTGGATTTGTTAGACATTTTTGTAAGATGAAGACAATAAAATTAATGGAGGAAAATTATTTATAGCCAAAGATGAAGAGAGATGTGACAAGGTATGTTTCAAGGTGTAGAATATATCAGGTGGCTAAAGGACATGCATAAAATACTAGACAATACATGCCATTACCAGTTTTAAGAAGACCATGGATAGATTTGAATATGGAGTTTATGTTGGGATTGACAAACACACAGAGAGGTAATGACTTAATTTTTGGTGTTGTAGATAGGTTTTTTTTTTTTAATTTCATTTCATTGCATGTAATAAATCCAATGATGCCACTAGAGTTGAAAAAATATTTAAGGATATTGTGAGATTGTTTGGTGTTCTAAACAATATTGCTTCAAATAGGGAGACAAAATTTCTAAGTCATTTCGGGAGGAATTTGTGGAATAAGATAGGTACTAAGATACAATTCAGTAGTGCATATCACCCACAAATACATGGATAGATAGAAGTTGTGAATAGGAGCTTGGGAAATTTGTTGAGATGCATAGTGGGAGGGAAGCCCAAGTAATAGGACTTGGCTTTACTATAAGTTGAGTTTGCATAAAAAATATAGTGAATAGGTCAACTAGAGAGTCACATTTTAAATTTTTTTATGGGAGAAATCATGTGACTATTTTAAATTAGGTATAATTACTGATTGCAGATTGAATTATTTATGATGTAGAAGCATTTGCAGAGCATATGCAGCAATTGTAAGGAGTAAGAAGAAAATTTTAGGAAAGTAATGATAAAAATTAAGAAATAATAGATGTCACAATAATATCTAAGACATTTGAAGGAGAGTTGGTAATGATTTACTTTAGGAAAGAAATATTTCTAAAAGGCACATTCAACAAGTTGAAGTACAAGAAAATTAGGCCATGTGGAATTGTTAATAAAATTAATGATAATGCAATTGAGGTGAGTTTACCATAAAATTTTAATATATATCTAGTATTTAATGTTTCATATTTATATGAATTCAATGAGAAAGATGGTGGAGATGATGAAAATGAAGAATTAAATTGGGAGCAATAGGTTCCAAAGAAGAAGGAAAAAATAGTGCAGGTTTTGAATATGAAGATAATGAGTACAAGGCAAGGGAATTATGGTAAGTATTTGGTATATTGGGAATTATTGTAGTGAAAATAAAAAACTTATATTATATAATGGGTGTTGAAGAAGATTGACAAATAAAAATGGATGCATTACAATTAGGGTAACTCGTAGTAGTTGAGTTGCTTTTAACTAGAGGAGAATGATGCAAAAAATAGGCCATCCTTCAAAATACCATAACCTAGGAACTATATCTCTATTTTAGATCTTCCACATGACAAAACAATCATATCAAAAAGTTTGATGCTATCCTAAGGCATTTTATCCCCTTAGAGTTGATTTTGATATTCTTTGGAGGTCAAAAGTGATCATTTGAGGGTCCAAAATTAAAGTTTAATAATTTTTTTTAAAATTTTATATTTTTAGAAATTGTATATTTTTAGGATTGGAAATTAAATTTATTTGAATTTCATCTGATAGGATAATTTTAACTTTTAGTTTATTTTGATAAATTTTTGGAGCTACCTGCACTTGTATGCAAAAATAACTATAAATAGTAGCTAATAAAAATAGGCATCTTTTTACGTTTTATTTAATTTTTTAATTTTTCATGTAATCTCTAATTTTTATTTTTAGGATTATTTAAGCATGGTTTGTTTTTTTAATTATTTCAATTCATTCAATACGATTCAATTCTAAGTTACTGTTTCAGATCTTGGCCTATTAGTAATTTATTTGTCTCAATAGTTTTTGGGTTCATTGATTCTTATGAATTACCATAATTTATTCTCCCATTTCCTCTCACAAAACACCATGTTCCATTATACATTGATAATAACTTGGTTTATTTTGACTTTGATAATATAAAACCAAATTAACAATATGATATGCATACTCTTGATTGGTAGCCCTTTGATAAAAAAAGTTTAAGGTTTTTTACTTTATTTATGGATATTGGAGTTGATTTAATATTTAAACTTATACATGTACGTAATTTATTGGTGATGATGTTAGACTATGAAAAAATATTCAACTTCTACTAGTACTCATAGAGAGAGGAGTAATGTCATCTTAATGTGACTCTAGTCCCATAATTACTGGTCTTTACTACTATTAACCTTGTTCTCACAGTACCTCTTCATCATATATCACATCAAGCTATAAATTTTTTTTTTTGATTTTTAGAATCCAAAATTTATATATTTTACTCATTCCATAATAACCAACAAAAATGCATGATTCACTTTTTTAAGTCAATCTTCTTTCTAGTCTCTTTAGGCACATGCATGTAAGATAACGAACTAAAATCTATCAATCATCCCATATTGGGTCTTCTTATATACCAAGATTCCTTTATTTTATAATTTTTTATAGCTAATTTAGGACTATGATTAAGAATACACACTATTTTATCTACTGATTCTATACAAAACTCATTTCCCATTTACTTTGCTCATAACATGAATCTTGCCATGTTAGTGATAGTCTAATTTTCCATTCAACAAATCCACTTTGTTGCAACATTGGTCGTATTATTTTTTCCAATTGAATTCATTTTAGCATAGGAATGATTAATTTATTAAGTACTTTCCTTTTCAATGAAAACACTTAATCTAAAAACCAACCAAAATCTTCACTCTTTTTTTGAAATAAATAGACCCATATATTTAAGGAATAATCATCTATGAATTCTAAAAAATAAATGCACTTACTAATATTTAATGTTTTTGTAGCACCCTATATATAAAATAAACCAAATTTACAATCAACAACAAAATTACAATATGCCAAGATTTGGAACAATAAATAAGAATTGATTCATATTGATTGATTGAAACAATTACAAAAACATGCATAAATAAACCTCAACTCTGAATTACAGTTGACAAGTAAAAATTAAAAAA
>JARHVA010005602.1:90000-137500 GCA_037957365.1 Torreya grandis | reverse complement strand
AAAGAATCAAATAGGGGATCTAGTTGAACTTCTTGGAAGAAAGGATGTAATTAGACTTAAATTTATTTATAAGACTAAATTTAATGAGGATAGGGAACATTAGAAACACAAATCAATATTAGTGTCTAAGGGATTCACACAACATCTTAAGATAGATTAGAATGAAACATTTGCACTACTACCTAGATTAGTTAATTTGAGAATGGCGTTGTCCATTATTGTTCAAAACAACTGGAAGGTCTAGCAAATAGATGTTAGATCAAAATTAGTGATTGTAATTTTATAATAAGAATTTGATGTAGAACATCCACCTATTTATGAAGTTTTAGGACAAGACACGAAGGTCTACAATAAAAAAAGGTATTATATGGATTGAAACAAGATCTTAGAGCTTGGTATAGTTGAATTGAGTCTTATTTTTTAAAGATTGGGTTTGAAAAGCATGGAAATGAATGAAATTTGTATTTTAAAGTAAATGATGAATGATAAATTTTTATAGATTGCTTGTATGTGGATGAATTGATCTTTACTAGTAACTTGTCAATTTAATCTTTTAAGATAGTTATGAAATCGAAATTTGATATGATTGATTTGGTAATGATGAGAAAATTTCTTGGTATAGAGATGAATCTATTGAATCAAGGTATTTTCATAACTCAAAGTAAGTGTGATAAATTCTTGTTACAAAGGTATAATATGACGAGTATGAATTCAAATCTAATACCAATAGTAATGGGTCTAATGGTTAGCAAAGAATACAATATTTCAAATGTTAATCCAACCTTATTCGAAAGACTAGTGGGCAACGTTATGTATCTAATCACCATAAGACTAGACATCATATATGGTGTCATTTCTATCTCAAAATTCATGAAAACAAAAAAATAATCACATATTTAAAGTGGTATAAAAAATATTAAGGTATGTTTCAGGTACTAATAATTTTAGTATTTTGTATATTCATTATGAAAACTTAGAAGTGATTGGTTTTAAAGATAGTGATTGGGGAGGTAGCATGGATGATTGAAAAATCACTTCAAAGTATATTTTTAATTTTAAATCAGGTGCTATATCTTTGGATTTGGAAAACTACCCTATTTTCACACTCTTAGCAATTGAATTAGAATATGTTGTAGATATATTAACAAACTACCAAGCCATTTGGATGCAAAGTATTTGTCAAATTTGAAACATATTTAAAAATGCCTAAAAATATATACTATGATAATAATTCAATGATTGCATTATCAAAGGAACCATGTATATCATAGACATACCAACCACATTGACATTAGATATTATTTTATTCATGAATTGGTGGACGATGATGAAATATTTTTATTTTTACAAATATGAAGAACAAATTGAAAACATTTTAAAAAATTAACATTCAAAGAACGTATTTGAGAATCTATGGGAAAGTATAAGCATAGTTGATATTCATGGCAGTAAATATTAAGTATGAGTGTTGGTAGACATGGATTCTAAGTCAACATAATGTCTAACCTTTCATTCCACCTTACTTCATGCTATAGTTGTGTCGTCATCAACTCATAGTTAACTTATGTTAGGTTTTAATGTTCTAAAACATTAAAAATATTTTTGAAATCTCAGGTTTGTAGCCATGTATAAGGATAACATTTAATGACTATCTCTTTGTCTATGTCTCTCTCAAGCGACCTCTTGAATGTTATATTGAAGCAAATAAAAAAAGGGGTTCTATAGTCCATGTTTTAGTAGATACGAGAAGAGTTCAACAAAGATTTATTTGTTTGATATCATAAAATATATCTCTTCTATATAATTTAGACCATCGAAGATCATTTTCATTTTAGTATAAATTTTTTATATTTATTTATATCTCATGTTGGTCTATTTTATGCATTCCTGATTGTCACTATTTTGGTATAACATTTTATTGAGTATGAATATGATTTGTTTGTAATGTCTATATAAATATGTTATTTCCTTGTCACCTACATACTATAAAATGTTTTTTAATAATTTATTGTGTACTAATATCACCCACTCATCAATAGAGTCATTAATTTAATATAAAAAAAGTTCAGATATTAAATCATTTTTATGTTAATTGAATTTGTCGAATAAATTTTAACAAAATTATTTTGTAAATCTAGATTTAGATAAATTCAACCAAAAAGATGATAGTTAACTATTAAACCATAAATTAACTTGGTGGGACTAGATATATTAAATTTTATGATCAATTATACCGGTTATAAAAAATTTATGATGAAATTTATTGATTCATCGTAAGCCATCAAGTGTAAACATAGTTTATAATATAAGAAAGATACATTAAAAATAATTTATATATTTATTATAATTGTTTAATATTTTTAAATTAAAATTTATAATAAAAGAAATAAATATTGAAAATAATTTATAAATTTATTATAATCATTTAAGACCTTTTACGGAACTTTCATATTATTTGATATAGTCTAAAAAAATTGATTGAGTTTTATGGCTAAAAAATTACACTACGGTCATATAGGTATCGAATTTAGTCTAAAGATGGGGGTTAAGACAATTTTACCTATTTTAAGGGATAAGGTTTTGAAAATTTATTTTTTCAAAGTATATTCTTTACTTTTATAATTTTATCTTTAAATAAAAAACTGCATATAAATATTTAGAGTTATATTTGTATAATATTTTTTATATTTGCTTTCAGTATTTTTTTTACAAGTTTTTTGGAGAAAAATAAAGTGAAATTTATTTTCCCAATTTATTTCAATTTTATTGAATATTTTTAATTGACATTAGCCTGAATGAATATGTATTAACTTGAATGAATATGTTAAACTAACATTGGATTAGTTTTCAATCCAAATGTCTACTAAAGACATGTACAATAATTGTTATAGTGTATAAAGACACATTTGGTTATTCGTATAATGCATGGTTGTATCATCCCAATTGAGCATTAGCATTAGAAAAGAAACTTGTACTATATAAAAAGTTTATATTTGTGAAAGCATAATCAATGAGATTATGTTTTTTTATTTTATTGAAACCATGCATAAATCATAGTTTTTGCATGGTCAAGTGACAAATATACAATGTGATTGGTCATTAAATCTAAACAATTATGTTGATAGATTTTATCATGGTGTTATTTATATTATATAAATATTATTTTGTTATATAATATGTCATTACTTTTTTTTAATGAAGTGCAATGTGTTTGTAAGAATGCATAGACAAACTCGATATATAATTATCGCAAACTAATTATTCATAGTTTAAGATCAATAAAAAATAAAAATAAATGTGTAAAAATCTTTAATATCATAATTCATAATTAATTAATCCTTGACACTTTTTGTAGGATATCTTTCATAGTGAATTAATTAATACGATTGAGAGGGTTGTCACACAAAATAATGTAAATTTTATATAGTTTTTTTTAAAAGGTGATAGGGTATGAGGGGTCCCTCACTCATTATATTAAATGATAAATAAAGAATAAAAAATATAGGATTCACCTTAGATAGTAAAAAATACAAATGGACTTGAAAGGATTATAAAACACTAGCCTCGAAAGGCACAACACAAACCAAAAACCACCAACCCAAACAGAAACAAAAAATCACTAAAAAATATTGAACCAACCAACAGTAAGTCACAACCCACCTATGAGATACCAACCGACCACATCCATCAATTTTTCATCATCTAAAACTTCACTCCTCCACTCTCCATCAAATTTTCATGTACCAATTCCACCATCATTTAAAAAATCCAAGGACACTCCTAAATTCATTGGAGTTACCTTCTACATTTATAGCCTTGGTCTGCCCACACCTTTCATTACCATCTGACCACCCTTACTTGATGCCACTTTAATGGAGGCTAAACAAGCATAGATGTGGGAAGAGACCATCCTTTTCCAATTCTTAGGGCCAAAACACAAACCTAATATAGGATTATGAGATCATTGGGAAGGAGGCCCAAAAATATTGATAAAAGATTTAATTGTGGATAATAACCTAAAGGATTTTCATGTTGTTATATGTGCCACAACTAATCTCATTAGTGTTTGCATCACATTCAAATCCTATTGTATAAAAACTATTCCCTATGCGTGAGGCTTTTTTAAGCAGCACTGTAGAAACTCTATGTGTTATACCTACACACTAAAATACTCCTGTAAATCTTGAAAATCTCAAAACATGATTATCCCTATGTCATCCTGATAAAAAAAGAGAAGTGAATGCATACATCCCTAATAAAACCCTCGAAAGAATTTTTCAAACACACTTAAAACCTTGGACAAATAATCTTACATGACTATACTAAAGTCACCTATTTATCCTTTGAAATAAAGTACAAATTTCTATTGAAAGATGATGTGAGAAAATAATTAAAATTCACATGGTAGATCATATCCATGAATACAAGACTTATTACTTCCTTCACCTCTTGGAATACACTTGTATATTGAATAATGAAAATATGGTTCAATAGATTAATACATCCATCCACGAAATTACATCTCCCTCATCATTCCTTGAATCTGCATTAAGGGCTATCTCAGCACCATCTATACCATTCTATCTATGGTGTCAAATTATTGAAAATACCTACTGAAACACCTAAGAGAATGGTCAGAGAGTTGAGTATGAAATGTAATGAGGCCATCACCATCCATTCACCCTTTCATAATTACTATCAATGGGATCGTCACGTGTGGGAATTGATACCCCTAATATCAAAATGATTTCTAATCAAACATGAAATGCTTCACATTGAAGCTTTGCCACCCCAATTTACCTAATCATAAGAGTGATGCCTAAAAATTCTAACTATTCAAATAAATCTCCATAATGATTTATTTAACCTATGATATTCCTTGGTTTGCTAGACTATATGTCATAGAGTTTGCTTCTTAGAACTAGTGAGAGGCCTCCCTAATCCTAAGATTATCTAACACTCCCTATGCAAAATTTAATATGTTATCAATATTATAAAATCCAACCTTCATATTCTATAAATCTTGTATGATAACCATTGAATCACCTTTTATAAAGACCCATAAATATTTTATTGCACCATAAGATCCATACCTAAGATGAGTGTCTAAGTCTCAACCTTGTTATTGGTGTCATCTGCAATATTATTTGATGTGGCTCAAATTAGTGAACCAATAAAATCTTGTATAACACCTCCTACTCTAGAGGCACCTAGGTTCCCCTGGCAGCTCTATCAAAGTTTCATTTGAATATTCCTACAAGGGGAGGAACCCACTCCATTTTGTTCTCATGTGTTGATACATTATAAAACAAAACTAAGCCATTAACGAGAGTAAGTTTTACATATATTTACTAGGCTACAATACAATATTTAATATTTACATTTTTTAACAATTTTTTTGAATTTTTATTAAGTTTTCTTCCATGTTTATGCAAGAAGCTATTTTTCCTAAATATATATTAGTTACATAATATTTTATGAACTTTTAAATATTCATTTCATTTTAATGCATATTTCCTTTAACATTATTTCCTTACTTTTATCATACATTTTAGAACACAATAATAATTTTTGATATTAAAACACCAAAAATATGTCATGTATTATTTGTTAGGTATATAGTGTAGAAGGTAATTAAAATGTCACCGGTATTTTTAGAATTTCATTCTCGGTATATGATCTCCTTTTTATTTATAACAATTAAATACATGCTTCTTTTATCAACGTTTTGTATATGTTATTAATACAATTACTTGTAGTAGTTGTATGTGACAAATACTTCTCACCATGCCGGGCAAAAATTCATCAATAATTTTTTTTTTTAATATATAAAAACTTTAAACATGAAATTTCTATCATGGTGTTTGAATTCATAAAATAAATTTATTAAAAATTATTATAAAAATCGAGATATAGTTAAATACAGTGAAAATGATGAGTTTTTAACATTGTGCTATATTTTTATTCATTATGTCATGTGTGTGCTTAGTTATTTATCTGTATTCCTCTTGATATGTATTTTATGTTTCTTTTACCTTATTCTTAATGCGCCATAGTAAAAACATATTACCGTGTCCCACATTTTTCTATATAAAAATGTCATAGGTATTTATATATCACCTAAAAAAATGATTTAGTTCTTATGAAATAGTAAAACGTATATGCTTTTCTTTATATATTTAAATATGTGTTGCATTTATATTTTTTAGTTACTCAAATATGTTTATTATTTTTATTTTTAATTTTTAATTGTTTAGTGCAGAGACATTATTATAATCTGGTATGGGAATTTCAGTGTCTTGTAAGCCATCTGTATGATTTGTGTACTTAAAATGTATGATGTTTTTGTTATATGCATACTCACATATAAATAATATTATTTATTCTAAGTCTCTTCATTAATTTTTCATTAGGTGTTGACTATGTTTCATAATGTAAAGATCTATATCGTATACAATTATATTTTTAGTTAGTTATGTTTCAATTATTCCATTCAAAGAACTAATATTTAAAATTTACATCATTATATATTATGGTTATGATATTTGATTGGTTCTATTTTTAAATGTGGTTCTATTTTATTATGGGGTTCACATTATTATTGCATTTATCTTTATCATATCATAGGTTTGTATTGGGAAAATTATTTATAAAATGAAATATTTTAAAATCTATGTTTTTTTAATGATAGATATCATTGTTTTCTGTTTTCTATTTTATAGATGACGCATATAATTCATATTGGTAAGATGGGTGTTTAAGTTTCATTTATCATATTAAGGTACATGTTGTTAAGTCATAGGCATTATCATATACAACATGATGTATTTGAAGACCTATGTGTAATAGGGTGCCTATTTATAATTTATAATATTTCAAATTTTAGATTATACTCATGTTTGTATTTAACTTCATTTATAGTACTATTCAAATTTTTTTTATATATAGCTTGGTTTTTTGTTGATTAAAATTTTTATTTAGAAATGTATGTAATATTTAACATATTTTATAAGTAATGATATCTTATATTATAATTATACATATGTATTTTTACATCATTTTTTAATATTGTATATTTCATTAGACTATTATTATTTGAATTAATCCATGCTATTGTATATAAATAAATAATTTTATCATATAATTAACAAGTATATTGGAGTCTAAAAATTATACTTCTCTACCATCATCATTATTCTACTCTCACCAAATGCATTTTCAAAATGTTCAAACCATGGCCTCTAAATTGTTTGGAACAACACCATGCTATCCTCATAGGTTCCTACAACTCAAGTAATTGTCCTTTCCCCCTCTCCTCCTATCTCTTATTTCTAACATAAATAGTGTCCTATGGAAGATAATTGGTGGTGACTATCTTATGTTAAGAATGGCTAAAAAAATGCTCCATCCATTTAGAAGGCCTCTCCATAGAACATTTTGGCTAGGAATACTAGGCCACAAAGTATCCCATCCCTATAAAAAAATCCTGATGTTCAATCCTTCAACTTAAGGAAGGACAGGGAATTCCAACAGTCTCCAATCTACAATATTTTTATGTTTGATAAGAAAAATGTATCCAATTCTTTTGATAAAGTGGTTACATATGGAAAAAAAGGTTTTCCTTCTTAGTTTCTAAAGTAAAAGTTGAATACACTCGACCTAATGCCTATACACCCTTCCATATCCTTTGATAAGGAAGCTTTAAAATTAGTCTTGGTCAACAAAAAATATTACTTGGGTGGATGAGTCATATTTTAGTTTGACAACCTTTGTACAAACCTCCAAAATATAAATGCATGGTTATTTAGGTATGATAAGCATGTCCTTATTTTAATATTAAACTATATCCATGTGCAAATGGTTTTTTTATTGTTAAAATCTGATTCTTGATAAATAATAGAAATAGGGTAGGCATCAACTACTAATCAAACCTCGATTTCTAATATTTAACCCCCTCACTGATTTTTTTTTCAAAAAGGCCCATTTGGGTATGCCTTCCCAATTTCCCCATTCATTTTTAGTTTGGACCCATTTTAAAGGCAATAATCAACTTCTTGATCAAATTACAACAATGTGTTTCCACCACTATTATTTTCTCCCATTGGTCCTTCACAATATTCCTAATAATCCTTGATACCTTCATTGATATTATGGCCTCCCTTGACTTAATCATAGAATATTTTATGTGGACTCACCCCTTTGACTATGAAGGCATACCCTTCAGGCACCATTGGTGTTTCAACACTAGGCACCTTACTTTATAATGTAATAACTCGACTAAAAACATACTGTACTAACTTGGTGGAATAATTATTCCTCTAATATTTTGAATATGTTTATACCTGATTATCATGATTTCTTAAAATCAGAAGAGGAAACCATGTAGATTGAGAAACTATATAGAAATCCATAGATTCTGGTGATGGAAAAATTAAAAAATTAGAAGTGATAGAAGAAGATAAGATCTTAGCCCTAAAGGTTACATTGAAAAAAATAAATACATAATATCGTACCCATTATGAGGTGGTACTAGATATAGAGATAACCAATTTAAGGGTGGAATACTTGGATAAATCAAAAGACAAATTTGAACTCATTAATACTATTTAAAAATCATCACCCTTCTCCCTAGGGCGTGCTAAAGATAGTGTGGAAAGGTATAAAGTGAAAAAGAAGAAAAAAAATGAGTAAAAAAGAAAAAATGGAAAAGCAATCATTTTTTAAATCAATGACCCTTCATTTGGATGAATGTTATCCCAAAGATGGGTGAATGTTTTGTGAAATCTTTCAATGAAACAAGATGGTTTGCTGAATTTTGGTGGAAGAATCCACGGTGTTACTTCTTATCACCTACTTAGTTACAACTGGTAGAGGCATCCCATTTCAGATTTATTGATTAATATTTCTCTCCTTTGTACATGTAATCAAGGGCTTTCAACACCTACTTTAACCTATCTAATAAAAAGTGTATATTAGAGTCCACATGGTGGAAATATTTGCTTACCACTCATATCTTTGTAGATAATGCTAAAACTGAGGATGATGACTTAGATTAAAAAAATAATAAAGTCATAGTTTCAATAATACAAGCTAAGGAAGTTATTAATGTAACCCCAATTTCCTATTTTAGGGTTTTAAGCTCACCATATATAGAGGGATGTTGTAAGGGGAGTAGAAAGGATTCAATTCAAATCAAAATTACCATAAAATTCTCCCTTATCTTAGATTTAGATGATAATGAATGATGGTATCTAATTCATATGAAGAGTAAATTAAAACCTAACAAGTTTATCCCCATCACAGTGACATTAGATGCAAATTGTAATGCAAATTTTTAGCAAGATCTAGTCGGTTTGTTTGTTGAAAGTGTGAGGTTTTTTGGGCTAACTATTTTTTCGTCAATTCTTGGTTTTGATGCCTAGTTTTGTTAGTTATTTTTTTGTAAAAACAATTCCTTGTAATTTTGAATTTGTGTTCTAAATGCTATTTGTAGAGGAAATATTTTTCACCCTTAAATGTTTTATCTTTAGCTCCATTGTACAAGGTTCTAGATCCTTCCAAAATCTAATTTTTTTTACCAATATGTTGAAAAACAAGTGTAATGGATTTTTCTTGGAAAACATATGTGAAAACAAAAATTGTATATATATACCATGTATGATTAATTTGGTAGGCATGCACACACATACAAAAAAGGGATGTAAAATGTAGAAACATAAAAATGGACACTAGTTATGTATTAGTCATTAAATTTATTGATTTTGAGTTACCTATGTATTTTCAAATTATTTTTATAAGTTACATGTTTTTGATGAATTTATGTCCCTCTTCTTATTTATCATTTTGATTTCCTAGTCATGTGGTCATCTTTCTAAATATAATTTTAGTACAATTTTACAATGCAAAAATATAGACAATACGTTTTTGGGACCAAGAATGTACTCGATATATTTATTAGGTAATGATATTCCATTTCCCTATATTTCATATAGGGATATGTGTGGCACACATGTGGATTACACACCTTTATGCTATCTTTTTATATTTATTGATATTATTAGTATAGTCAGCATATGGAATAAGCATGGATAAGTAGATTATATATAGGATGTAGTGGTTTGTATTTTATCATCATATTTTGATTTTTGTTCTTATTGAATTATTATGAAGGTTTCCCCCTCGAACTATCTTAGTCATAATATTAAATTATTTAGCTCTTTCACTATTTTTTGTCATGGATTTTCTTATTCTGCTCATAATTTTGAGATATATAATTATATTATTGTAAATAACCTAATTAATTTCCTTACAAGTGGTAAAACATCTTTGATTTGGTCAAGTTTCTATGATGCATGTCTAATTGGATCTAGTGTCCTGAGTATTATTGAGAAATATCATTGATGTCAAAGGTACATCATAAGAAGTTTTATATCATATCTAACTAAGCTTACTTGGTAATATATGATGTGATAATGTAAATTGAGATAGCATTGTCATTGAGGTCATTGGGAGAGTCTTGTCATGATAAAGTGTTGTCATGAGAAATAGAGAAAAAATTAATTTTAAGGGAACTAATTCCCTATGGTTGCATTAATATAAATGTCATTGATGTCAAAATTACATAAACAACCTAGTCATGACATGAAGACGTATGTACATAAAAATGAATAAACACATGAATGTGAATGTTTTATGGCACTATTTGAGCATTCATCTAAGTCATTTAAGCATTTATGAGTGTTTCATAATGATCCTATAAGTGTAGGCCCTTCAAACTAAGCCTACATATAGACCTCTCTTAAACCCTACCTAGCCTAATGAGGTATTAAGATCAGATTTATAGACAAGTATGCACATGTGAGCATGGACAGAGGTGATATAAGTTTCTTTAGGTATGTAAAAATAACTTGAGGTCATGGTTTGAAGTAAATTGGAAGAAACACTATTTTAGGCCTTCTTGAGTTCACAGAATGAGGTCTCAAGACCAAAGAATAACTTTTAGATGTTAATTGGCACATATAACCTATACATGCAAACTAAAAATATTAAGGAGAGATGGAGAAAGGTCCTATATAATATCTTTAAGAATTGGTTTGGGATTTAAGGGGAAGTTCCTCATGAACAATCGTTAACACCAAAACCTACGATAAACCTCCTTAAAACGCTAATAAGGACTTGATGTGAAAGACCTTGTTTAGGTAAAATTAAAATGAATTAAAAATATATTCGATAATTTATTCTAATCTTCTAAGTTCCTTCATATGGTGGTGGTTAGCCAGATGAGATAGAAAATGCACAGATACATGATTATTTAACAAGAAATGATTCTAGCTCTCAAAAGTTGCATTAGTAAGGAAAGAAAATGGATGGAAGAAGATGATATAGATTCATAATCCATGGCTATGATGTTTTATGGATATTTTCCACCCTTCAAATATGTTAAATTTCTCATCCAAGTTAGCCAATCGTAGATGGACCTAATAGTGTGTATAGCAAAAAACCCAGGTATATATGAGAAGATGAATTCGAGGGTTTGAGAATGTTAGATTGATGCAAAAAAGTTCATTAATAGTTTATTTATTAATTATAATTCATTTTCATGATTGGAATAAGTTTTTTAGGTTAGTGAATATGGTGAAAAATTTGTTCACAAAATGTCTTATCTGGTTCAGATAGGAATGTGTGATATGAGGTCAAGAAATTGGTCTACAAGACCAATGTTTTCCATTGGACCATATGATATTTATATATAAGTATGGTATGGATATATCATAAGACAATTTAAATTAATCAATATTTATGACAATTTTCTACATAGTTATTGGAGGTCTGATTCACCATGATTGGTCTATGAGGTAAATTGGTAGTTCTAATTAAGTTGCAGAGATGTTCTTCAACCTTTACCTACTGAGTGAAAGTGTTCTAATTATTTGGTGATGAACCTAATATCATAGGTAACCTATCTAAATATTCAATTTATCATTTTGCAATATCTTAAGGGTGTTTAATCTTCATTTTTTTAAGATAGACTTTTGAGGTACTTAGACCTTACATGATATTTTATCCTAGAAGAGCTTTCATGGTATGCGCAAAGGATACAAGTCTAAAAAAGAATTTAAAATATATGTATAGGTCATTGGATAAGTGATTGAATGGTTTTTTTATTATTTTATAAGACCATCTAGACTCAACAAGATCATTCATTGATTCTAAAAAAGTAGACCCAATAAAATAAGGTATTCATGAGGTCTAACTGAGCTATTTCAGACCAAAATGGGTAAAAATTTCATTTGAATCATCTTCATAAGATTTCATAAGACCTATTCAATGGCTGACATAATATGTTTAAGGTGTGTGGCTAAGAAAGTGGTTTGTGACCATGAGTCTTATATATATACAAGGTAGTTTAGGTCTATTTGAATGTAAACAATTGAAGTGAATAAAATATTTCTTGATAGAACACACAAATGTCTTGAGATAAGAGGTGTGGTAATTAGAATTTATGAGGTGTATGAATTAGTGTTAAGTTACCTAGGGAGTTGGTGATTCCTAAAGCCCAGTCAATTGCATGATTAACTATATTAGTGTTGGTGGTATTCCATTTTCATACATGACATTGGATTTTCTTCCACTTGACGGTTTCCCACTCATATGTGTGTTTTGTTGTGTTATGATCATGTGAATATTCTTTATGCATTGCTAGATCTTAATGTTTCTTTCATAATTCATGAATGATTGAATATAATTAAAATAGAGTTTTTGGTATAGTGATTCACTCCCCCATCTCAATGATTATGATTCCAAAAGTTGGTATCAGATCTTGGTCCTTTGAATTATTTCAAAAAATGTATAAGGAAATCTTAGATTCCTCAAGTACAAGGAGCTTTATGAACCAATAAGGCTTCTCTATTTAGTGGGACTAACTATGCATTTTAGATAATTAGAATGAAGACCTATCTAATGTCTTTGGACAATGACATATGGAAATATATTGTTTATGTATTCATTCCACCTTCTACACCACCAAATGATGCAGTGGGAAAGAAGGCAAATGATAATAACTCTAAGACAATGAATGCCATTATGTTTGGTCTTTTAGAGGTAGAGTTTATAAAGGTAATAAATTGTGATATATCCAAAGGGATTTAGGAAAAGTTATGGACCATTTATGAAGGAGACACCAAAGTCAAGTTAGCAAACTTACAGACCCACCAAAGTTAGTTTGAAAGTCTAAGATTGAAGGAGGATGAAAACATTGAAAATTATCTATTAAAAGTAGATGAAGTGGTAAATGTCATCAGAGGACTAGGAGAGAGGTTGGAAGAATCAATTATATTTAAAAGGTATTAATATCCCTAACATCTAAGTTTTATTCAAAACTATTTATTATGAAGGAGATAAAAGATATTAACATACTATATCTAGATGAGCTTAATGGCATCTTGACTGCGTATGAAATGAAAATAAGTAATAGAAGACCTTCTAATAAGGAATCTAAATTCAAAGCTAAGAAAAATTCACAAGATAAAAATGGCAAGGGTGATGTTGACATAAACATTGATGATGACAAGATAGTAGCCATGTTTATCATAAAACTAAGAAAAGGAATAGGTATATATAATGGAAAGTTTCCATTCAATAATGTTAACTATGATAATATTGGTCACTTTGCATTGAAATGTTATAACAAGGATAAGAATGATCATGATGGAGAGAATTATACATATCATGGTGGTGATAACAAAGTATATAATCTTGATCACTGTAAAAAATATTTCAAGAAGTATGAAGGCAAGAAAGGATCATTCAAGAATAAGAGAAATTTTTATATCAAAGAAGAAAATATATCATTTGATGTAAGTGACACAAGTACATCTAATAGTGATGATGAAATTAATTATCATGACAACAATTGAAACCTTATTCATGGATATATAAATAAACAAAGACAATGAGGGTTGTCTGAAAGGGAAAAATATTATGGATGATGAAGAATCAGATGAATAAGTTGTTGAACTAGACCTTAACGTAGAATTAGTGAGTGATCTAGAGGAGTTTAACTTTGAAAGAAAGAATAATTATAAACTAAAATCATTGGTTAATATTAATGAGGAAAAAGTAATCTCTTTGAAGAGAGACTAAGTAACAACACCAACGAACATGAAGAGATCATCAAATAGTTGTAAACTCAAAATTGATATTATCAATGAAATTCTTATGACTAAAGAGGAAGAATTCATCATGTTTAGAATAAAAATGGAGTCCTTAAAGGTAGAATTAGATAAGGCAATAGTCAAGTTTATGACATATCAAAAATTTGAAAATATCACTATAGTCCCTTATGATATTATGAATGGTCAAAGGTCTTTACATGACAAGACAGGTCTTGGGTTCAAAGAAGATCAAAATTAAAATAGGGAGAGTCAAAACTATCCATAAACTCTCAAATCTAAGACTTGAATTGATCATCAACATGTTAATAATATTATTACTCCTTCAAGATACAATAAAGGTAGAGGTGATTCATTAAACATTAGAAAGACAAGGAATGTGAATTCATTCAATGGTTATTGCTTCTCATGAAATCAATATGGACATAGGGATATGTATTTTAGACATCATGTTATAACTAACTCCTCATGTAGGAATAGGATGAATACTCATCTCAAAAATAAAAGCAATATTTTGTGTTATAAGTGTGATTAGAGAGTACATATTATATGAGATTTAAAGATGAGGTGTATGAGGAAGATCTGTCAAGACAAAAGGTTATATGGTCATACCACTGAGAAGTGGATGAAGAAGTTAGAACCTATTGATAAGGTGAAGGAGAAGAATAAGAATAAAGGAGAAGAATCCTTACTATCTTAGACTACCTTCCACATTCAAGAAAAATTCATAAAATGGTATATATATAGTTCTTTCTCAAGCCACATGATAGGTGACAAGATTAGGTTAATCCCATTAAATAAGAATGCTATAGGATCAATGAGATTTAGATATAACATAACTTCCAATATAGTTGTCAAAGGTATCTTGAGTTTGGATAATAAAAAAACCACAACAAATAATATGTTGTATGTGGAATATTTTTAAAATAACCTAATTAATGTAAGCCTAATGTGTGACCAAGGACACACATTAACCTTTCATGATAGAGGGTTTGATATAGGGAGATTCATGTCAGGAAGGCTAATTGCTAATGTTAAGATGACAGAGAACAAGCTATATGTATTGAATGAGATCAATAATGAGAGATGTTTTATGAGTACAATGGATGAATTTTGACTATGGAACACAATAGTAGGCCACATAAGAATTAAAAATTGGGTCAGGATAAGCTCTAAGATGTTTCTAGAAAACATGCCTAAAATCACCAAACCTACAAACACACTTTGCAGGGCATGTCAACATGGTAATCAAACTATAAGGAGTTTCAAGTCCAAGTAATACACTTTTACAATGTCTTTTTAGCTAATACACATATATATTTATGGACCTAGAAGAATTAAAATAATCAAGGGCATATCTAATTCAGTTTACTAATAGATGACAATATAAGAATGCCTTGGGTAGCATAATTAAAAGAAAAATTAGAACCTCTTGATAAGTTTAAGGTATTCAAGGTTATTATTGACAATGAGAAGAATGGAAAAATCAAATTATTGAGATATGATAGTGGAGGATATTTTTGATCAAATGAGTTTGATGATTTGTGTGAGGTCTATGGGATAAGGATATAGTTATTAGTAGCTAGAACAACTTAGCAAAATGGGGTAGTGGAAAGAAAGAATAGGATAGTTCAAGAGATAGAAATAACTATGGTAAATGAGGAAAGGTTAATTGATGGATACTAGAGAGAGGTAGTGATCACTATATTATAAAATATGAATAGAGGATAATGAAGGACTAATGATAAAAATACACCTTATGAACTGTGGAAAGGTAGACCTACTAATATGGAACATTTTAGAGTGTTTGGAAGCAAATTAGTCATCAAAAGAGATGAGAAAGACTTATGTAAGTTTGATTTTAATTATCATGAAGGTATACTCTTTTGATACTCATAAGTGAGATCAACCTGTAAATGATATAAAAATAGGTTGAAATAGATTGTCGAAAGTACCAAATTGAAAATTGATGAGAAAAATAAATCACACTCATAGTCAAAGGATACTTCAAATAATCTAGACTTCAAGAATGAAGAGGAGACAACAGATATTTATGAATAATAGGAATAGCTTAAGGAAAGATAAAAATCAAAAGGCCCCTCAAAATAGATTTAAAGAGATTATACTAGATTAAAAATAATTGGCAACAAGGAGCTAGGTATGAAAATGGGAAGAAGGATGGTAAGTAACCTAAATCAGGAGAATGTTTCTCTATTATCTAAAATTGAACCTATCTACCTTGTAGAATCAATAAAAAACAAATTTTAGATAAATTATATGAATGAGGAGTTAAAACAAATAGAGAATAATGAAAGTAGGGAGGAAGTTCCTAGGCCTAAAGACAAGAATGTCATTGGCACAAAATGGGTGTTTATAAACAAGTTTAACGAATATGGATAAGTCACTAGGAACAAGGATAGACTAGCATGCAAGAGGTATGCACTTTTTGAAGGAGTAGATATTGAGAAGACATTTACTCTAGTAGCAAGATTAGAGGCTATCATATTATTTCTAGCATAAATAGGATTTAAATAACTCAAGTTGTACCATATTGATGTCAAATCTTCTTTTCTAAATGGGAACTTGGAAGAGGAGGTGTACATAGTGCAACCTGAGGGTTTCTCATTATCAGGTAATAAGCTCCATTTTTGCAGTTTAAAAAATTATCTTTATGGTCATAAATAAAATATTAGAGCTTGGTATACTAGATTGGATACATATCTATTGAATCATGGTTTCAAAGGAGGAGTTATAGATAGTAATCTATACATAAAGATAAAAGATGACCATCACTTGATAGTAGTTGTCCATGTGGATGATATCATGTTTGGTTTGAATAGTGAGAATATAACTAAGGCCTTTGAATATGTGATGAATAAAAATTTTGAGATGTCCATTCTAGGATACCTATTATTCTTTCATGGGTTAAAAACCAATTAATCAGAAACAGGTATATTCATTTCACAAGATAAGTACATAAAAGATATGTTGAAAAAAATTTAAATGGAAGATTGCAACATTGTTAACACAACTATGATCATAAGGTGCAAGTTTAAAAAGGAAGATGAGTCTATAAAGGTCAATCAGAATTCATATAGATCAATGATTATAAGATTGTTATATACCACTACCTCTATACCTAACATCATTCAAGTAATTGGCCTTATGGAAAATTTTCAAGCAGACCCAAAGGATAAATATTTGAAAGAAGCTAAATAGATACTTAGGTATATCAAGGGAACCATTGGTTTGGTTGATTGTATCCAAGGATCAATAAGTTTAACTTCATATTCTATATAAATACAGACTGAGTAGGGATTCTAGATGATAGTAAGAATACTAGTGGTGGAGATTATTTCTTAATTTAGTGCTTAGTTTCATGGATAATAAATAAGAAACCATCTATGGATTTATCTACTTGTGACATTAAGCACATTACAACATATTCATGTTGTAATCAAGTCCTATGGATGAGATAAACATTAAAATACTAAAAGGTTGATTATGATGGTCATATCCTTATCTATTTTGATAATACAAGTGTTATAAATATCTCAAAGAACCCTATCATGCACTCAAAGACTAAATTATTTCGATTAGGTATCATTTCCTAAATGAGTAGGTAAGTGAACAAAATTTTATACTTGAATATATTTCCATAAATGATCAAATTATATACATTTTAACCAAGCCACTTCCAAAGGTAGCTTTTGAGCATTTAAGATAGGAATTGAGTGCAATCCATGCCCCTAATAGTCATTAAGGAATCCAAGTGATTAGTGGGAACTAATAAAGTGGTTCATTATCTCCAATAGTAGGTGAGTAGTGTTGATAATTTATACATGGACATAATGAGATCATGTTTATATGTTGATTCCTAAACTCATAATCATGTGTGTTGAGCCTTTTTTTTTGAAAGAGGTGTGATTCAAGAGGTTGTAGATATCTTTTTGTCATTTTTGTCAAATTGGGAGAAAGTTAAGAGTGAGGGAGATATATCCTATTAATAAAATTTTCTAAGAGTGGCTGCCATCAATGATAAGGGGTAGATTATTAAGCATTGCCATTGATGTCAAAGGTACATCTTAAGAATGTTGATGTCAAAGGTGAATATGCCTAGTTGGTAGTATGTGATGTGATCATGTGCATTAATACAAAATTTTCATTGAGGTCCTTGAGAGAGTGTTTTCATGATATAACTATAAAGAGTGATTTTGAAGGCAAATAATGATTTATGGTTGCATGAAAGTACAAGTCATTGATGTCAAAGTTCCATAAGAAGCCTAGTCATGAGCCTAGTCATGATATGAAGAGGTATGTGGATTGAAATGAATAAAAATAATAATGTTAAGGTTGTATTTCATTTTTAGATCATGTGTGTGGGGTATTTAATCACTCATGAGAGTTTTAAGGTGAGCCTATATGGGTAGGACCTTCAGACAAAGCATACACCTAGACCTGTCTTAGACCCTATCTAACCTAATGAGGTATGAAGATCATATTCCAAGTAAATTATTCCCATGTAATCATGGGAAAAGGTTATATAATTTTTTTTCAAGAATGTTCACAATTTTTTAGGCCATGGTTTGAAAGAAATTGCATGAAACATTGTTTTAGGCTTTCTCAATTTCATATAATGAGGTATCAAGACATAAGAAGCAATTTTATATGTTCATTTTCATATGTAAGCTCTAAATGTATAGTTGCGATATTAATGGATATGGGGAAGGGTAATATCTAAGATATTCAAGCATTGGTTTTGGATTTAAGGGGCAGTCCTTTATGAATAATTATTAACATCAAAACCTATTTTAAACCTCCCTAAAAGCCTAATATGGACCTAATTTATAAGATCATGTTAAAATAAGATAATAATGGATTAAATTGAATATAAAATATATTGGATCATGTATTAACCTTTCTCAGGTATCTCCAGATAGTGGTGGTTAGTTAGATGAGAGATAAAATGCACATATACAAGCTTATTTGTTAATACATTGATGTAGCGTTCAAAAGTTGCATTGGTCAAGAAAGGGAAATCAATGGAGAATGTATCAAGAGACACATAATTAATTACAAGGATGTTTTTTGTATAGTTTCTACCCTTACAGTATCCTAAATTGGTCATCCAAGTTAGCCAATTGTAGATATCCCTAAGGATGTGAATAGTGAAAAACCCAAGCAGATATGAGATAGATTAGAAGGTCTAAGAATATCATATTGATGCAAAAAATTGAATTAATAGTTTATTTATGAACTATAATTCGTGTTAATTCATGAAATATGTTTTGGAAGTTAGTGCATATTGTGAAAAAGTTGCTCACAAAATGACCTGTCTTGCTTAGATAGGATTGTGATATAAGGTCAAGAAATTGATCTGCAAGACAATTATTTTCCATTATAACATGTGATATTTCTATCTAATAATGGTATGTAAATATCATAGGACTATTTTCATTCATAATTATTTATGACAAGTGTTTACATAGGTGTTGTGTGTCTAACTCACCATGACTAGTCTTTGACGTGCATTCACAGTTCTAAGTGAGTAAGTTACAAAGATGTTTTTGAGAATTTATCTCCTGAGTGAAACTATTAAAATAATTTGATGATGATCCTAAATTAATTTATAACATTTATATATGTTTGGTTTTTCTGATTCAAATAGATTAAGCATATTTATACTTCATTTTTAAAAGAAATACTTTTGAGGTACATAGACCTAATATGATAGTTTTTCCTTAAAAAATTTTCATGATATGAGTGAAGAAGATAGGTCTAACCAAGAATTAAAAATTTAAATATAGGTCAGTTTATAAGTTATTTAAGCTATTTTTATTATTTTATAAGGCCTTCTAATCCTAAGAGGATCTAGATATGATGTTAAGAAGATAGACCTAATGCAATTAGGTTTCCATGTGGCTTAAATGAGAAATGAGGCATAATTGAGTTGTTGCAGACAAAAAGGGGTCCAATTTTAAATTTAATCATTTTAATAAGATTTAAAAATACCTATTCAATGTATGAATTAATATTTTGAAGGTGTGTGGCCAAGCAAGTGGTGTGTGACCATAAGTTTTGTATAAATATAAGGCAGTTTAGATGTATTTGTATGTAAGCAATTAAAGTGAATAAATATTATTGGTAGAGTAGAAGGAGGTCTTGAAATGAGACCATAATATTAGAGTATAGGTGTGGTGATAAAAATGTATGAGGTGGTTGAGTTGGTGCTGATTCACTTAGGGAAGTGGTGCTTCCTTGCAAGTGGGTGTTTGTTAAAGCCTAGTCAAGTGGGTGCTTGAATGTATTGAGGTTGGTGCTCAATATAATTTAGTATTTTATTTTATAGGAATACATTCCATTTGAATATATCATATTTATCTTTCTTCACCTTTATGTTCACCACACATGTTTTTTTCTTGTGTTCTGCTCATGTGAATGTTATTTATGCATTGCTAGATCCCAATATTTCTTTCATAGTTCATGAATTATTGTATATAATTGAAAGAATATTTTGGGTACACTGACTCACAATGATCTCATTGATTGTTATTCTTACATCTATGATTAATTTGGTATTCATGCACACATACTAAAAAGGGAGCCAAAATATAGACACATAAAAATGGACACTAGTTATGTATTAGTTGTTAAATTCATTGATTCAGAGTTACTTATGTATTTGAATTATTTTTATAAGTTATGTTATAATGAGGAATTTATGTCCCTATTTTTATTTTTCATTGTGATCTACTAAACTTGTGGTCATCTTTTTAAAATAAATTTTAGAATAATTTTATAACACAAAAGTATAGACAATACATTTTTGGGACCAAACATGTACTCAATATATTTATGGGGTTATGTTATGCTCTTAAACTATAGTGCATCTAAGGATATGTGTGGCCTAAAAGTGGCTTACACACCTTCATATTTTCATTTTTTATTTATTAATTTTATTAGTATGGTCGGCCTATGGAATAAACATGGATAAGTAGAGTATATACAAGACGTAGTGGTTAGTCTTTAATCATCATATTTTCAATTCTTTTATTATTGAATTATTCTAAAGTTTTCCCCTTAGAAGTTTCTTATTCATAATATTTAATTATTCTACTCTTTTGCTAATTATTGTTATGTATTTGCTTATTTTTCTCTTAACTCTGAGATATATAACTCTATTATTGTGAATAATCAAAGTAATTTCCTTGAAAGTCGTAAAAGTGCTTCAATTTGGTCTTGTTTCTATGATTCAATTTTTTTTAGATCTAGTGTCCTAAGCACTAGAAGGCGAAAAAACATAAGTTGTGATTTAGGAGGAAATGAATTTTTCTGTGACCATAATTTTGTTCATGAGGTTTCTTTACAAAAATGAAAAATAAACATTTTTTTTAATTTAAAAAACCTCATTTTTTTTCACCTTATGAAAATTAGTAGTCATGGATTCATCTCTTTAAGATGATAATAATGGTGTATCCTATTGGCACACATTTTTGGGTCAAAAAGTTTCACCCTTGTGCATAATTCTAGTGGTTGGATTCATTTCAATTAGATCATCATAAAGGTATATGCCACCATTATATGTTTTTTGAGGATAATACCCTCCTAGGGTTTGTGCATGGTTGGTCCAAACATTCATAGATGTGGTAAGGGGAAATTAAATCATAAAAAACCTGACAAGGATGACATGTCATCTAGAACTTCTGATCTCTCTATTTCAAATAGAGTTCAACAACTTAAGTTATATTTGTAGGACATGGTGAAAAAATATTATTTTGATATAGAGCATGGGGACATTATAGGGTTCAAAAGGGACCTAAATAGGGTGACAATTTAATTATAATAAATATATGTGCAATTGGCTAGTTTGACATCTCAATCACTACAAAATAACCCTCCACCATTCTAGTTTGGTTCTTTTCCTCAAAATAATACCAACACCAATTTTTGGCCCTAATCTAGTGTTGTAAAAATTTGACCTATTGACCAAATTTTGGCTCTTCAAGCCAAAATTGGTCATCCCCTATCTAAATTTAGTTTCCTAAGTCTATATCTTTGTCAACTCTAGTATGCAGGAAGTGTTATTTAACAAAACTTGTCATAAAGTTACAAACCTAATTATTTTTAAGGTTTTTTTTCATCTTTTGTTAAGTATTCATTATTTTAGGTTTTTAATCTTTGAGTTTTTTGCTTTTCCAAGTAATTTTAGAATTTTTGTATGAATTAATTTTCTCGAAGGACTCTTTTAAGCCGAAAAGGACAATGGAAACTTTCCCAAAGGGTACTTTCTTTGGAAAGTAGACACTTATAAATCTTCAAAAGGGCATTTTATAAAGTTTGAAGGGACCTTTTAGAAAATTCCAAAGGGTCACTTTCAAAATCTTCAAGGCCCATTTCAAAAATCTTGAAGGGTAACTTGTAACCTTTTAGAGGGAATTGTTTAAAACATTTTGTCTGAAACAACTTTCTTGAGGGGCACTTCAATTTTTTTGAAAGGTACATTGAAATTTTTCTGAAGGACAAGTGGACTATTCCAAAAAAGTTGAAGGGTATTTTCAAAATAAAATTTCATCAAGAAAGTCTAAAATGTTCATTTCAAAACTATCGAAGGGTCTGAGATAGATTTTCCAAAGGTATCATTACCAAAGTTTGAAAAGTCCTTTTAAAAAGGTTTGAAATAATTATTTTGGACATTTTTTCTAAAATAACTTTTTTAAAGGTCTATAATAACTTTCCCAAAGTGCAATTCATAAGAAAAGGACACTTTTGACTCTTTTGAAAGGTCACTTACAAGAAGCTGAAGGGTATGTTTCCTTTCAAAAAGGGTCTCTTTCACTTTTTTGAAGGGTCATTTCAATGAGAGAAAATAGCTAAATAAATTCTTTAGAGAAAGTGTTGAGATAAGAAGGTTGAAGAAATAATAGTCAAAAAAATGCCCAAAGGAGTGACGTCCTACAAAACATCAATTTTAGACTACAAAAACTAGTTATTAGAGTTTAAAAGAAAGGCTCAATTGGAACTAGAAGGCAAATATGGAAATGAAAAATGGTATGAATCTTGAGCTCTGATTCATAACAAGCATAAATAGACAAGTCGATGGTTCAATTTGTTACACTTTTAAACGTCTTGATGAGCATGTAAAGAACAACTTGCATCGAAATGGCATTCTAACAGATGGACCCATCTATACCGAAATATAGTTCGATATATCTTGATTCTACTAATGTAACCATAAAAGGAGTTTCTTATATAATTCAGTTTAACTATTTTCATTTTCAATATTAACACATGTCCAAGTGACCCTTGAACTCCTTTTTCTTGACCTCTTTCTCAAAGGATATATATATGGATTCTCTTGGCTCTTCAGGGAATCTCTCTGCCTAGTATGGTGAAGCCCTACCAATATTTTACCTTGAATCAATAAATATATGTGTTTTACCTCATTCAATGAGTGCATTAAGTGTACATGCTTGGTATTAGTCTTGTGATAGTGTAATTTTTATTTACCTTCACATGTTAATTTCATTATTACCTGGTATATTATGATTTCCTTCTTGAAATTCAACAAGAAGAGTCTAAAGAGATTATAGATATTGTGAATAGATAATTCAATAGAGTGTCTTAGAATGCCAATTACTTAAGTATTCATAGATTTATGACATCTCTTGTACCCCATGTTGAAACACTAATGTGAGAGAGTCGATATTGAGAGAAATGCATTTGTAACTTGTCCTCATTCCAAGTGTATGCTCATGGTATGAGTAGAGAAAATATTTTGGTGCATCAACCTAGTAGGATAGGTTTAGATTCTACCTATTTTAACCCTTTTCATCCCCCTAAGTTGTTGATAGTAGGAATATGAACTTGAAATATGCAACAAGGGGAGTTATCCCCTACTCTAGAAATTCATATAAATGAAATTGTCACCAAAAAAAAGAGAGATGATTCCATTTTACCACTTGGATGAGGAGAGCTAAACATTTACTAAAGGGTGAAAATCTAAGAATAAACAATTTTTGGCACGCCTGATGGGACAATTTTTCCAAGGAGGTGATGAATTCTTGGTGTGTTCTTCAATCAATCAACATTTTGGAAGCATTTAAATCAACACCAATGGTGAATCTGAGTTGAATAAGCTAGTCAAGCAATCCTAGTGCATCAAGAAATCATATTTGGTATGTATAAATCCATATTAGAGCAGTATAGATCTTGTGTTCTTTCATATAGTTTTGATCAAGTTCATGTTGTTTATGGAATCACCTTAAGTAACCCTCCTAATTGTCCTTCTCCTAGTGAATCCAAGAACACTAGGGAGATAATATTATATTTTGAGAAGCAAATTTTGGAAATAGATAGGTTAAATGAGTGAAACAAATATCAACAAGAGCTTATGTACAAGGATGAATGCTTGTTTAAGCAAGATCAAGTCATGCAATCTATGGAGGAGAAACTAGTAAGGTGAAGAAGTCAATCAACTTAAGGCAATCATCCTTGTACCCCTTCTTCTGTCCCAAAAAAAATTCTCATATATAAAATAAACCCTCCCCCTATACACCAAATCCTTTTGATCAAATATCACTTTCTCACCAAAATAAAATGAGTCAACCTTCTAACCCATTTAATATATTAACTACCCCTATTGTTAATCCATTGCACCTAGCAATTCAACACCAAAGGGCATAAGAATGACCTTCTATGGAAACCAATTATTTAAATTCCTTATATTGTGAGCCCTCTTTTAAAGAAAATCAACTTACTTATTTTGGAAAATAACACACACATCCTCAAGTAACTCTTCCTATACATGTGTAAACTCTTTGTATTCCCCATCAATATTTTCAAGCCCCTCAACATGATGTCAAGATTCTAAGTTAGATAAATTTATATCATGAACTAGGTCAAGACCTTGAGAGAGATGAAGTTATTGCCTATCCTAAATAAGAGAGCTCCAATCCTAATATCACGAGTGGGAATGAAATAGTGGAATCATGAGGTAAGAGAGATGAGAAGAGTATAGTTTAAGAATATGAAGCAAAAAATGAAGCTACTCATCCTTATCATGTTGATGTGCATGATCTCAAATGAAAACTTGTGCAAGATAATCTATCTAAATAGATTGAAGAATTAGATTCAAGAATAAGGTTTCTTTATCAAGGTCTAATGGACCGTTTAGTCCCAATAAAAAATTCCATGTCTAAACATACCTCTTATACACCTATTTAAGATATTTATCAAGATATATTTGATGTGGATGAAGTGTTTATCAAGTTTAAGGAAGAGAATCAATTGATTTTAGCCCAAGGTTTATCTCCTCTTCCTCATGAGCCTCTAAAAGAAAACCCCACTTCTCATTCCCAATTCAATTTTGAGATCACTAGTGCTTTCTTATTTTCAAAGTCCATTACTAAGTCTTCTTCTTCATACCATACTCCATTTTCACTCCTTTGACCTTCCATTATATTCCATACTCCAACGCTTACATTTCAGACTCATGAGCCTATCCATTCACCCTTCATTTCTTTCCATCCTAAAGAGGAACATGTTTTAAAGGAGGGAAGTGAGCAAGATAAAATGCAATTCTTGGTTCATCAAGAGACTACCATGAGTGAGGATAAAGATGAGATCATCATAATTACTCCATATGAACATCATCATGGTGGTTACCATCTTGAGTGTGAAGTGTAAAGCATTATCAAAGATGAAGAACATTGTCATATCATATCTCAAGAGCTGGATGTTCTAGGAGGTTTTCATGAAAATAAGGTTTAAGAAGTGACTCTTGAAGGTGAAATTATTCAAGGAGAAGATACTAGTCACACATACATGCAAATGTTCCAGTGATATGAATATGAGATTGACAGCCTTTACATGTCAATTTTAGATTAAGAATGTAAGCATGATGAGCTCTCTTTCCTTTTGTTTGATGAACATTATTATTGCTTTGATGAAGATAATGATTGAGCCATGGGACCTAAGTTGAATTAGGTTCAGGAGTATATTGTCGACTAGATGGAGAACCTTATTTTTGATTAGCTAGAGACTTTTGTTTTTGAGTAGGAAGGAGAGAGGTCTGATTGTTTTGACGGGGGATTTGACGAAGGGGCTCTTGAGCAAGAAAATGATGATTTTTGGAATGAACTAGATTTTATTTTTCTCAACTCAAATATCACACAAGCCACCCTTCTTCAAGAGAGCCATGATGAAGTAAGATATCAATTTAACAAGATTCTCAAATAGATATAAAAAAATGAGTTGGTCTATTATATATACCAAGAGAAGCGTGAACCAAATAAACCCTATGATGATGAGATAGTAGCCATTGATCCATTGACAAATTACACTAGCATGAAGGACCAGCATGAAACATGCTTCAAAGAGAAAGATGAGTACATATATGTTGGAGACATGTTTGAACCTAATCCAATTGGGTGTATGCTAATCAAGGTGCCAAGTAAGAAAGATGAGTCACCAAGATCCTACTCCAGCCAACCACTTGTTTGGAATAATGAGTTTTCTTACCATGGAAGAGACCTAAGAAGTTTTCCCTTTGATCTAGGAGTGAGAAGAGCATATATAGCTAGTTATATATAATTAGTTTTATTTATATTATGTCTTGTCTTTTACTAAGTTATATGTAGAACATGTGTGGTTGCTTTGGTCTTTGTTGTGTGTCTCTTTCCTTTATGTGTTTGAGGTAGTTAATGGTTGTCTTGTTGATCAAGTTTTGATCATGATCAAGGCTTTTAGTTTATTTTAGTTTTTAATTGAATCCATACCTAATGGACTATTTAGGCTACTGATCTAGTCAATATAGCAAGCATACTACCCCTGTGAGTCACCAATTTATTGACCAAATTTTTTCTCTTCAAGCCAAAATTGGTCATCCCATGTCTAAATTTAGTTTCCTAAGTCTATATCTTTGGTCATGTCCAGTATCTAGGAAGTGTTATTTAATAAAACTCATCATAATGTAATAAACCTAATTCTTTTAGAGGTTTTGTTTTGGTCTTTTCCTAAGTGTTCATTCTTTCATCTTTTTTGTCTTCAGGTTTTTTGTCTAAGACTTTGTTGAATTCTTTCAAACTTTTTCTCTGAAGTAACTTTCCTAAAGTACTCTTTCAAGCCAAAAAGTAAACTTGAAACTTTCCCAAAGGGTACTTTCTTTAGAAAGTGGACACTTAAAAATATTTCAAAGGGCATTTCAAATATTTATAAGGGACCTTTTCAAATAGTCCAAAGGGTCACTTGAAAAACCCTGAAGGACCATTTCAAAAATATTGAAGGGCAACTTGTAACTTTTTGGAGGGAATTGTTTCAGGCATTTTATCTAAATCAAATTTCTTAAAGGGCACTTTAATTTTTTTAAAGGTACTTTGCAATTTGTTTGAAGTACAATTGGACCATTCCAAAAATGTTGAAGGGTATTTTCAAAAGAAAATGTTCATCCAAAAGGTCTGAAAAGTCCATCTCAAAAGTGCCAAAGTTTTTGAGAATTTTTTTTTAAGGGACCATTTTCAAAGTTCCAAAAGTCCTTTTCAAATAGTCTAAAAGAATTTTTTTAGACATTTTATCTAAAACAAATTTTCTGAAGGTCTATAACAAATTTCTCAAAGGGCAATTCATAAAAAAATAACACTTCTAAATCTTTTGAAAGGTCACTTTAAGTAATTCAAAGGTTATGATTCCTTTCAAAAAGGGTCTCTTTCACTTTTATAAAGGATCATTTGAAAGGGACAAAAGACCCAAAAAATTTATTTCAAGAAAGTGTCGAGACAAGAAGGCCAAAGAAATAAAAGTTTGAAGAAAATGCCAAGAGTGATGGCCTATTAAAAAATCAATTTTAGACTATATAAAATATATATTAGAGTTTAAAATAAAGGCTTGATTGGAACTAGAAGGAAAATATGGAAATGACAAATGGCATGAATCCTAAAATCTAATGCATAACATGCATAAATAAGTAGGTTGATGGTTCAAGTTGTTGCACTATTACACATTTAGATAAGCCAATAAAGAATAGCTTGCATCAAAATGACATTCTAATAGATGGACCCATATATATCAAAATGCAGTTTAGCATATCTTGATTTTAAAGGTGTAACTATAAAGAGTATTTATTATAAAATTCAATGTAACTATTTATATATTCAAGATTGACACATGTCCAAATGTCCCTTGAGCTCCTTTTTCTCAACCTCTCTCTCAAAGGCTATATATATGGATTCTCTTTGCTCTTTTCGGAATCTCTCTACCTAGTATGGTGAAACCTTGCCAAGAATTTTCCTTGAACCAATAAAGACATGTGTTTCATCTCATTTAATGAGTATATTAAGTGTACATGCTTGGTATTAGTCGTATGATAGTGTAATTTCCATTTACCTTCACATGTTAATTTTGTTAGTACCTAGTGTATTGTGATTTCCTTCTTGCAGGCCAATAAGAAGTGTCTAAAGAGATTAAAGATATAGTGAACATCTAATTCAATATAGTGTCTTATAATACCAATTGCTTAAGTTTTCATAAATGTATGCCATCTTTTGGACCCCATGTTAAAACACTGATGTGAGAGAGTCAATATTGAGAGAAATGTATTTTTAACTTGTCCTTATTTCAAGTGTATGTTTAGGGTATGATTAGAGAAAATATTTTGGTACATCACCCAAGTAGAATAGGTTTTAGTTCCATTTATTTTAACCCTTTTCATCCCCCGAATTTGTTAATAGTAAGAATACAAACCTGAAGGGTGCATCAAGGGGAGGTAGCCCATAATCTAGAGATTATTCTCAATAAAATTCTCATCCACAGTAAGAGAGATGATTCCATTTTACCGCTTGGATGAGGAGATATAAACATTTCCTAAAGGGTGAAAATCTAAGTGTCAACAAGACCTATATAAGTTCTATGGTAATGATCCACTTACTTGGCTCACTCAAATTGAAAGTTTATTTATTCTACATTACACTCCATGTTTAGAAAAAATGATTCTAGCCTGTCTATATCTAGAACTTGAGCCATTCATCTAGTATCATTGTTTGTGAGCTCAAAATAAAAATAAAGGTGACCTAGTTTCATGGCCAAGAATTTTTGAGGAGTTTTAGATCCATTATCACAATAATGTCTATAAAAAATACTTTAATTAGGTAGCCAAGTTGTACAAGATTATAAACGTAAAGTAATACATTCAATAGTTTTATAATCTCTCTATGTATGGTAGACATCACTGAAGAAACTCTTACTGACCTATTTTTGGGTAGCCTCAAAGATAACATCCAATTATAGGTTCATATGTTTCATCCTAGTATTTTATATGAGATCATACAAAGGACACATATGCCTAAAGAAGAAGAGTTGATCAAATGAATATATTTAACAAACATCCATGAATGAACCTTCTCAAAACCATCATTTTGACAACCTACTAGATTGACAGGTCATCAAGTGGAAGAAAAGCATGCAGAAGATTTATATTTTGGTTGTGATATAAAATGGATTAAAGGACATCAATGCTCTAAAAATAAGTTGTTTTACATTAACAGTGCCAATGAGGAGGAGGAATATAAGGAGTATTTTGTGGGAAGTTTGAAGGAACCTGAGGATGAATCTAAAGTTTCTCAACCTATTATTCTATTCATGTATTTTATAGTATTAGTATTATTCTGAATCTTAAGGTTGAAAGTTTTATAAATAAACACAAGGTAAAAATATTAATTGACTTTGTAAGTGCACATAAATTATTCAATAGTAAGTTTGTTACTCATTTGAATTATTTCATTCACCCAAATTGACACTTTCAGTTCATGATTATAGATTGTTGTATAATAAACTATTTTATAAAATACCATAGCATTAAAATTTATATTTGAGACTACTTGTTATATTCCCTTATGTTTTTTATTCTTATGGGAGGATATGAAATTATTCTGGAAGTGCATTGGCTGACCACTTTGGGCACTGTTGAGATGAATTTTCAAAAACTACTCATTAGGTTCTTTTTATAAGGAAATTACCTTTGAACTTAGTGGATTATGGACTAAATTTGAAAAACTAGTTAGTTCCCACTAGATGATGAAGATTATCATAAAAGGTGCAAAAGGATTTGAGTCACACATATTTTAAATAGAGGTTTAACCAATGAAGGAGTATACACATCCTAATTTGTGAAGGGTACTAGATGACCGTTATAGTATTTTTTATTACATCTCAAGAATAATTACTTAAAGTCATGCACATGTTCATGCCATTGGGTTCATTCCAAGAAGTACACCAACCAACATCCTAACCTACAAGTATCCCTATGCCTAGAAGAGTGAATTTGAAAATATGGCACAAGAGAAGTTGGAGGAAGGAATTATCTGACATAGTCAAAGTGAATATTCCTCTCTGGTGGTCATGGAGCAAAAGAAGAATGATAGTTAGAGGATGTTCCCACACAATAGGTAACTTAACAAGTACATCATAAAATATAAGTTTCCTATTATATTAATGGATGATTTTATATATGAATTGCATGGTAATATTTATTTTACCAAGTTAGAACTTCACTCTATATATTATCACATTTGCATCAGTGATGAGGACATACCAAATATCACTTTCATAAATCAGGAAGGACATTGTGAATTTATGTTCATGCCTTTTGGATTCATAAATGCACCATCTATATTTTAGATTTTTATGAATATAATTTTAGGCCATTTTTTATTAAGTTTGCTTAAGTATTTTTTGATGATATCCTCATCTACAAAAAAATTGGGAAGACAATTTAAATCATGTGAAAAAAGTACTTTTAATTTAGAAAGAACATAAGATTTATGACAAACCTACCAAATGTTATTTTGGTGTCGAAGAGGTGGAGTACATAGATAATATTATTCCACATAAATAACGTAAAGTTAATCCTTAAAAAATTCATGTGATGATAGAGTGACAAGTTCCAGTGACCCTCAAGAACCTCCTATGATTTATCTTGCTAATTGGTTACTATCATAGGCTTTTCAAAAATTATGGTATCATTGTATCCTCAGTCTCCTCTTTATTCAATAAATACTCTCGCCAATGGATTTTGACAAGCTACTAGATTGAGAACTCATCAAGTGGAAGAAAAACATGCAGAAGATTTATTTTTTGGTTGTGATCTAAAATGGATTAAGGGACATCAATGCTCTAAAAAGAAGTTGTTTTACATTAATAGTGCCAATGAGGAGGAGGAATATAAGGAGTATTTTGCGGGAAGTTTTAAGGAACCTGAGGATGAATCTAAAGTTTCTCAACCTATTATTCTATTCATGTATTTTATAGTATTAGTATTATTCTGACTCTTAAGGTTGAAAGTTTTATAAATAAACACAAGGTAAAAATATTAATTGACTTTGTAAGTGCACATAAATTATTCAATAGTAAGTTAGTTACTCATTAGAATTATTTCATTCACCCAAATTGACACTTTCAGTTCATGATTATAGATGGGTGTATAATAAACTATTCTATAAAATACCATAGCATTAAAATTTATATTTGAGACTACTTGTTATATTCCCTTATGTTTTTTATTCTTATGGGAGGATATGAAATTATTCTGCAAGTGCATTGGCTGACCACTTTGGGCACTATTGAGATGAATTTTCAAAAACTATTCATTAGGTTCTTTTTATAAGGCAATTACCTTTGAAATAAGTGGATTATGGACTAAATTTGAACAACTAGTTAATTCCCACTAAGTGATGAAGATTATCATAAAAGGTGTAAAAGGATTTGAGTCACACATATTTTAAATACAGGTTTAACCAATGAAGGAGAATACACATCCTAATTTGTTAAGGGTACTAGATGACCATTAGATTATTTTTCGTTACATCTCAAGAATAATTACTTAAAGTCATACACATGTTCATGCCATTAGGTTGATTCCAAGAAGTACACCAACCAACATCCTACCCTACAAGTATCCCTATGCCTAGAAGAGTGAATTTGAAAATATGGCACAAGATAAGTTGGAAGAAGGAATTATCTGACATAGTCAAAGTGAATATTCCTCTCTGGTGGTCATGGAGCAAAAGAAGAATGATAGTTAGAAGATGTTCCCAAACAATAGGTAACTTAACAAGTACATCATAAAATATAAGTTTAATATTATATTAATTGATGATTTTATATATGAATTGCATGGTGATATTTTTTTTACCAAGTTAGAACTTCACTCTATATATTATCACATTTGCATTAGTGATGAGGACATACCTAATATAACTTTCATAAATCAGGAAGGACACTGTGAATTTATGTTCGTGCCTTTTGGATTCATAAATGCACCATCTATATTTTAGATTTTGATGAATATAGTTTTAGGCCATTTTTTATTAAGTTTGCTTAAGTATTTTTTGATGATATCCTCATCTACAAAAAAATTGGGAAGACAATTTAAATCATGTGAAAAAAGTACTTTTAATTTAGAAAGAACATAAGATTTATGACAAACCTACCAAATGTTATTTTGGTGTCCAAGAGGTGGAGTACATAGATAATATTATTCCACATAAATAACGTAAAGTTAATCCTTAAAAAATTCATGTGATGATAGAGTGACAAGTTCCAGTGACCCTCAAGAACCTCCTATGATTTATCTTGCTAATTGGTTACTATCATAGGCTTTTCAAAAATTATGGTATCATTGTATCCTCAGTCTCCTCTTTATTCAATAAATACTCTCGCCAATGGATTTTGACAAGCTACTAGATTGAGAACTCATCAAGTGGAAGAAAAACATGCAGAAAATTTATTTTTTGGTTGTGATCTAAAATGGATTAAGGGACATCAATGCTCTAAAAAGAAGTTGTTTTACATTAATAGTGCCAATGAGGAGGAGGAATATAAGGAGTATTTTGCGGGAAGTTTTAAGGAACCTGAGGATGAATCTAAAGTTTCTCAACCTATTATTCTATTCATGTATTTTATAGTATTAGTATTATTCTGACTCTTAAGGTTGAAAGTTTTATAAATAAACACAAGGTAAAAATATTAATTGACTTTGTAAGTGCACATAAATTATTCAATAGTAAGTTAGTTACTCATTAGAATTATTTCATTCACCCAAATTGACACTTTCAGTTCATGATTATAGATGGGTGTATAATAAACTATTCTATAAAATACCATAGCATTAAAATTTATATTTGAGACTACTTGTTATATTCCCTTATGTTTTTTATTCTTATGGGAGGATATGAAATTATTCTGCAAGTGCATTGGCTAACCACTTTGGGCACTGTTGAGATGAATTTTCAAAAACTATTCATTAGGTTCTTTTTATAAGGCAATTACCTTTGAAATAAGTGGATTATGGAATAAATTTGAACAACTAGTTAATTCCCACTAAGTGATGAAGATTATCATAAAATGTGTAAAAGGATTTGAGTCACACATATTTTAAATAGAGGTTTAACCAATGAAGGAGAATACACATCCTAATTTGTTAAGGGTACTAGATGACCATTAGATTATTTTTCGTTACATCTCAAGAATAATTACTTAAAGTCATACACATGTTCATGCCATTAGGTTGATTCCAAGAAGTACACCAACCAACATCCTACCCTACAAGTATCCCTATGCCTAGAAGAGTGAATTTGAAAATATGGCACAAGATAAGTTGGAAGAAGGAATTATCTGACATAGTCAAAGTGAATATTCCTCTCTGGTGGTCACGGAGCAAAAGAAGAATGATAGTTAGAAGATGTTCCCAAACAATAGGTAACTTAACAAGTACATCATAAAATATAAGTTTAATATTATATTAATTGATGATTTTATATATGAATTGCGTGGTGATATTTTTTTTACCAAGTTAAAACTTCACTCTATATATTATCACATTTGCATTAGTGATGAGGACATACCTAATATAACTTTCATAAATCAGGAAGGACACTGTGAATTTATGTTCGTGCCTTTTGGATTCATAAATGCACCATCTATATTTTAGATTTTGATGAATATTGTTTTAGGCCATTTTTTATAAAGTTTGCTTAAGTATTTTTTTATGATATCCTCATCTACAAAAAAATTGGGAAGACAATTTAAATCTTGTGAAAAAAGTACTTTTAATTTAGAAAGAACATAAGATTTATGACAAACCTACCAAATTTTATTTTAGTATCCAAGAGGTGGAGTACATAGATATTATTATTCCACATAAATAATGTAATGTTAATCCTTAAAAAATTCATGTGATGATAGAGTGACAAGTTCCAATGACCCTCAAGGACCTCCTATGATTGATGTTGCTAATTGGTTACTATCATAGGTTTTTCAAAAATTATGATATCATTGTATCCTCAGTCACCTCTTTATTCAATAAATACTCTCTCCAATGGATTTATTCAGCTACCAAGTCATTTAAAAAGTTGAAAATGGCTATGTGTACAACTCCAGTTTTAGTTATTCCTAATTTTTCAAAAAGTTTTGTTGTGGAGTGTGATGCATTAGGATATGTCATGTGGGTTATAATAATGAAAGAAGGAAGAATAATAGCATTTGAAAATTTTTGATTGAAGGGAAAAATTAGGCTTAAATCAATCTATGATAAAATATGATCTATACTCTACATGTAGTGAAATAATGGAGACCTTATCTAATGGGTCATCACTTTTAAGTAAGGAGTGATCATGATAACCTCAAATATTTTTTGGAATAATTGATCTCATATGAATAACAACAAAAATTGGTGAATAAAATGTTAAGAAAATATAATGTGGTGGTAGATTCTTTCTGTTAAGAGGCTGATTCAGTTGAGACATTATTATGTACCATGCCCATGTGGTAGGAAGATTAGATATAGGAAGGAAGATCATAATGTGATAATGATAGTGCTACCAAGAATTTTGATTCATAATATTCAATAAGTTTATAATGAATATGAAAAATATACATGAAAGGGGAACATAGAATGGTATAGATAAATATTATACCTTTGTAAGAATTCTCTCTTAAAAGAAAAAGTTCTTTAGGAACTTCATGTATATCACATGGAGGTCACTCCATATTTTTGAAAACATATCATATAATTAAGAAATATTTGTTTAAGCAATGACTCAAGGAGGGCGTCTAGAAATATGTGGTTGAATGAATGATTTGCCAATGAAACAAAGGTCAAACAATTAAGACCCCAGGTCTTTTATAGCTTTTATCCATACCTAGATAGCATTGGAAAGAGGTTTTTATGGACTTCATTATGGATTTACCGTGTTATGAGGGTAAAAATGTTATCATGGTTTTTGTAGATCAACTCATCAAGTATACACATTTTTTATTTTTATCACAATCATTTTCTACTAGTATAGTGGCTTCTACTTTTCTCAATATAGTTCAAAAATGCATGGTACTCCAAACATCATTGTAAATGATCAAGATCCCATATTTACTAGTAATTTTTTTGGTGAGTTATTTGCATATTTAGTAACCTACTTGACTCATAAGTTATTCTATCATCATCAATATAATGGATAAATAGAGGTATTCAACAAATGTATAGAAGGGTATATTTTTTGTTGTTTCTTCCAAATAGAAAAAATGGGTTCATTGGTTTCCACTTGTTAAATGGTGGTTTAACATTTTTTTCACACTTACTCTAAGATGTCTACCTTTATAGAATTTTATGGGTATCATCCCCCATCCATCATTTTAGATTTGACTACACATCCCAATGTTTGAGATATTGAGAAATACATTGACCATCAAAGGGAGGTACTAATTAGTTTTCTAGATAATTTGGTAATAGCACAAAATCAAATAAAGTATTAAGTAGATCAATACCATAGTGAGTGACATTTTGACATAGATGATTAGGTTATCAAGCATTTTCAGCCATATAAGTAGATGTCTCATAAGCAATAAAGAAATAAAACATGCTATCACCTTAGTATTATGTCCCTTGTAAGAGCTTTATGAAAATTGGTAGTTTAGCTTGCAAGAGGGGATTATGCCCATCCACTCACCTACATATTGTATTTCATGTGTCTTGCTTGAAGAATGTAATTGCAAATAAAATTTTAACTGAGACTTAGTTACTTGCATTGGATGAATTAAGCCGATTTGCTTTTTAATATGAAGAGATTTTTCAAATGTGCAATAAAAAATTATAGAGTAGAGTGATTAAGGAGTATTTGATCAAATAGAAGAACCTCGATTCTAAAGATGCAACATGTGATGTTGAATCATTATTGTATAAACATATTAGTTTGATTCAACATTTAGGCAATGTTTCTTTTAATGGGAGGGTCATGCTCCACCCTTAACCTATAGTGTAACTAGGGGGATGTGTGGAAAACATGTGCCTTACACACCTTCATATTATCTTGTTAATGTTCTCTATGTTCTTAATATGTTCATCCTATATAATAACCATGGATAAGTATAATTTTTCATTTTTATAGATTTTTTGCCCTCGAAGTGCCTTAGTCTTAATATTCATGTATTTTGCTCTTTCACCAATTATTGTTATGGATCTACTTATTTTGCTCTTAATTCTAAGATATATAATTAAATAGTTATGAATCATCTAAGTAATTTCCATATAGGTAATATTGTCCTATTTAATTTATATTCACCCATGGTTATTGGTCATAATTTTTTATTTTTATAATATTTATTTGCCTGCCAATAAAATTATGACTTGAACTTAAGGCAACAATAAATAAACATGCATCTTACTTAATTTAGGCATCTCAATACAATATAAAAATGTATTTATATTTTATTATTCTCATAAATTTATTAATAGTCTATAAACAATACTAAATAATTCATCCAAATATTTAAAATGAAATAATGGAGTTCATATTCATGTCACAATCAATTGTACTAGTTCTCATAGTTGATGAATGATTACTATTATTAGAGTGTTTTTTTTCCTTCAATAATAAACCATTGTTGAACCTCAACTATTAATTAGTGTAACATATAACCCAAAACTTATTTTTTACTATATCATTCTAAAATTTAACTTTGAAATATATAAACAAGGAGAACTGCATTTTTATAATCTCCCAAAAATGGATTAGATAATGTTTTACATTCTCCATATATTTTAAGGTTTTTATTGTCTTATTACGCAACACATAAATTTTGGATTTCATTTGAATATCACTATATCTCCCATTATTAAAAACAAATTTATAAACACACTTTTTATCTTTATTTCCAATTATTAATTTTTTTTAAAAGTATGGGTAGAAATGGATTTTGAAATGTCTTGAAGCCTTGTACACTAGATAATACACTAAAACATTGAATTTAACATGAAGCCCCTTTACATTCATAACGACAAATAAATAACTAATAAATGGTTAACCATCCAACAACTAGCCTTCTTCCAGTAATCTAGGAATGGTCAACAAACTATTCACAAACCATCCACCAAACTTTAGCAAGCCATCAAAAACATACAAAATTAGAAAAATGTTACTTATTCCATGTGATATACCCTGATTTTATCCTTTATATTAGTGTAAGATCATATTATTTGGTTTTTGAGGTTATTTATAACCTTTTTTTCCTACATACTTTGGTCTAATCCTCCGCTCTAAGAGTTGAATCTAGGAAGAACCTTCGATCGAGTTAATATAATGAAAATTTTCCACTGAAACATAAGAATATTTTCATTTTTCTATTATTTACTTTGGTTATACATTGTATTCTTCAACTAATTCCAAAAATTTATGTTTCTCCTCTTTTCCACTCATCAAATAAAAATTAACCTCATTTTTATTAGGGACTTCAAATAATGAACACAAATAATATCAAGACAAGAAAATACTAATAGGTAAATATTATGAAATAATAACTTGTATCGATTACTATTAAATAATTCAAATAATTAAAAACAATGCATAAATAAACCAAAACTCAAAATTGGAGTTGACATACAAAATAAAAATGGTAAAATTTGACTTGATGTTTGTAACAACTGTTATTATTCATAAGTTACACATGCAAGCACACATAGTTATTAAAATCTCCAAAAATAAACTAAACATTAAAATTAAACTAGCATATGTATATCAACTAATTTTCAATTATGGTTACAAAAATATACAATTTATAAAATTATAAAAATATTGAAAATAATATTAAACTATAATTTTAGACCCTCAGATGGTCATATATAGCCTACAAAAAATATTAAAAACATTGATAATTAATCAAAATAGGTTATGGGTAAACAAAACTATTTGAGGTGGTAATTTTTGCATAAATATGGGATAAAATAGAGATATGGATAAAAATTTATGGCCTTTAGTAGTTTGGCCTCTTTTTCAACATCACTCCGATCTGCTTGAAAATAAATCAGCTCCTGTGAGTTGATTTGTTTTTAATACTACCATTTATTCTTATCAATCTTCTTTATCTACCATTTTTTAATTCAAGTGTTATCTTCATATTTTAATCCTTCCCACTATAACAAATTATTTTCATAATTCCTTGCTCCATCTTTACTATCTTCTTATCTAGAAAGTGCACTATCTTCTCTTTCTTCTTCTTTTGTACCTATTGATGCCAATCTAATTATTCATCTTCTTCACCTTCCCCATATTATCCATGGAAATAATATAAATTTGAAACAATTAAAATTGGAGAGATATAAAATTATGTGTTAAATTTACTTTATAAGAATTATCATTAATTTTCTTTACAATTCGGCATGGTCTGAATTTTTTGTACTTCAACATGTTATATGTTCCTTTAAAAAGTATCTATTTCCTCAGGTAAACCATTACTACATATTTTTATTCAAATATTTTTTACCTTATTCTAACATCTACTATTGCTTTTCACTTCTCATTACTTTCTTTGAACATTATTCTTACTTCTTCTTGTAACTCTTGTATATGTTTTTCAAATGCTTTTACATCATCACTAAGTTGTTCTAAAATTTTTAATTGTACCAAATCTAAAAAACTTATACTATTTATCCCAATAATAATATCAAAATATTATTTTCCTATTGATCTATTCACTGAGCTATTATATGGAAACTCATCTTGTGGTAAATCTAAGTCCCATTGCTTGGGTTTCTCTCCAACTATACATCTCAATAAATTTCCCTAGTTCCTATTTACAACTTTTGTCTATCAATTTTTTTGTGAATGATATGCACTATTTAAATGTATATTAGTCCCCATCTACCTCTGTAATGTCCCCCAAAAATGACTTATAAATTATTTATCCCTATCTAATTTAATGGTTTCTAGAGAACCATGCAATCTCACAATATCCCTAAAACAATAGTTTCACAAATATAATGACGTCATTGGTTTTATTTCATGTAATAAAATGAATCATCTTATAAAACTGGTCTACAACAAAAAAAATGAATCATTACCTCTTTATGTGTTTTGTAATCCCAACACAGAATCAATACTCAAATCTATCCATGGTCCTTTTGTAACTGATAATGGAATGTAAATCCCCATATTTTTTGCATGTCCTTTTACCACCTAACATATCCTACACCTTGAAACATATCTTGTCACATCTCTCTTCATCTTTGGCCAAATATACTTATCCTTTACATAAGCTATTAGCTTTGTCTTCCCAAAATGTCTAGTGAAACCACCACCATGAAATTATCTTCCAATATTACCTTTTAAAGACCTAATTGGAATACATAATTATTTCTCTTTGAAGAGATAACCATATTGCATAAGATACTCATCATAAATATTACTTCTATAACCTATCAATGGATTATTATATTGCTCAATTATCTTAAAAAATAAGGATAAATATCACAAACATCATTAATAAACTCAAATCCAACTAATTATTACCATATTATTTATCAGTTCCACTCACCTACTCAAAGCATCAACTACCTAATTTTGTTTTCCTAATTTGTGATTCAACAGAAAAGTATACCCTAAAATAAAGACACTCACTTTTCATGCCTACTATTTAAATTCTTTTGAGTGTTCACATACTTCAAATCCTCATTATAATTAAATATGATAAACTCCTTAGGAACAAGGTCATGCTTTCAATGTCTTTATGCATGTATAGTGACATAAATTTCAACATCATATGTAGAATATTTTTTTCTTAACTAATTAAATTTATCACTAAAATATGCTATTGGCTTTCCTTCTTAACTAAACATAATACCAATTACCAAAAATAAAATGTCATAATAAAATTTAAAGCCTTTGCTAAAATTGGGTAATTCTAAAATAGGATTTTTTATAATTTTATTATTCACAACTCAATGTTTTCTATTGCTACCCTTGTCCATGCAAAATCTTTTCCTCTTATATAATTTTTTATTGCTTTAACATGACTACTAAAATTATTATTGAACTTTCTATAAAAATTTGGTATACCATTGAAACTTATTGCATCTATGATCCTCTTTGGGATAGGGCACTCAACAATTGTATTTACATTTTTTTCATTCATTCTTACATCATTTGCTGAAACCACAAATCTAAAAAATACCAAATTATTCTGCACTTACCTACACTTCCTCAAATTCACATAAAGATTCTCTTTTTTAAATAATTATAATATGATTATTAAATGTTTTAAGTGTTATTATTTAGACTTATTAAATATTAACATATCATCAAAATAAACCACCACAAACTTACCACTATATTCTCATAGCATTATGTTTATAACCCTAAAAAATGTGTTGTATACATTAGATAATATGAATGGCATCACCATCCACTTATATTAACCATATCTAGTCTTTAATGTCATTTTCCATTCATCTCCTTCATAAATGTGAATCTCATAGTATCCACTCCTTAGATCAATCTTATTAAATTATTTTGCTCCTAGAAGAACATCCATTATATCAACTAAACAAGGTGTAGAAAGCATGTACTTGATTGTAATTTTATTAATTTATATACTATCCGCACACATCCCCCACCATACATTTTTTTTAAAGTCAACAATTCCGATGTTGCACATGGACCCATGCTCTCCCATAATACACCCTTCCTCACCAATTCAATAACCTATTTATTTAATTTTGCATGTTATGTTGGACTCATCCTATAAGCTTCTTGATTGGGTATAATTAATCTTAAAATAAAATCAATATGATATTGAATATCTCTCTTTAGTGGTAAACTATTTGTTAACTGATCACGTATAACATCCACATATTTTTTTAACACTAATAATAATTTAGTTAGTACTTGCACCAATTTTGTGCCTTTTTCCTCTACTTATGCATAACAATAATTTTTCATCTTCATATATTTGATAAATTATTTTGTAGTGATCATGTTTTCAGCCTACCCTTATTTTTTAAGAGGTAACAAAACTACCTGAGTAACACCTTTACAAAAATTATATGTGGTCTTTGATCCATCATGAATTGATTTTGTATCAAATTGCCATGGACTTCCCAATAACACATGGCATATATCCATTGGTATAACATCACATCATATTTAATCTTTGTAAGTTTTACCTATATAAAACTTTATTAAGCACCTTTTAAATACTATAAATTTATTTACTTTCTTAAACAATCAAATTTAATGAGGATTACAATGGTTTTCACACTACAAACCCAGTTTCTCAATCATGTCCTTAGAAACCATAATTTCACAACCAACACCATATATAGTTACTTGGAATATCTTACCTCATTAATTAACCTTATTATATATATATATTTTTCTAGCCATGCATCAACACCATATTTATTTTACACATATTGTTTCCTTGGATTAATCAATTTTATTATCATCATGATATTTTGTCCAATATCTACTATTAGAGCTTCAGTATTTTTCTCTTTCATTTTAGATTCAAATAAATTAACACATGGGTGATCTTCTTGCATCTTATATTTATCTTGTTAGTGTGTACACTAAAACTCTCAATGGACTTCTTTTCCACATCTATAAAAAAATTAATATCTGCATTAATTTGGAAAGCATCCCTTACCATCACCATAGCTTTGTCCTCTTTCAAATCCTCTAAATCTTTGTTGGTATTGAAACCCTTTTCTATTGTATTCTTATCTTTCTCTACCAAAGTATGATTCCCCTCTAGTTGTGTTAAAACAACCTAAATTTATATTTAATACACCCTATAACCTTATTGGAGGGGATTGTCCTCTTCTTGGCCTAATATATGTTCTTATAAAATTTTGTCTATTTTGATATTCGTATACACTCAAAGATAATTGATAATATTCCTACATGAAATTATTCTATGCATGTTTAATTAATTTCTAATATGAAACTTCAAACCATATACATACCTTATGACCATTTTTTCTTATGTTACATCATGATCCACCCATAAGGAAAGCTTGTAAAACTCATGTGTATATTCATGTATGTTTTGTTTCTTCTACCTTAAATTTTTCAATATTTTTTGTAGGGTTTGTTGATAATTCATAATAATAAATTTATCCCTCAACTTTTTCTTCATATTTTTTCATGACTTGATCTTCTTTTTACCTGTCTTTCTGCAGGTGATCCTACCAAATCATTGCATGACCCTTAAATTTTTTGCATGTAAGTTTTACCCTCTTGCCTTATCTCATAGTTCTCCATTTGAAACAATTCTCCACGGTGTTCATCTAGTATATCAACTCCTCTTATTTTAAAATTCATTAATTATTTTGAATGTCAACCTTGATTACTTCTTTCCTTTATTATAAATCTCTAACCATCCTTTATTCCATTAATTGCAGGTGTTCCTATTGATCCTCCTCTTAAAAAATTCCTTCTTCATAATTTTTGACATCTTTTATGTCATCTTATGATTTATTTCTTTCCTTTCTTATAAATCTCTAACCATCCTTTATTCCATTAAAGGTGTTTGTTCCTATTGATCCTCATCTTAAATAATTTCCTCTTCTTAATTTGACTCACAAGGACCTTAGTTAATTATTCTACTTGCCTCTATAACTCTTGTAGAGTGTGGTTCTTCTAAGCATTTCCTCATCATCCTCTCAACATATCTTACACCTCCAAGATTTAAAATAGCTATGCCACTAAATAAATAACTTGAATACTATTAAAACAAGAAAATACTAATAAAAAAAGCTTTCAAGAAAATAACTTGTATTGATTCATATTGAAAGATTCAAATAATTATAAAGCCTCAACTCATAATTGGAGTTGAGATGAAAACATTGGGAACTCTAAAAAAATAAAGCTTGACCATCTATTTTTAGAATCTACTATTTTTTAGTATGTTTCACATTCAAACACATGTGACTATAAAAATATCCAAAAATAAATTAAACACTAAAATTAACCTATCAAAATAACATCAACTGAATTTCATGTCTAGTTAAAAAATATTTAATTTCTAAAATTATAAAAATACTAAAACTAATATTAAACTATAATTTTGGAGAATAATATGGTCATGTATAGCCTCTAAAAATATCAAAAATATGCATTTTTGGACAAGTTGGGTTACTTTTGCACCAAATTTTTCATGATTATCATTTTGGCATGAAGATGGGCTGAAACAAAGCTACATATCAAAAGTGATGGCCTCTAGAAGATCTACCTCTTTTTCTACATCAAAGGAAACACTCTTAGAAGCCACTTTGTTAATGATAAGAATATTAGTGAGGGCATAAATACACTAATATGTATCCCTCTTTCTCTTAGATGTATTATACTATATTGTTGAATGACTAGTATCAAAATATTTGTAGAAATTAAAAAGAAGGCTCTCAGAATCAAGAGGTTGAGTTAGGATTTGGTCCTCCACTTATAGTTAGATCCTTGGATGTATCATAATTTATAAGCATTCCTTAATAATTTATATGGAATAACATATTAGTGAAAATGTTTATCAACTGAAGCTCATTCATGGTATTATTAATGTTCCTTTAAAAAGGTTGATGTATAAAAGGAGGTTGAATTCATGGAGGCCATAAAATTTGATCTGTAGACATATTTGAGTCCATTTTCACACCAAAATGACTATATCTAAAATTTCAATGGTACGATAATAGACCTTTCTAGTTATGGGATAGTTTAGATATTTTTCAAAGGCCATATATGACCATTTGAGGTTATAAAATTGAAATTTAATATTATTTTTGGGGAATTTATAAATTATCTATTTTTTTAACAAACTTGAACATGAGTTTAATTTTTTTCTGATACATTAATTTAAAATTTTAGTTTATTTTGAAGATTTTATAGATGTATGCACTTGCATGTGAAATTTACTAAAAATAGTAAATACTAAAAATATTATGTCAAGTTGTATTTATTTTTAGAGTTCTAAATATTTCATGTCTAATCTAATTTTGAGTTGATGCCTATTTATGAATGGTTTGTAATTATTTTAATCATTATATATAAAATTAATACTAGTTATTATTTATAATTTTTGCCTATTGGATTTTTATTTGTCTTTATAGTATTTTGGTTTATTATTTAGTATCAGAGCATGTTTGAATCCTATACATGTAGGAGATGGTGAGAGGATGAGGAGGAATTACTCATATGAACTTCGCTATGCAATAGATATAGAGGGAAGTAAAATAATTAACTAAAAACATTGTTAATAAAAGACAAATGAGAGAAAAAATGATTTAGAATATGGCATAGATCATAAAGACTACATTATCTAAGAAGTTAAGAAAGAACAACAACCATCAATGGAAGAGAGGATGGTTATAATTTAAAAACAAAGATTAAAGGAATCATGGTTGATGTTATAGATTATAGAGGATGTTTAAAACAAAAGGAGTTAATATGTTGGATGAATATCATTGATAAATTTTTCATATGGAGAACTATGAGAGAAGACAAGAAGATAATTTTTACATGCATGAAATTGAAGGGTCATTCAATGATTTGATGGGATCATTAGTAGAAAGGAGACATAAAAAAAAGTAAATAAAATATCAACTCATGTAAAAAGATGGAGAATAAGTTGAGGGATAAATTTTTTCATGTGGATTATGCACATAGACTATATATAAGCTTTCAAAATTTGAGGTAGAAGGATCACAATATACAAGAGTATACAGATGAGTTCTACAAGCTTTTCATACATGTGGATCATGATGAGACACAAGAGAAGATGGCTACGAGGTATGAAAATTGTTTAAATATTTATATTTAAAATGAATTAAGCATACATAGAATACTTTTCATGGAGGAATGTTATCAATTATCTTTGAAGGTAGAAGAAAAATAAAATAGAAATATTTTTGGAAGAATAGCTACTAGGCCATGAAGTGCACAATCCCCTAAAATAAGTGAATGAGATGGATTTAATAAAAAAAGGTGGGTTTACCACCACTAGAGGAGAAACATCACATTCTCTAGAAAGACAAAAAGATAAAAGAAAAGGGTTTAAGTACCAACAAAGAGGAAGAGGATTTTATAGAAAATGAAGTTATTGTGGTGGTAGAGAATGATTTGCAAATCAGCTAATGTCTTATGTTTGTTACAGATGTGGAGAAGAATACCATATAACATTTGAGTGTCCACACTAACAAGATGAAGAAAGGAGGCAATAATATTTCTGAAGAGTGAATTTAGTTGAATTTAAAATAAAAGAGCAAAATATTGAAGTTGCGATAGTAGATATTAAAAAATATCTCATGATGATAACAACAATGATTCCTATAAGGAAATAACATGTGTAGAATAAATAAGGTGGTGATGTATGGATGCAAACAAATATCTTTCAAATAATGTGCACTTTCAAAGGTAAGATATGTAAGGTAATTATAGATGGTGGTAGTTGTGAAAACATGGTTTATAAAGGTATGATTGATAAAATACATTTATAATTTAAAAAGCATCCCAATCCTTAGAAAATTTCATGGAATAAGAAATAGAATAATTTTATAATAGATAAAAGTTGTTTAATCAAGTTTTCTATAAGTAAAACATACATGGATCGAATATAGTATGATTGTATACTAGTGGATGCATGTCATGTGTTATTGTTAAGCCCATGGAATTTTAATAGAAAAGTAGTTCATGATGGAGAAAATAACACATAGTTTTTGAAAATGTGGTATGAAGGTATATTTATTACCTATTAAATACTAATGATATGTTGAAATAATACTAACTACAAAATAAATTATTAAAGATATAGAGATGATATATTGTTATCATGTATTAAATTCAAAAAAATAGGACATAAAATTGGTGCAAGTACTAATAGAAGCAACAATAACATTGCAATAATATTCAGATGTTATACCTAATGAGTTATCAAATAGTTTACCATGAAAGAGATATAATCAACATCACATTGATTTCATATAGGGTCATCTCTACCCAATCAAGTATCTTATATGATTAGTCTAATAGAACATTTAGAATTGAATAAATAGTGTACTAAATTGTTGAAAACTATGCACTAAGGGAAAGCATGAGTCCTTGTGCAACACCAACATTAGAAACTCAAAAAAAATATGTAGTGTATTGGACGCATGTGGATAGTAGTGAAATCAGTAAAATTACAATCATGTATAGATTTTATATACCAAATTTACATGATATGATGGATGTTATTGCAAGAGTAAAATATTTTACCAAGATTTATCTAGAGAGTGGTTACTATCAAATTTAAATTTGGAAAGGGGATAAATGAAAAAATTGAAGACTTAAGATGGTTTATATGATTGGATGGTGATACCATTCAAACTATATAATGCACCCAACACATTTATGAATGTGACAAACATAGTGCTATGATAATATAACGTTAAGTTTGTGGGAATTTATTTTGAAGCTATATTAATATTCATTAAGACAAAATAAAATCAATTACAACATTTAAGAATGTTATTATAATTATTAGGAAAATAGAATCTCTATGTGAATTTGAAGAAGTGTAGGTATATGTATAATAGTTTAGTATTATTTGGATTTTTAGTTTTAGTAGATAATGTAAGAATGGATGAAGAAAAATTGAATTTAATTATGGGGTGGACTATTCCATAGAGAATCAAAGAGATAAGAAGTTCCTAAGGTTTATAAACATTTTATAGAAATTTTATTTAGAATTTCAGTAGTCTTGTTTCAATAGTAACAAATTGTATGAGACGGAAATAATTTGGATTGACAAGGGTAAAAATAGAAAGCTTTGAGTTGTTGAAGAATAAAATTAATGAAAAGCCTATTTTAGTATTACTAGATTTCAACATAGTGTTTGAGGTTGACTGTGATGCTTCATTATTGAGAATTGGTCCCACGTTGAGTCAAGAAGGGAAGCTAATAGCATATTTTAGTGATAAATTGAATAAATTAAGAATAACATATTATACATATGATGTTGAATTTAATTTTATTATACATGTATTAATA
>JARHVA010005602.1:65000-75000 GCA_037957365.1 Torreya grandis | reverse complement strand
CTATTCCTACTATGATATATCATCAACAATCCTAACTTGATCTCTAGTGGGTTGGTCTATAAGTGAATCAAACAGTGTCTTGTTACTTGTCATGTGCTTAGTGGCACTTGAGTCAATTAACAGGATGTTTTTCATTGGCTCTGAAGTCTGGGAGACTAGTACTACATTCTTATATTCATTAGTTGTCACCTCATCTAATTCGTCATCTTGTTGGGCAGTGAGATGTCACTTCTAATTGCACTAGTGGGGATGTCTTTTCAATTTTTGAGTATCGTCATGTCCTAATGTGCTTGGCTTGCTAGTAGATCCTTTCTTTCAGCTACTGTACTAGTAGTTGTCAGTGTTGTGAGTGTTGGTGTGATAAATGTGGAACCACCTCTTCAACTTCTATGATTGATGATGAGACAATTGTTATTGTTGTTTTTACGGTTGCTTCTCTGAAGGTCCCTTGCGTGATGTTTGACCTTGTGGCTGCTTTGTTTTAAGAGCTCTATCTTGAGACTCATCTTGTGCTAAATTGATTACTTCTTCTGGCTGTAATAAGTTCACAAGCTCTTTGGATGACACTTTATGTTTAGTGATGTTTAGTGTCGCGATGAACACTCTCAATTGGGAAGGGAGTGCATGCAAGGTGATTAGGACTAATGTTTGGTCTTCTACCATTTCACCAAGAGCTAATAGCTCTATTTGAAGCTCAGCTACTCGATGTAAGAATTCCTTAACTATTTCATTAGACTCCATAGTGAGTGTATGAACATTTGACTGCAAATGGAGGATCTTCATCTAAATTTTTGTCTCATACATAGTTTCTAATTTATCCTATGCTGTCTTTGCTTGGTCAACATCCTTGATATGTGGTTGCATGTCATTGGTGATGCTTAGCATAATCAACATTAGGGCTTTAGCATTACCCTGTTCATACTTTGTGAGTGCATCGGGATCAATGGGAACTCAAGTGGTCCCTGTCATGATGGCCCATAGTCCTTCGAATTGAAGGATCATACACATTTTTGTTTTCCAAGCAATGTAATTTGGCCCTTTAAGTACTTGGGCGTATGATACAAGTAATTTTGGAGTAGACATATCTGATTTTTACTTTACTTGAGCGAAATAATATTTAAAACTGTATGTACCTTGGTTTTGCTCCAATCTTCTTCCACTATTTTGTATTCAGGTCTCGGCTCTCGCTTCGGGTCTGTGTTCCTATTTAACAACAATCTCAGCTTCCTTAAATGAATTTCTCCACAGAAACTCCTTCCTTCACCAAATTCAACTATTCTTAGCAATGAAAGTATCAAATATACACTATACTTATGTAACAATTATCCTCCTCACAATGTATAACACGTGCTTCTCTCTTTTATTCAGACTTGGCCACATACAGTTTTCTGTAAATTCTTCACACAGTCATAATTTAAAGATCTCGAGGCATATATATCCTCTTAAATGTATAAGAGTTTCTCAATCATACATAAGAGGTGGACAATGAACCTTTTTATCATCAATAAATCATATTTTATTATTGATCCAAGCCTTACAATATCACACAGACCTATTACAAACCTTGATTATTCTTTACCAGACCCGATTGTCTCCTTCACGACATCAAAAACTCTTGTCAGGGGTCTCTGTCCCACGCATCCAAACAGCTTCGGGTCGCGATTCTGCTGTAGGAGTTACAGTCAGCAACTTTGGCTGCTGCTGGCATCAATGCTCCACGTCACGCTTCTGGACTTTCCCTCCGATGTGACAGGTCACCATTTTGCAACAGCAGTTTGCGTCGAACTACACGCTAGGTTTCAGCAAGCTCTTTGCTCGCTCATTCTCAGATGCTACAGGTCTGCTGCGTTCTACAGATCGGCTCCTATCCAGCTCGACTGCTGCACCTTCAGGCGTCGCTCCAAGACTGATCCAGCTGGACGCTCTGATCAGGCTAGATTAAACTCCTATACCAGATTTGCTAGAAAACTGTATTGTTGTCATTAATTAAAACTGAGATCCAGATTATATATATATATATATATATATAGCTTAGTAGAAATTCTATAAAACTCTAAAACTAACCGACAATCTGAACTATTCTAAAACCTCCTTAGAATCCATAGCCGACAGTCTTCCGAAAATAGTGTGATCTGCGTTATCCTTTGGATTATTCGAGCATCCTCGAATAGTCCAGATAAATAATGTAATAATTACGCTGTCAAGTATGACATTGGGAAATATTGTGGATTGTCAATTTTAACAACTGTTTACAAAAAGGTATAAAGAAGAATAACTATAGGATGAAGGAGAAAAAGCATAGGAATTAGGAGAAATGCACAAAAGCTGTTGGAGAAATATAATTAAATGTTTTGGTGCAGTGAAGTAAATTGGGCAGGGTCGAAATAGGGGTTCCGGTTTTATCTCATGCCAATCCCCTCAACCAGCCGTCCAGAGTAATATACCCATCAGAGATCTAAGTTAGGAGACCATTGCATTTGAAAAGCAAGCTGTAGAAGGAACTCGGTCGTCACAAGTCAAACAGAGAGCGGGAGCCTTAGAAAATATTACGAAGTTATGAAATTGATGATCAATTTATCTGCCAATGCATTGGCCCGATATTAGCCTAGTTCCCTTTTGATAAACCTGTGATCAGCCACCCCAGTACAAATAAATCAATGAATCCGTCAGAAGTTCAATAAAGAGAAGTAGCCTTAGCAAATGATAAGAAGTTATTGTAGATTCTGAAACAGCCCTTAAATAATCATGACAGAGAAAATAAATAGCGACAAAAACATAGCCAAATCATTTGCATCCTTTATCAATATCAATAGACATAACAAACACAAATCATATATTAAATTTGAAGAAGGCAGAGTACCCTATTTTTTATTACTGTACTGTATTCTAATTACACCATTAACAAAAAAAAGAGTTTTTACATTCAATATACAGCGCTGTACAAAACCACTTATTAATAATAAGAATTGCTTGATTTAGGGGAGTTTAACAGGTTGTTTGAACAGAAGTCTAAACAAAGGTCTAAAAATAAAAATACATGCATTTCAGTAGTCTAAGAATAGTTTCAAATATGCATGTATTGTTCGCTGTCCAAGAAAAACTGATGTAAAAAACAAAGACTAATATTAATTATTAACTGAGTATTTAAATTCAAACTGAAGGCAAACTGATTGTCTAAATCATGCATAGAGGAGACTAGATGATCCAACATCAGTTACCAACATACTCCCCCTTGATGCTGAGAGGGCTTACAATCTGATCTCTGAGTGTCAAAAATTAATCTATTGCAACTACTTTCGTGAAGATATCTGCCAACTATTTTTTAGTGTTGATTTATTTCAATTCTACTACCTTCATCTGTACTAAATCTTGGATAAAATGATGCTTTAAATCAAAATATTTTGTGCTATTGTGATGGACTGGATTCTTGGCCAATTTAATAGCACTAATGTTATCACAAAAAATAACTGTGGGTTGAACTTGAATCTCTCCAATTTCTTCAAAAAGTTTTCTAAGCCATAATGCTTGTGTACATGCTGAAGTAACTGCAACATACTCTGCTTCTGTAGAAGAAAGGGAAACTATACTTTCCTTCTTTGAACTCCAAGTAATCAAACCAGAACCAAAAGAAAAACAATTCCCAGATGTTGACTTTCGGTCATCTAGACTACCTCCCCAATCAGAATCACTAAAACCAACAAGATTGAACCTTTTAGAAGTGTACTAATGAATACCAAAATATAGAGTGCCGTTCACATACCTCAAAATTCTCTTGGCTGCCTTCATATGTATTTTAGATGGCTCTACCATGTACCTTGAAACAAGTGAAACTGAATAAGCAATATCAGGTCTTGTATGAATTAGAAACATTAAGCTTTAAACAACACTTCTATAGGCTGTCTCATCAACTCTTTCAGCACCGTCATCTCTACACAACACAACTCCATGAGCAACTAGAGTGGAGACTGGTTTACAATCAACCATATTAAGTTTCTTCAACATATCTTTACCATACTTTGTTTGACAAATGAAAATTTTATTCTCCCTTTGATAAACCTTCATTCCTAAAACATATTTCGTGAGGCTTAAATCTTTCATCTCAAATTCATTCATCGTGGAAACTTTAAATTCATCCTTCATCATAGAACTGGTACCCATATACAACAAGTTATCAAAATACAAACTTACAATTATAAAATCATTACCTTCATGTTTGTAGTAAAGGGTAGGTTCATTCTTACTTCTTTGAAAGCCATTCTCTTGAAAATATCCATCAATCCTAGCATACCATGCTTTTGGTGCTTGTTTGAGTCCATACAAAGCCTTCTTCAACTTGTAGACATGATTTTATTTTTAGTGCACTTTAAAACCTTGTGGTTGTTCCACATATACTTCTTCTTCTAAGTACCCATTCAAGAAGGCACTTTTCACATCCATATGATGGATGCTACAATTTTTTTGATCTGCTAATGAAATCAGCATTCTAATGGTCTCTTGTCTTGCTATTGGTGCAAAGGTCTCTTCATAATCATTGCAATACTTTTGTGTGAAGCCTTTAGCAACTAATCTTGCTTTATGCCTTTCAACACTTCCATCACTATTACACTTAGTCTTGTAGACCCATTTGGTGCCAATATTCTTCTTATCATGTAGAAGCTTTGTAAGCTCCCAAGTGTCATTCCTGTGAATAAAATCCATCTCTTCTTCCATTGCTTGCATCCAAAATTCATTAGTATATGCATCTTCAAAACATGATGGTTCAAAATCAGCCTTGGTAAGTAAAGCTAAATTCAGTGTCTCACCTCTTGGATTTTCTTCACGTGCTTGATTTGAACTCCTTTGATAAATGTCACTCAATCTTCTTACCTTCCTTGTAGAACTAGGACTTGAATCTGGACTTACACTTGGAATTTAACAACTAGATGAGGGGTTACTTGGTGGATTTGTAGCACTTGGAACAAAAATATTAGTGGACTGCTCATGATCAATATCATCCATAATAACTTCATTTAAAATAGATTTTGACTTCTCTATATGGCCTTTTTGATGACCATAAATTCCCCCTTCATTAAAAATCATATCTCTTGACACAATAAGCCTATTAGTGAGAGGATTATATAATCTGTAAGCTTTAATTTCCTCACTATATCCAACAAAAATACATGGCTCACTTTTGGGATCTAATTTTTTTCTCTTTCGATTAGGAACATGAACGTAGGCGCAACTAAAAACTTTGAAATAATTATCATTTGGTTTTTTCTCATACCAGGCTTCATACGGAGTCATCCTGTCAAGTGCACTAGTGGGACTCCAATTGAGAACATATATTACTGTAGCAACTGCATCTCCCTAAAAGGAATTACTTAATCCCTTTGTTTGTAGCATGTTTTGTGCCATCTCTACCACTGTACGATTCTTCCTTTCAGCTACACCATTTTGTTGAGGTGTGTATGCAGTAGTGAGTTATTTTCTAATGCCATGCATATCACAATAACCTTGAAAATCTTTTGAACAAAATTTGCCTCCACGATCAGTCCTTAAGCATTTAATTTTACACATTTTGTCATTTTCTACAAGGGCTCTAAACCTCTTGAATGTCTCAAGAGCTTCACCTTTGGTCTTCAAAAAATAAACCCAACATTGTCGTGAGTAATCATCAATAAAAGTAATGAAATATGATGACTTACCCAAAATCTTTATCTGCATAGGACCACAAATGTCTGAATGAACTAACTGGAGTGGATAATGGGCCCTCCATGCATTGCCTTTTAAAAATTTCTCTCTTGCATGTTTTCCTTTAGCACATCCTTCACAAACTTCCTTGTGCTCTTCTACTTTAGGAAAACCAAAAACTAATGCTAGAATCTTCAAACTATGAAAATTTAAATGCCCATACCTAAGATGCCACAACCAACTTGTATCCTCATATGCCATATTAACAAGGTTCTTGTTATGTTAACCAAATTTCAATGAAAACATCCTATTCTTTATCATAGGCACAAATGCTACCACCCTATTTCCTTGATTCCTATCATAAATTATACATTGTTGATTTTCAAATACAACTTTATAATTCTTCTCACATAATTGTCCAACACTCAACAAATTATGCTTTAACTTAGGAGTGTAATAAATTTCTTTAACACTCTTCATACCTTCTTTTATACGGACTTCCATAGCTCCTTTTGCAGCAACCTCCAATGATTTGTCATCACCAAGCTTGATCTTGGATTTAAAACTTTCATCTATTATAGAAAAAAGTTTTTCATTCCCTGACATGTGGTTAGAACATCCTGAATCTAAATACCAAACATCTTTAAAAACATTTTTAGCTTTGACATAAGATAAAAATAAATTATCTGGATGATTTTCATCACCTTCTTGAGCATAATGAACACTTTTATCATTATTACCTTCTTTTAATCTACACTCATAATTAAAGTGGCCATACCTGTTACAATGATAACACTGGATATTTCCTTTATCAAATCGGCCTCTACCTCTTCCTCTGAAACCACCTCTTCCTCAAAAACCACCTCTGCCTCTATTTCCTCTTGAGTAATTCTGATTTTGGCCTCTACCTTGGGCTTGATTAATTTTGATGCTACTATTGGCATCTTCATTCTTTGTGATTTGTAATTTGGAAGAAAAAGCTTTCTCATCACTTTCCCCAAATGAATCTCTCAATCTTTCTTCATGCGACATCAAAGATCCAACTAGATGATCAAATTGAAGGGTAGATAAATTCTTGCTTTCTATAATTATGGCAACATGGTTCCACCTTAGTGTGAGAGTCCTCAACACATTTTTTATCACAACCTCATTGTTCACAATTTCACCATGTGTAGCCATCTTATTGACCACATCTTTTACTTTGACACAATAGGTACTCACACTTTCAATTTATTGCATCTTCAAATTCTTGAATTCTCTCCTCAATGTCTGTAACTTAACAACTTTGACTTGATCACTACATTGGTAAGCTTCTTTTAGAGTCTTCCAAGCATCCTCTGCTATCTTTGCTCCTACAATTCGTGGAAATAGGCTCTTATCCAGAGCTATTTGAATATGAAATAACGCTTGAGCATTCTTCTTCTTAGCCTCCTTCTTAGCTATTTTATTATTCGCTGTAAGGGCATTCCAATCCGCTGGCTCTGCATAACCTGATTCAATAATCTCCCATAAATCTTTTCTTATCAAAAAAGTCATCATTTTGATACACCAATAATCATACTCATTTCCATCAAATTTTGGAATGGGCAAAGAGTTAGAATTTGACACGATAAATTTTTGGCACAATTCCAACTACTAAATCTTTAACCCAAAAGAAAAAAACCTTGCTCTGATACCAAATGTAGATTTTGAAACAACCCTTAAATAATCATGACAGAGAAAATGAATAGCAACAAGAGCATAGACAAATCATTTGCACCCTTTACCAAATATCAATAGACATAAAAAACACAAATCATATATTAAATTTGAAGAAGGCAGAGTACCCTGTTTTTTATTAGTGTACTGTATTCTAATTACAACATTAACAAAAAAAAGAGTTTTTTCATTCAATATATAGCATTGTACAAAACCACTTATTAATAATAAGGAATGCTTGATTTAGGAGAGTTTACCAGGTTGTTTGAACATCAGTCTAAACAAGGGTCTAAAAATAAAACTACATGCATTTCAGTAGTCTAAGAATAGTTTCAAATATGCATGTATTGTTCGCTGTCCAAGAAAAAACTGATGTAAAAAAAAAAGACTAATTTTAATTATTAACTGAGTGTTTAAATTCAAACTGAAGGCAAATTGATTGTCTAAATCGTGCATAGAGGAGACTAGATGATCCAGCATCAGTTACCAACAGTTATCTAATAGCAGTGCGTTGGGGAAAGGAGTGAAGTACAGAGGATGCAGTAAAAATCATGCTGCCTCCATTGGCGGGTATGCGGTTGATGGATGTGGGGAATTCATGGCCAGCGGGGCACATCGAACCAATGGAGCCATGATATGTGCAGATTGTAATCGTCACTGCGATTTCCACAGGCGAGAGGTCGAGAATGAGGCGTCCTTATCCGAATCCCAACTCCCCAGCAGGTGATCCCCTACTCCACTCTACGGGAATTTTTCCGATGTAAACTAACTAATTACCAAAATTATTATGTATAGAATCATAACAAGAAATTTTAAAAAACAGTCTCCTGTGTAAATTACTCTAAGATTAGTGCATCAATTTGGATTAGAATCGATCCTCGTTCTCTCTCTTTTATACACAGCATTTATTACAATTTGTTTCTTGGTCTTTTTACATTATTTTTCAACCTTTTTGTCATCTTTATTTTGCAGTATTTGTTGTAACGTCCATGCAATTCTACTGGGGTTATATTTATACATTGACCTGCGTATGCAGTTCTACCCAACATTGCTTCAAAACTGTTCTCGTGACCTCCAAACCTTCGCATATTCCACAAAAATGGCTCTCCCATATTTCAAACAGCATTTCTATCAGTTTTTACTGGAAATAGCGATTATGTATTCCCCTTCTTCTATTGAACTTAATACGTTGCACACCTGCTGCAACTTTCACTATTTCTGTAGGACAGAAAGACGGGATCACACAATTTTAGAATAGATGCATCCAACTTTAAATAAACTCCATTTTCCATTAAAAAATAAAATGATTATAAATACATTTAAAACATTAATTTAGCTAAAATGGACTACAACAAAATAGAATTAACTCACACAAAAAAAGTAACCAATTAATTGTAAGCTAACGGCTTCTAGTAGTCTAAACAGGGCTACTATTGCACAGTTCACTACAATCTAAAACAGAGTAGCGGTTCCCTACGTGTAAATTTAGTTAATTTTATCTATTATATTAGAGTTTAAGTGTTATTTTTCTCACCATTCTCCCCTTTAGTATTTAATAGAAAAAATTACAATTGCTTACACAATGAACTAAATTTATCTATCGGAATTGCTTTCATAAAGATATCTATCAATTGATTCTCTATCTTGGAAAAACTGTAACTGCACTTCTCCTTGTTGAATCAAATCCATAATGAAGTGATGAATAATATTTATATACTATTTTTCTTACATGTAGAATTGGACTTTTCGCTATGTAAGTAGTACTACTGTTATCACAATGTATAACAGTAGGAGAATTGCATTGTTGTTGAGAATTCTTTTAACAACATTTTAATGTTGCTGCTATATACTCTCTCTATTTTAGAGACAGAAACAGTTTGTTAGCTATTTGAGATATAAGTTATAGTACCACTACCAAGACTAAAACAATACCCTGAAGTTGATTTGTGATCATCTATTGAAGTAGCCCAATCTGAGTCTAAAAACCCAAATGATTATACTCTTTAATGTTATAAATCAAATGCCATCATCCACCGTGTCTTTGATATATACCAAAGTATTCCTTTTTGTAGCTCTCAAAGTATTTTCATGTGGATTTGCCATAAATATATAAGCAAGACTCGGTGCATAATAAATATTTGGTCTATTAGTTGTTAAATAGATAAGAATAGTGACAATCCTTCAAGATTGAGTCTCATTCATACTACTGCTCTTATCTTTTTCGCCAAACTTTCCACCTTGTGCAGATAGGGTTTCCAATTCCTTACAATTTTCGATTTTGAAATGACTAAATATATTTTAGGACAAATTTGTTTGACGAATAAAGATGGCATCAATTGATTGATATACCTCCCCACTAAAGAAAGTAATGCATCAATCCAAGATCAGTCATATTCAATTCCATCATTGTTTTCTCAAATTCATACATAATGCAAGAACTACTACCAATAAAGAGAAAGTCATCAACATACAAACAATTAAAATTTGGTTAACTTGATTTTTCACATACAATGTTAGTTCATTTGAAATTCTAAGAAAGCCATGCTACAATAAGTAATTTTCAATTCTTGAATACCTAAATATTGAAGTTCGCTTAAACCAATGCAATGTTTCAATAACTTTTAATACC
>JARHVA010005602.1:30000-60000 GCA_037957365.1 Torreya grandis | reverse complement strand
ACTGGATTCCCATTAGATTACATTTTCAATTATAAAGACCAAGATAGATTGTTCAGAGGATTCACCATAAAATATTACCTTATAAAATTATGTGGATTCTTGGAGGAATCTTTCCATAAACATATTCATAAATTCCTTAAGGAATCCATCATCACATGCACTTACATATTCCTAGTGGAATCATGCTCTTAACAACTCAAGTTTCTCAGTTTAGTCCATGGAGTAGAACCACTTCATATTTCTCTCACTATAGCTTACTAAGAAGTAAGACTATTTCTGAAAAGAACTAATCTTGGTACTAAGCTGGTCTTATTAGAAAAACATTTGATGCTTAAATGGCTCAATTGGGTTTACAAGTTTTTAAACCATGGTCCAAATAGAGTAATGTTCATAGTTTGTTTCACAATGAGTTATTTGAAGGAAGCCTCCAACATTTATTGGGGAGCCTAGTTCAAAATAGAAGAGAGTCTTTTTTAATCTCAATTGTTGCATTCTTTTATTCCAAAAAAATTAATTGACAATAATCTTTTTGGAGAAGGGGTCCTAAGAACTTTAGGGATTATTTTTAAAACCCCATTTTTTTAAATAAAAAGTCTAGAGTTGAGATTTACCTAGAACAAAAGCGGTCCTAGAAACTCTTCTTTTGTAAATTTTTGTTTAGTTTCTTTCTCTTCCTTATTTCAATGAAAGTTTTAGATCTAGTGTTATTATGCTTCAATAAATCCTAATAACCTGTGTTCATTTTCTAGTGGTTATCTCTTCGGGTCCTAGAGTAAAGTGGAAGTGTTTATTGATATTGGGATTCCCTATTTTTTGGAATAGGTAGATGCCTGGCATTGGTTACCAATTGTACTCCTCTAGAATTGATCCCTACATATCTAAAAAGATAGCAAACAAAGATGATAAACCTTATTTATGTCATTATATCCATGGAAGGGTTTAACACCTAGATGGATTGAACACAGAGAATGATAGAAATAGACAAAAAATGGTATGGTTAGTCCCTTGCTACTTATAGCTCTACCTAAACCAAGGTGAGAGGAGGTATATGGTAGCTTGGTCACATAGAGGGATACTTATAGGCCAAGCTCCAAGGAATTATTAGCATACATATAGATCTGATCAAAGCATAACCAAACTTGCACAATAAACTCAGGAAGAGTTGTCACATAAATTAGGAAAATACTTTTAAATTAGCCACAAGCTACTAAAGATAGATAAAATGTGATTTTAATTTTCTATTATATAGAAACTAATGATAAATAATATCCAAATGGAAAATTAAAATGCTAACCTTCAAAGATCAATCACAGATGCATTTTAGATTAATAATACTTATGAATCTATAATCAAATAACACTTAGAGTCTTCAAAATCATATATTACTTATAGGGGTAAGATAGGTAGAATGAGTTAGGTATATTTTAAAGAGTTTTGGTGGATTTAAACAAAGGTAATTCCTTAAACTACCATGCTATCATTTATTCTAGGATGTAAAAGACTAGAAAATAAGATAAAGAAAACTATCAACAATGATTTGCATTCATTAATACTAATTCCATGCAAGAATTCTCATTTAACCTTGAAATATCCAAAGCATACACTATAATTAAAGTTTCAAGAACCCTCTCCTGGCAAATCCATAAATCCAAGATATTCTTAAAATATTATCAACAAAATATTCCCAAATCAAAATTCAGAATGGAATTTATAATCCAAACTCATGCCCAGAGTGACTACCATTAAGAGACATAAAACCCAATACCCAATCAATAATGTATTACAAATGTGTTATTACACTTCATTGAAAATAAAGATAAAAAATCACATGTACATTCTATTAAATTGAAACTAAATCAATATACATCTATGTTCATAATGATAACATGGTGAGAATCATAATATATTTACTCTAGAATAGGGGAGACATACATAAATTATCTCAAAGTTTTCTAACGACTATATACATCAATCACAATAGCAACAAAACATAAATGCACAACAAGGATTTCCAAAAATAAAAAATACCCTAATTAATAGGACATGCCTTTTTACTTATACAAAATATTATCATCAAGAATATTCTTGAAAGATGCTCGATCTAGAATATTTCTTTTCATATTCTTGGAGACTCTCATGCTCTATAACGTAATGATTATGGTAACTCGGTTGTCTAGGTGTTGATGAGATTTCTTCTTCCCAACTAGAAGTTTGATACAATTGTGTTTGGGGGAGAATATTCTTACTAATTAGAAATATACTTTTTATTTATGTGCAACCATTTTTCCGTATTTTAAAATTAATAAGTTTCCCATTTAGACTGAGGATGATGTGCCAAGTGATGATCTAGTTACCACTTTCCCCTTTTCTCATCCTTTTATGATGCAATGTTTCACTTTCACTAGGTTTATGCTTCTTGATTTTCCCATCAACACTTGGTCTATCTTATTTTTTCCATCTTGGTCTAAAACATGAATTTAAATGTTTAAAATATGTTGAACAAATACTTTATCTTTATAAATGAGGCTATCATAGCCACCCATATTGTCTATAAGAACAGTCCAAAAACACATTTCTAAAAATCATATGGTATGATGCCAAGCTGAGACTTTCCCATGAAACTAATAATTACCTAGTTCATTCATGATTGCGACACAAACCTCTGATTTTTTTATCTTTTCATTGAATTTTTTACATGTTTAATGAAAACTTTTGGCATTATAAATTGTGTACTCATTTCCATCATCTCTTGTAGTACTTGTAATAGTAGTAGGAACCGAACCCTCTGAAATATTTTCCACAAAATTCCTTAACAAATTCTACTCTTCCCGTCTAATAAGATAAAGCCCTTCCACATCATATAATTATTGAACTTGACCTCATTCTTCCGAAAACATCCTACAATTGCATCATCTTTCTCTACCATAACAACTTTACTTTAATTCCTGAAAGCATGTATTCTGCACTAGTATCATTCACTTCACCCACATAAGCTACATTTATTTTTGAAAATCCTAGGATGTGCACATTTATATTTTGTTTTATTTTGTTCTTCTAAATTCACCTCTAAACCTAACATTGACACATGGCATATTTTACCATTACCAGTGTTTTAGAGCTCATGTGTACATTTCCATGTTGTGGGTTTGTGGTCTTCTCATGCACATTTACACTTTTATATCCTTGGAAGGAATTTGGAACCTAAATACACATTTTTAAAAATACAAAAATTTATCACAATTTCACATCTTTGGACTTGTCTTTTCTTCTAAAATCTCCAATACAATTGGATAGTGGAATTCTACATGGATCTCATCAATCCCTATCTCTCATGTTCTATGATTCACCTTATGTCTATCTCCATCGCCATTGGATATCTCATATTTAAAGTCATTTGTATTTGATAAAGTATTTCTTACTTCATATTATCTTGAGATAAAACATGAACCTTCATTTGAGACATCACACTGTGATGATGATTAATGTTAGCAGATAAAGGTCATTATTATTGGAGATGGTATTGTTGATTTGACAAGCATAACATCTATGTTAAAAGGATATTAGTTTTATGTAAAATATACTCATTTATTTAATTATTTTATCTTATAGCCAAATAATGAGTCCATAATTTTTCCAGTCAAGAGATGATGGTAGCAAATATGCTTAGAAACTCCTATTGTGCACATACATTAGTCCTCAAACTCATGCATTTTTTTTGGAATGTATTCATTGGAATTTAATGTGTTGGTCAAGAATCCTCTTCACACTCTTCTAAACTTTTGATAAAAATAGAATATTTGTATTTTGGATTTATATCAATGTATGTTAACATAGTTCTTATGGTGCAAAGTATAGGTACCTGACACTTTTCTTTCTCAATATTATTTAATGATTTTACAATTTTCCCCTCTTTAAGGTAAAATATCACCTTTGTTGAATTAATAGGACCATCTAAGTCATCTCCTCTTCATATTCTATATCCTTTAACATCTCCAAACTTTTTCCCGACCAAATTTTGTGTTAACTCAAGTATAGGCTTCAAATGTTCTCTAAGAGCAGTGCAAACTATATTCATAAGCTAAATTTCTTTTATGCTTTTAGGATCACTACTAAATGCGATAATGACATGACAACCATTTTGATCTGATGGGTTTTTAGAATTATCATGCACCTTTTCACTTCTGTGGGATTTTAGGACTCTACGTGCATATTTACACTTTATGCTAAAGTACACAACTTCTCTACATTACCATGCTTACTCATTAATTCAATGACCTTTGAATATTCCCATGAAATTTGGCCTTGAAATTTTCAACTTGTTCCTCTCTTTAAAAGTTTTATTGTAATTTTACCACAAACACCCTATGTAATTTTGACCAAAAACATTAGAGTGAGGTTTAAAACATCTGTGGCTTCTCTTTTTGATGGCACATGTCTTGGGCATCCTACATTCCATTAAATTTTACATATTTACAAAAGATAGGTTACAGGGTTCAAGCTTTCATTTGCATGATGAAAATTTTGATGTTAAATTCATAATGTAACATTGTAATTTCCCGCTTATCCTTCGGATTATATGTGTGTGTGTGTGTGTGTGTGTGTGTGTGTGTGTGTGTGTGTGTGTGTGTGTGTGTGTGTGTGTGTGTGTGTGTGTGTGTGTGTGTGTGTGTGTGTGTGTGTGTTTGTGTGTTTAATTTTTATAAATTTATATATTATGTATAAATAAAGTATATATAATATATTATTATATTAATATCAAAATATCAAAATAATATAATAAGATTATATAAATAAGTTATTTATAATATCTTAAATATTATTATATGAGAACTTGCATGACTTCAACTGATGAGGGTTTTTATGCCTTATTTGGCCATCTTGGTGGCATTCCAATATTTCTTGATTTACCTTGAGAACACACATTATTACCTTCTAATAACTCTTCATGTTAGGTTTTAGAATGTGGATGTTCATGAGGCACTACCACCTCTACTTGCCACTCATCAAAGCCCCTTGTTTCAAGATTTTGAAATAACTTGGAGTTAATGTTTTTATCATTCATGCTAGAGATATATTTCTTTTTCAAAATTCTCACTAGATTATAAAATTTACATTTAGAATGCTGGAAACTTTCCAAATACTTATATACTACATATGGATTATTTTTTGTATCTTTGTTGATGGAACCCACTTTTCTTTCAATTCTACTTTCTAAATCAAAAAGTTTCAAATTATGTGTCATGTCTACCCTTTCATTATCATAAATAAATGAAGTTATAAATTTTTGTGTCATATAACTCAATTCCACTCTAAAAGATGTAATATTTTTCCAAAGCTAAAGTGCTCTACCATAGTATCTGTCTTATAGCTTTCACCTCTTCAAATCAGTAGGCTTCAAGAATAAAAACTATTGAATATTTTTAGGCTTACAAAGAATGACTCAAATGAGTAGCCATCTGAGTCAATGTATTAGTTGTAGGCTTCTGAGTATCCCAATCACTATTGTCCAAAGATTCATGGATCCAAGGAATCAACATTATCAAGTTTTTTTGTGAAATTTTACCAAAAATATTAACACATTATTAAGGAACAATAGATTTTTTTTGTAATCAGTGTCATAGAGACAAGAAAGACACATTTTACCTTTCTAATCACTCAATTCCACCATTTAGGTGGTAGTCTAATATTTCTTGATTTATCTTGAAAATTCACATTGTTGCCTTCTAATACCTCTTCATGTTAGGTTTGAAAATGTGGATGTTCATGAGGCACTACCACCTGTACTTGTCATTCATCTAAGGCACTTATTTCAATATTTTGAAATAACTTAAAGTTAAGTTTTTTATCATTCAAGCTAGAGATTTATTTTTTTTCAAAATTCTCACTAGATTATCAAGTCAACTTTTAGAATGCTATAAACTTTCCAAATACTCAGATACTAGATATGGATTATTTTTTGTATCCTTGTTGATGGAACCCACTTCACTTTCAGTACTACTTTATAGATCAAAATATTTCAAATTATGTGTCATGTTTACCCTTTCATTGTCCAAAATAAATGAAAGTTGTAAATTTTTGTGTCATATAACTCAAATCCACTCTATAAGATGTAATGTTTTTCTAAAGCTAATGTGCTCTACCATAATCTCTCTCTTACAATTTTCACCTTATCAAATCAACAGGCCTCGAGAATAAAAATTGTTGAATATTTGTAGGCTTATAAAGAATGACTCATATGAGTGGCCATCTAAATCAAAGTATTAGTTGTAGGATTTCAATTATCCCAATCACTATTATTTAGATATTCATGGATGCAAGGCATCAATATTGTCAAGTTTTTTTTATGAAATTTCACCAAAAACCTTAACACATTATTAAAGAACAATAGATTTTTATTTGGAATCAGTGTCATAGAGACAAGAAAGACACATTTTACCTTTCTAACCACTCAATTCCACCATGTAACCTATCAGTGACATCTTCAAAACATGAAAATGTTTAAGCACTAGTGAAACAAAGTCTTACGAGGTTTACAAAACATGATTAGAAAAACATGTTTGTGTTATAGATAAACATTTATTGTGTATTTATTTTAGAGTGAAATAGTTAGAATTTCAAATAATAATATATTAGGAAAGGTAACTAACACTGGATCTCACTTGGAGATGTATACCCCATACATATGTGTAAAGAATCCCAAAAAATAGGACCAAATACCTATCCCTTGGATCACAAAGTCATAATTTTGACAACTTCTTAGAATTCACCTTTGAAAGCTCAAAAAAATGAGGGTGGATAAAAAAAAATATTAGGATGATCTAAGAATGAACACATAGTGAAAAAATAAATAAAATAACTATACAAACAAAGCCCAACATAGAAGGGAAACAAAACAATAAGACTATACATTGTACATTACTTTACACAATCATGGGCTCACTCAAGGAAGTGATTCAGATGATTAACATTAAATGGTAGTTCTAGTATCTCACCATCCAAATATCTTAAGAAGAAAGTATGTTCTCCAATTTTGAAATCAATAGAATAAGGGCTTATCTATAAGGCATAAAATTTATCACGTTTGCCTTTCTCCTAATGTATGTCATCCCAAAGCAAAACCAAATCTTCTATTTGAAAATAACTTGGAGGTACCTTTATGTCAAATATTCTTCAGAGTCTTTCCTTGAAATTTATGTTGGTTTCATGATCTTGTCTTCTAATTTCATCAAGATCAATAATCTAGTTCATTTTGCATTCATAGTGGTTAATTTCATCACCTCCTTCTAGTTGTTGCATGAAATGATAGGTTGGCAACTGTAGATTCATAGTTAAATTAATTGTATCTCTAAAAAAAATCTCAAAATGGATATTACATGTATCTCTCTTACGTGTGATCATATCTATCCATAAAGAAACTTTTGGTTGTTTAGCCCACTTCTTCTTGTTAACTTCCAAAGTCCTTCTAATGATTTTGATCAAGTTATTATTATTGGATTCTACTTGTCCATTCTAATAAGTGTTATAATTATATGGATAAGTTAATGTGATCACATATTATTTACATAATTTTATAAAATGTTTATATCTAAAACTCATGGTATTTTCAGTAATTATATTGACAGGCACACTAAATCTATAAATAGTATGATTCAATAAAAATCCCATGATCACCTGATGTGTGGCCTTCTTTGTAGGGATGGCCTCAACCCATTTTATTAAGTAGTAAGTTTCAACTAATATCGACCTATGCCTAGTGCTTGATGTATTAATTACCTCCCCAACAAAGCTATTTCACCATTGTATAAATTGGCCTTCAATTGATAAAAGTTGCAAGGGGAAAGATCCAAAAGCTTTAAACCTTCTAGAAAGTGATGACATTTCACACATTTTGTTACTTTCTATGCAACATCCTTGAATAGTGATCGATACTAGTAACTATCTCTCATAATATTACGATGTATAACTTTAGGTATAATGTGACCTATTAGGGTGTGGAGCTAAAAGCTTCACCAAGGAGCACACTTAGCAGATTCAGGTCTACACAGACACCGGCGTCGGTCAGGAGTGACCGACGTCGGTCGAAAGCAGTTGCAAAGACGTCGACGTCGATAGAGTGTTGGCCGGCGGCGGTCACAGACAAACAGCAGGAACTGACGTCGGTTACCTGCGTGTCCAAAAAGCTATTTCCGTGGACAGAAGCGAGTGTTTACATGATGAGTTTGAGTTGTAGTCTCAAGCTCGCGTCTCTATTATTAGTTATACTATTTTTAGAGCCCTTTTTCAAGTGGTTTAACTGCTTGTTGGAAGTACATGCTCAAGTCTCCTAATTCTATATGTAGAATTAGATCTTCCTAGCTTATTGTAGTAGATTATTGTAGTTGGGTGAATTATTGTTGTAATTCATTGTATGAGAAGAAAAATACATAATTGAATCAATCCAGGCTTGTTGGAGTTTATTTTTCTTGAGAGAGAGAGCTCTTGAGGAATAGAGATCTAGTGAGAGATCTATACATCTAGGAGAGGTGTGGAAGAAAGTAGCTTTCTTCAATTGTATTCCTTTTGTAAAGAGTTTGTTAATACAAGTTTTCAGGGTGTTTTCTTGTATCTCTTGTTCTTGCTATTATCATTCTAATTACTTGTCAATCTAATTTAATTCCGCATTTATTACTTTCACAATTGTAATCTATTGTTGGATTGATCCCCCAATAAGTGGTATCAGAGCCTTGGTTGCAGGTTCAAAGCTTGATATCCAATAGGTGGTATCAAAGTTCAGGTGCACTAACAGGTGGTTCAGATCTGTGTAGTGTGTATTGATTATAGGTTCTCACAGGAGTTTCTACAGGGATTTCTGTTTGAGTGGGAGAAGCAATGGTAGATGAAAGTAAATTGAGAATGGAAAAGTTTAATGGCAAAAATTACCAACATTGGAGAATGCAGATAGAGGATTATCTGTATCAGAAAGATCTCTACTTACCGTTAGGTGGGGTTGCAAAGAAGCCCAAAGACATGGAGGATGAAGAATGGGAAGTTCTTGACAGAAAGGCTCTGGGGTCTATAAGACTTAGTCTAGCATCCACTGTGATATCCAATTTATCACAGGCAAAGTCTACGATAGAGTTGATGACTACGTTAGCAAATTTGTATGAAAAACCCTTAGCTTCTAATAAGGTATATCTTATGAAGCAATTATTTAATTTGCATATGAATGAAGGTGGATCTGTTTCTACTCATCTGAATGATTTCAATGGTATTGTGAATCAATTAAGTTCAGTGAATATAGTGTTTGATGATGAAATAAAAGCTCTTTTGATATTATGTTCTTTGCCTGAAAGCTGGCATGGCTTAGTAATGGCAGTAAGTAATACTGCATCTGCATCAAATATTTTGAAAGTAGAGGATGTTGTTAGTGTTATCTTGAATGAGGAAATATGCAGAAAAAGCACAGAAGAGGCATCTGGGAACGATTTAAGTTTTGAGAGCAGGGGAAGGCAAAAAGAGAAGAGCAAGAAAGGCAGAGCAAGATCCAAGTCTAAGGGGAAAGGCAGATCTAAATCCAGAAATGGCAGAAGGCCACAATGCTGGAATTGTGGAAAGATGGGGCACAGAAGCAGAGATTGTTGGTCAAAACCTAAGGAGGATAATCAGCACGAAGGAAAGGAAGAAGCCAAGATTGCAGGTATTGGACAAGATGCTTTAATTTTATCTCTGCATAATAATATAGAATCTTGGGTATTATATTCTGGTGCATCTTTTCATGCTACTCCTAACAGGGAATATTTCAGTGACTATATCCATGTAGATTTTGGAATAGTGTATCTAAGGGATGATGAGCCCTGTAAAATAATTGGCAAAGGTAAAGTGCAGCTGAAGATGCAGAATAGCAACACATGAGTGTTGAAAGATGTGATGCATGTTCCTAGCTTGAAGAGAAATTTGATTTCTGCAGGAAAGTTAGGGGATGAGGGTTGTACAGTAACTCTCACAGCAGAATCTTGGAAGGTGACCAAGGGTGCACTTCTTATGGCCAGAGGTAAGAGAGAAGGTACTCTCTATTTGTGTAATTGTGTTACTAACAAATCTCCTTCTGTATTATCTACTTCAGATGTGGATGCTAAATTGTGGCACTCAAGGCTTGGCCACATGAGTGAGAAGGGGATGTCAATTCTAAAGTCTAAAGGTATGCTTTTAGATTTAAAAGGCATAGATCTAGAGTTTTGTGAGCACTGTGTATTTGGAAAATAGAAAAAGGTTAGTTTTCTCAAGACTGGGTCTACTAAGAAGAGGCATAAGTTGCAGCTTGTTCACACAGACGTGTGGGGACCGGCTCAGGTTGCTTCTATTGGAGGATCACAGTACTATGTATCTTTCATAGACGATGCTACAAGGAAGGTATGGATCTATTGTATTAGAAGAAAATATGATGTATTTGAGACTTTTAAAGTTTGAAAAGCTATGGTTGAGAATGAAATAGGTAAAATATTAAAGTGCCTGAGATCAGATAATGGTGGTGAGTTCTGCAGTAATAAGTTCAGAGATTATTGTTACATGCATGGAATCCGTAGGCAAAGGATGGTTCCAAGGACACCTCAGCAGAATGGTATTGCTGAAAGGATGAACAGGACAATAATGGAGCGTGCAAGATGTATGAGATTGCACGCTGGTTTGCCCTTACAGTTTTGGGCACAAGCTGTTGACACTGCAGTATACCTGATTAACAGAGGACCCTCTACAGCTCTGGATGGTGGTATTCTAGAAGAGGCATGGATAGGTAAAAAGGTTGATCTCTCATATCTCAAAGTTTTTGGTTGTGAAGCCTTTGTGCACATAGATAAGGAAAATAGAAAGAAGCTTGATGCTAAGTCTATGAGATGCACGTTTATTGGCTATGGCTCAGATGATTTTGGTTACAGATTATGGAATATAGAAACTAACAAGGTAATCAGGAGCCGTGATGTTGTTTTCAACAAAAGAGTGATGTATTGTGATCAGCTAAGGAAGTTGAATCAATCTGAGTAGAGCAATGGTGAATTGGATGAGGTGAAAGTCCAAGATGAGCTCGCGAGAAAAAGAAATAATCACTTGCAGGAAAACACAGAGACCGACGTCGGCAGTGTAGGAACCGGCGTCGATAGAGCAGAAACCAGCATCGGCCATACAGAGACCGACATCAGCCGTACAGGTATCGAGGTCGGTTAGGCAGAGCTGACGTTGGCCAGTAACAGGTCTGCAGGTGACTGAGGTCGGTCACTGTTAGAGAATTTGGGTGGACAGCGTGTTGGAAATGAGTCTCAGACACCCATCAGGAGGTCAGAAAGGGTGAGTAAGCCTCCAATTAGATATTCTCCTTTATTTTATTTATTGCTAACTGATGGTGGAGAACAAGAGAGCTTTGAAGAAGCAATACAGATGGAGTCCAAGAGTTAGTGGGAGCATGGCATGGTTGAGGAGATGGAGTCCTTAAGAGAGAATCAAACATGGGATTTGGTTGAATTGCTAGCAGGTAAGAGGACATTGAAGAATAGATGGACTTACAGGTTGAAGGAAGGTTAGAATGGACATATGAGATACAAGGCCAGATTAGTAGTAAAAGGATTTGCACAAAAGCCAGGTACTGACTTTGGTGAGATTTTTTCTCCTGTTGTTAAAATGACTTCAATAAGGGTTGTATTGTCTTTGGTTGCTTTTGAGGATTTGCATCTTGAGCAGCTAGATGTTAAGACATCGTTTCTTCATGGAGATTTGGATGAGGAAATTTATACGGAACAGCCAGAAGGTTTTGAGGTCAAGGGTAAGGAGAAGTTTGTGTGCAGGTTGAAGAAAAGCTTGTATGGCCTCAAGCAAGCTCCTAGGCAATGGTATTTAAAATTTGACAGGTTTATGACTGAGCATGGCTACAGTAGGTGTCAATCTGACCATTGTGTGTATTTCAAGAGATTTGATAATGGTAGATATATTATTCTATTGTTGTATGTAGATGATATGCTGGTTGCAGGATCTCACATGCAGGATATCTCAGAGCTTAAGGTAAAATTAGCTCAAACATTTGCTATGAAGGATTTGGGAGCAGCTAAGAAAATCCTTGGCATGAGCATTAAGAGAGACAGGAAAAATCATAGGTTGATATTGTCTCAAGAAGATTATGTGGACAAGGTGTTGAAATGGTTCAATATGCAAGATGCTAAACCGGTAAGCACACCTTTGGCTGGACATTTTAAGTTGAGTAAAGAACAATGTCCTAATTCATATGATGAGGTAGAGTACATGAGTAAGGTTCCATATTCTTCCGCAGTAGGGAGTTTGATGTATGCAATGGTGTGTACTAGACTGGAAATTGCCCAAGCAGTGGGAGTCGTAAGTAAGTATATGGCCAATCCAGGTAAGGAACATTGGAAAGCAGTTCAGTGGATCCTTAGATATCTGAGAGGAACCAGCAGTAAGCACTTGTGCTATGGAGGTTCAGATACTTCTCTACATGGTTATGTAGATTCAGATATGGCAGGTGATTTGGATGGCAGGAGAAGCACTACAGGTTATGTTTTCACTGTAGGTGGAATGGTGGTTAGCTGGATATCTAAGTTGCAGAAGGTTGTTGCCTTGTCAACTACAGAAGTAGAGTATATTGTAGCCACATAAGCTAGCAAAGAAATGATATGGATGACACGGTTCATGGATGAGCTTGGTAGGGAGCATAAGAGTTGCATATTGTATAGTGACAGTCAGAGTGCAATCCATTTGGCTAAGAATTCAGCCTTTCATTCAAGAACAAAGCACATACAGCTAAGGTACCACTTCATACGACAGGTATTGGAAGATGGTGAGTTGAAGCTAGAGAAGATCCATACATATAGGAATCCTGCTGATATGTTAACCAAGCCAGTTATAAAGGAGAAGTTGAATCTTCATTCAACTTCTGTTGGTCTTCATGATTGAGCTGAAGATGGAGGAGCTAGAAGATGTTGCTGTACAGGTACTGGTGCAGCTGTTTATCTCCAAGTGGGAGATTGTTAGGGTGTGGAGCTAAAAGCTTCACCAAGGAGCACACTTAGCAGATTCGGGTCTACACAGACACCAGCATTGGTCAGGAGTGACCGACGTCGGTCAGAAGCAGTTGCAGAGATGTCGATGTCGGTAGAGTGTCGACCGGTGGTGGTCACAGACAAACAGCAGGAACTGACGTCGGTTACCTGCGTGTCTAGAAAGCTATTTCTGTGGACAGAAGCGAGTGTTTGCATGATGAGTTTGAGTTGTAGTCTCAAGCTCACATCTCTATTATTAGCTATACTATTTTTAGAGCCCTTGTTCAAGTGGTTTAACTGCTTGTTGGAAGTGCATGCTCAAGTCTCCTAATTCTATATGTAGAATTAGATCTTCCTAGCTTATTGTAGTTATTGGTGTAGAGAGTGAATTATTGTAATTCATTGTGTGAGAAGAACAGTACAGAATTGAATCAATCCAGGCTTGTTGGAGTTGATTGTTCTTGAGAGAGAGAGTTCTTGAGGAATAGAGATCTAGTGAGATATCTATACATCTAGGAGAGGTGTGGAAGAAACTAGCTTTCTTCAATTGTATTCCTTTTGTAAAGAGTTTGTTAATACAAGTTTTCAGGGTGTTTTCTTGTATCTCTCATTCTTGCTATTATCATTCTAATTACTTGTCAATCTGATTTAATTCCGCGTTTATTGCTTTCACAATTGTAATCTATTGTTGGATTGATCCCCCAACATGACCACCACATACTCCATTATAAAAAAATTCGATTAAATTAGTAGTTTCTTCTTCTACTAGGAATATCAAGAGAACACCATCTAGATTCTTCCATATTAGTCTATTTTTAGTCAAAATATACTTTTAAAATACATGTTTAAGAGTTTTTATTTGATTTTTGTCTAAGATAGGGGACAATTCAAACTTTCCAATTAATAAACAATGTCCCTATACCACATAGGCATGCTAATATTACTCAAAGAATCATCAATTTTAAAAATAGTAGTGTTTACTTTCACAACATGCAAATTAATCTTAGCCATGAGCTTGGCTAAACCCATCCCTCTCGCCAACCTAGTAGTTTAAATTTTCATATCATACTATTGTAACATTTTTACCCATTGACACCTCTTTTTTAATATTTCAACTAGAGTCAAGATGTCCTTGACCATTGGATGCATGACGTATGCAATAATATTTAAACTTAGAGTATAACGTGTGAACATTTTAACAAATTTCAAGAGGGTGAAAAATTGATTTTCTATGATAGTATAGTTTAGTTCAAATCCCTGAATAGCTTTACTAAATAAAGCTACGGGCTATTAATGACGATCATTATACATTATAATAGAACAAAAACTATAGTAATTTATGATGCCAAAGAAAATATTTAAAACTTGGTAGTGTTATCAGGACTGGCTAAGATAAATGAAGACTTCAAGGATACATTCATGTCATTTAAATCTTTTATGGCCTTATACTTTGAATTTATGGTTTAGTAATTTTTTAATAAGGAAGTAATAGGCAGAGTGATCTCTGCAAAGTTAGACACAGACCTTCTTGCAAAGTTTATTTGTCTAAACAAAGATTTAATTCCATTCTTTGACTTTGGGATAAGCACTTTATCAATGGATTCCACTCTCTTTAGGTCAAGCATGACACCATCCATAGAAACTATGTGTCCTAGTAACTTGGCCTTCTATACTCTGAAGTGACATTTATTTGGATTAAGGGAAATACCAAATTCCTTTCACCTAGGGAACACTTTTCTTTAGATGATCCAAACACTCTTTTATATTTTTGGATTACATTATAATATCATCCTGATACACAATAATAAACTTTTGAATTACACCTACCAAAGTGACATCCATAGCTGTCTAAAATGTTGCACTAGTATTCATTAACCCAAAAGGCATTCTCATATAGACATAAGTGGCCCAAGGGTATCAATTCAGTTTTGTGTCTCTCCAATTCTTTTACCATAACTTGGTTATACCTTGAGAATCAATCTAATGTGGAAAACATATCTAATCCTATAATAGTCGCCACCATGTTATCTATATTAATTAAGGGGTAATTATCCTTTAGATAAGCTTTATTCAAATTTTTAAAATACAAACATAGGGAAATGTCACCATTCTTATTTTCTATAATTACTAATTTTTCCACCCATGATTAATACCTAATGGGTTGAATAATCGCATTGTCCCTTAACTTATTTAACTCTTCATTCATATTGGTGGCCAAAATGGGGTTAGTAGGTTTCTAGTTATTCCTAAAAGTTTTACTATTAGGATGTAATGTGATGATGTGTTGACATAGATCCTCTCTATATTATTTCAATTTAAAAAAATACCAAGCCATGCAATTCTTAAAATTATTTAACAATTGCATGTAGGATTTGTTCTCTTCTACACTCAAGTGAGTACCAAGCCAAATTTTTCTTGGATTTGATTTTATGCCTAGGTTGAATTTAGTCACATATTTTGAGACAAAGAGATATCTAATTTTAATATTTTCTACTCCATGAGAAGATGCCTGTAAACTCACCAATCCTCTTGGGATGGTGTTAGTCTTAGATTGAATAATATGTTTCCCAAACAATGTTTCCTTCCCATCACAACTTTGGACCATGGAGTCCAAGTCTATGATTTGTCCCTAAAATTCTACTTCATAATTAAGAAAACTTTTGATTTGATCATCATCATCAAATACTTATCAATGATGACCATTATCTAGGACTGAAGGACTATCAATTACCTCCAAATGATATTGAAATTGACGGTTCATATTTTCACTTTCAAACTTATCACCCAATGCCTCAAGTTTGTATGCTACCTTGTTGAAACTTTTATCATGATAAAAAAATAATTAAAACATTAAATAATTATAATGAATCACATATAACATTTCTTTCTTGTTTTAACCTTTTTTTTTTCAATAACCTTTTCAGACTTCCTTAACCACTAACTATGAATCACCTTTTACAATCAAACTTATAATTAAATGTTCTCAAGAAAACCTCAATCCAAGAAGGAGTGCCTCATATTTCATAATGTTTTTATTGCACTCAAAATATATCCTGAGAGAAAACATAGAATATTTTTTATTGAGGGTATAAAAGATAACCCTATCTCTATTTATAAGATTGGAGAAATCCCAATCAAAACCCATTCTCTAAACATCATCACTTTCTATGTCAGATCCAACATCAAGAACAATATATTATTTAACATAATATATGTTCCCAACAAAATTACCCATATCTACATCATTGTATAAAACCTAATTGGTAGCAGGTCTTGGATCTTCTACCACATGTAACATTCTAGGCTCTCTATGAAGTTTCAACATCTTACCATGCAAAGGAAATGTGGTATGATAAATATGTATTTAAACACTACCACTCATGTTGGAAGCACATTTTATTAAAAATATCATCCCCCACTTGGGAGGAAAATCCACAACTACCACATCCATGTTCAAAAACATATCTAGATGAACCACCAATTGTGTTACCAATCCTTTAACTAGTCCAACAACTAGTTCTTCTTTTAAGTCCATGACATAAAACTTTCCAAAAGAAGATGTGATTATTATTCCAAGATCATTGAGGACACCAAGGGGCATCACATTTTAAGAGGATCCTAAATCAAACATATATTTGTGAACAATTAAACCATTAATCAATAATGTAGTGTAAAATGGTCAATATCCATATGACTTTCTATCAATGCAATCCCAAAATAAACTTATGGGGCAGTTTTAATAAGCTCATGTGAATCTTCATTATCATCCCATGGTTTTTGGGGTGATTTATTCTCATTATAAATTATATTCTCATTAAACTCCAAATACTCAAATACCCTCAATCTATGTTTTGGTATCCCTAGTAGCTCAACAAGTAGGATACTTTTTCTAATTGACTTAACACTTGGGCCATATCTCACACACACTATACTGAGGAAGGGGATTAATTGGAGGAATAGTTTTAATAATTTCAGTAGGAATATAATTATTTAAAGGTAGAGGGGGAAGAGGATGGGATGAACTAGAATTTTCAACATTTTTTAAGGGCAAGTTTCTTCTTACATTACTTACACCATTGGGAATAATGGATAACAAAGGTTATCTATTATTAGTTAGAGCACTTTTCTATGTGATATTTTGGGAAGTAGGTGATAGTTTTGAAAAACTAAGAACGTCTTTGGTTTTCTTAATTTTATCAATTTATATTCCCTACCTTTCGATCTATATGGGTTCTCTCTTTCAAAAAAGCACCTTTTTACTTGATTCTTAGATTATATTATTTCTCTTTTGAAAATAAAACATTAATTAATAGATGCCTATCCTTAACTGAAGGAGTTAACCCATCATATTTTTTAATCATCATAAATGTAAAAAACTCAAATTCATGATTGGCCAACTCATATACTTATGTCATGTTTATATCAAAAACAAAATTAGGAGTTGGGTTGCATACCTCTTTTACTAAACTAAAAAATTAATCAACAAAGGTAGAACTCAATATTTTTTCAGAGTCAAGGAATCATTATAATTAGAAGAAGGTAGAATACCTTGGATAGTGACTCATGAGCAGCTATTTTTGCTTGCATAATTTTTAGTTGGAAAGGAGTCATTATAATTAGAAGAAGGGGGTTCATTGATAGTAACTTGTTCAAACTAAGTTGCAAGGTAACTTAATAAACTTGACATGACATTACTTGAATAAGAGGATGTTGACCTTATAATGGGGGGTCCAATAATTCAAAAATGTGTGGATGGTTCATGAGATTTGATGGTGATAATGGTAACGTTATTTACAGAAAAAAAATCCCAGAGTGTTATTATAATCATATGCATATTATTGTAACCTAGGTTATTTACATGGGTATTATGATCCTAATTATGATTATATCCTTATGTTTGTTGACATAGGTTCTAACCTTGATTATGATTATTTCTTGGAAGATGTTGATTATGTTTAGGAAATGGGTCATTATAAATGCCTATTCCTGATTAGTGTTTCAAACCATGTGTTTTACTTCAATTTGACAACTTTCAATCAAGTCCTATATATTTATTGAATTCCCTTCTTGGAGGATCCTTTTATAATGTGGTTAATGGGTTTTTTGGGGTTAGTTTTATATTTGGAATTGAGGAATCATGCACTATTTTCACATGTCTATACTATGTCACTCTATTTCCCACAATGTTATTATTTTTATTAAACCCTTTAGGTTTTTCTATAGCAATAGCTTGAACAAGTGATTCATTTTGATTAGACATTTGACCTACAAATAAATCTTGATAAATCCCTTAGTAATGAGTGCCTTTTTAATATATATACCCTTGTCTATAATCTCCTTAAATGTGTTGGCATAAGTGAGTCATAAATTATATGCCACCTCAAAATGTAGGTTTTGTGTGAAAATATCAACTAGTTATTTATCTATCAAATTGTGTTTAAAACACCAAACTAATGCTCTCCATATATATAGATAAGTTGAAAATATTTATCCACCCCATTTTTTTCTTTAAATAATATGAGGTCACAGCTACCTCATGTTGAATTTTTAAAGAGAAATCATTGATGAATTTTTTAGATACATCATTCCAATCTACCACCAATCCCTTAGATAATTTTAGGAGGTAGTATAAATCTTATCCATCTAAAGTATTTGTAAATAATTTAAGCAAATCAAAATTGTTATAAGATACCTCGTGGCATACTACAAAAAAGGCTTGGATATGTTCTTGAGGGTCACCCTCTACTTTTTATTTATAATATTTAGGTTTGTAAAAATAATGTGGAGAGGAGACTTGGATAATGCTTAAGTTAAATGGATATCAACATAGCTCATCAAACTTATATTTCTTAACTCGATTTCCTGTCTTCAGTCTTGACACTATTTACTTTATTGAATTGCACTCATGTATGTTAGGTGTATTTGTAGGTGGAATATAACATTTTTGGTGTGGTATGTCCCCCTATTCCATTATTTTTTAAGGTATATAAACCCTCTAATTTAAAACTTTGTTCTATTTTACTCTTTGATTCGAGTAGATCAATAACTAATTCTTACACAGTTGATAAACAATTCCAAAAATCTATCATTGTGAACTATAAGTATGTTATTGATGAAGAAGTTTTTGATCAATTTATTAGAGGACATGATGGATACAAGGAACATCAAAAAGTGTTTTGAATGATACCCCCAATATGCGTTTATTTTTTCATCCCTTAGCTCTATGAAATAACAAGAGTCTCCTAATGATTGAAGAATGTATGCTTCATATCTGATAAAACATGTTGGAAAGCACCCTTAGGTTTATTTTGTTCAGATGAAAAGCTAGGATATATCATAGATCTAGGCTCAAGTAGGGTATTTTGTGTTGGGTCTATCACATTCTCTTAATCTTTAGAAGCATTATTGTTAATGGAAGTCATAGCCAAATAGCCTATTAATTTTATGTTATGATGTTCTACATATCATTGACAGATTTTATTGATCTTACTAGTAAGATCCTTATCATTAGGAGTAGACTATATTAGTGTTTATTTTCCATTGATAGAATAAGAAATATTTGATTTTTTTATGTGAGCGAGAGATTTCTATTGATATTGCTCTTCTACCCCAACAAGTATGTGTAATTATTCCATCAATAAATCTACTGGCAACCTAACGCCTGATTCTATCAACCTTAGGAGGGATTCATCTTTATATTTTAATGGTTGATGCTCATAATAATATTATTTAGACCATATGGTTTTTGGGATATATTCAAACACAATGGACTTCTCCTATCCATCGTAAAAATTATCTTCCTCATAACTAGGGTTGTAAGAGACCAACTATGATTATATATTTATTTCATGTTTAGAAGATGGTTTTACTAAGGTTTACAAGATGTGTAATATGTCTTACAAACATTTGGCAAAGGGTGTTTAGATTTAATAAAACAAATGACAATGTAAGATGAGACTATAAAAATATGTGTCATAATACCACATAATTAGAACAAAGTGGTTATGAATTTATTCAACCTTGATTGGTTGAAAATGTCAAATTAGAAGATGGTAAGATAACTTTGCAACCTAAAGTGTAGGCTAATACAATAAACTTAGGTCAAAGATATGTCAATACTCTAAAAGCTATATACAATTATGATGAGTTATGGCTAGAAATATAGATGATATTTTTGACTCATATGACAAAAATGCAAACCAAGAATATCAAAATGTGAATTATCACAAGAAATCCTATGTCAAATAAAAAACTAAATGGGTAACACAATGGTGCCACATGGAAATAAGATTTGTAATTGTCCAAGAACTTAGAACATAAGCAAATGAAAGATAATATAAGTTCATAATGAGAATAAAATGATGATGATTATACGTAGTGGCATTTAATACAGATGATAAATTATACACATGTTACTTAAACCAAGTGCAAAAAGTAAATTGATAGCACATGGATTAGAACTTTAAAAGGTGAGATTTTGAATTTAGATATATAAGTAAAGGACTTTGATATTTTTGAAAATTAAACAAATAGTCTAGGCATAAATGGATAATATAATAATGGTGTTCATAAAATATAAACATAATGTTTGGATTGAAGATTTTGATCAAGGCAAGAAGTGATTTCAAATTTGTGAGCCTAACACCTATTTTTTCAAATAGAATGGTATATAACAAGTGTTTAGTTTCTCGACATGCTTTTGATTTAATGTAAATAGTTTTTTAGATTCAAAAATATCAAGTAATTAAAGGATAAAGTTATAAACACATCTAAGTATAATGTCCTCAATCCTAAAACTAACAAGGTTGCATGATACTATTAAATTTCGTCTACATATATGTTATTGAGAGGATTTTAATTATTAATCCAAAAATGTAAAAGTGCATAAAAATTAAGGTTTTTATCCCCTTTCTTCTTTCAAGAGTTTTTATGGTAACATGAAAATTTGGTCCACTTGTCCTTCATGATTATTATATTTGTGTGAACAGGAGTTTATCTATAAAAAAAATTGTGTGTCTAGATACTCTAAAGTGTGGCTAACACTAGAGATGATTATGTCAATTGGATCGACATCAACTAGCTTGCTATGAGAAGGCCTTATCATTTTCACAACAACTACATCCACAAATTGCTTAATATAGTGAAATGCCTGGGTGCCCCTATGGTCTAATTATGATAACCACTAATGGATATTGTTTTAAGTTCTCAAAAAAACCATTCTAGTAGGTCACCCACAATTTATATACCCCACCATCGAGTAGGGTTAAAAAAATTATAGGAGATGAATTCTTAGGTCAATGCTTCCCCATAGAACCCATAAAGAGGCAATGAAATCCCTCTTAAAAGCTAAAGTGCATAAAAATAAAGATAAATGAAAAGACTTTATCGTCTTTTGAGGTCATGCAAATCATATAGATTTGTGGAGGTCCTTAAAGAATTTATTTTTGTGCCTTTGGACAAGGCACCAAATAAAAATAATGAGAATTTTTAGTTACCCATGTTCTCAAAAGGGGAAGAGGGGAGAGCATACATACAACACTCCTTTTGATAAAATCAAACACTTCAATAAACAAGCATAAAAATGAAACTCTTAAGAGTATTTAGCTAATGTAAAAGTTCATTTTATGACACTAAAATGATGTATGTCATGAATTAACCTTTGATTTTTTGTAAAATGGAAAATAACTTAAATCCAAAAAATAAGGTGTTAGAAGTCCAAAACTAAGGGGTGAAATTGTTAAAAAAACATCTATCTTGTTGTTTTAAGTATCCATTTTCTTATGCAAGTTGATCTCACCATTCCACAGAGTGATCATGTTTTTCTACAGTGTATTCTCATCATTCTACAAATTGATCTCACTGAAAGATAAAAGCAAAAAAGATAGTGGTTTGTGATCTTAATGACTAATAGTGTAATATCCCAAAGTAGCAGGGCATTCACAATGAAGTATATGACATTTTCACAAAAATGATAAAAAATCATAAAAAGAAAACAATAGTCATCTATCAGTTTTTGGTCCAATACGATCTCATCATTTTACAATGCAATATCATCAATCCATAGAGAAATCTTGCTGATCTATATCACATTCCTAACATTATGCATAGTAATCCCATTGATTTTTAATGTGATCTTGTCAATATTTTAAAACACATAGGAGAACAAAGTGAAACTAAATGAAACCCGCCATTAATTTCTTTTTTTTTGCATTCCACAAGGCATCTTGGCCAAAGTTTAGGTCGCTTCCACCAATTTCCATAACGATCTATCCATTTTATAGGTCTATCATGTTGTTTGTTTTAGAAGCCACAAAAACATAAAATACAAGATAAAGAAGTGCAAAACAACCTCCAAAGAGGGTATAAATACAAATTTTAAAGGTATAAATACTTTTGTGAGGTATGAGTCCCACCAGGGATACCAAAATGTAGAGTAAGATTATGAGATGTTATAATCCATGTGTTGGTAAAAAAAATATATATATATATATATATAAAGAATCATATAAAGATAAAACATCAAGCTTACTTCATCATAGGGTGTGTTTAGTAAATTATAAGAGCTATTTAAGAGAGGAATACTACCAAACCTTAAAAATAACATCCCTCCTTCCAAGAGAAGCCAAAAAGTGTGTTTTCCCCAGATTTTGTACTCCAAGTCTATGTCAATGAAGAGTATCATGCTACTCCATCATTTCCTAGTGTACCAATGGATTAGGCTCACAAGATTAATCAATTAGTGAAAATATGTGAAGCTTCATGAAGATAATTCTACCTAATAACATTACACATTTAAATATTTTTTAATCAATGGTAAGACCTTATATTTATAGCTTTCTAAAAATGTTCAGTAACAATCAGGATTTTCCATCTTGAGATCAATATGTGTGTCCATGAATCTATGTAATTTTGGATTAACAAACCATTAATATTATGAATAATGGTGAATTGATGAGGCATGGGAGAGCTTAAATCTAATATTTGTTCCAATAACGGCTTATCCTTTGTTGATGTCATGTTATGATGCAAATTTTTAAAATGAATTTCTAATAAATCTATTTTGAATAAAATTCATGGAGTTTTCACGTAGGGTCCTGATTTGGTTTAATTTTTTAAGTGGATTTGGAAAAAATTTAAAAATTCTTTGGAAATATGTTTCACTCCTAAACAAACTAGGCTGAAATATCATTTTACTTAATTATAATTTGATTGAAGTATAATAAGAAGAAGGTGTCAGTTGAGTACATGATAATACCTCAGTTAGGGCATATGGATGTCAAATAACACATACACATGATCTGTGCTACCAAATCAGAATAATTTATTAGTCTAGATTATCATTTTGTGTGGTCACAATTTGACTCAATGTGATTTAAGAAAAGATAATAATCACATAAAATGAATTGACCCATCTAGGGATAAATTAACCTAAATTAGGAGATGTACATGACAATTTTGAATGATTTAATGTGTTTTAGTGATAGGAATTTGATTTTTACAGGGTATTCGTCTAAGTTCTAAACCTTTTCCCACTTTTTCAAGTCTTTTATCTACTCTCTCATGTGCCCCTTAGCTTATATCTTAGTATGAATAGTATTATGTTGATAAATCATTAATTATATCTTTCCCATAATGTTTAATATATGTTTATATTATGCATCTACAAGTTTTAAACATGTATCTATTTTTATACTCCCTGGACACTTGTGTCCTAGATATACACCTACATCAACATAGGCGTCTCATTTTGACAAAAGTGTCTAGTGCCCTAAATTGATCTAATATATAAATAAAACATGACATAAAGCTCATCCCAATTGTTATTATGTGATGTATTCTCCAAGAGGATTGGTATAATTATAATATCAACCCTTATTCATTCCTCACCTAGAAAAAAATAATATTCATAAAAAATAATATTAAAAGAGCATTCAATTTAGTAAAAAGGCTTCCCTATTTTATTCTATTTCCATATCAATGATAGGGACAACACATTTAAATGTTTGAAGTATTGAACAATTATCCCAAGATCTATATTTTCCAAGTTATAGGTTAGGTCACTATTGTACTTTCTTAGCATGTATTGCATGATTCACACAAAATCCAACACATACGGGATAAATACATATTAATGAGGCCCTCTTCAGAATATAAGATATGTAATAAATAATAATTGATAAATGGGTTATTGGGGAGGCTCAAAACCATGTGTCCACTAACCCATTTTTCCTAGGGCATTATTCAAAGGAAAATTAGAGTGAACCATGGGTTTTGATCAACACAATAAAAATAATAGATTGTGTACATCCTTTGAATACATCAATAAAAAGGCATCCAAAAACCCATAAAAATTTAATTGAAATATTTGAGAAAGTATCTATATCTATGTTTCGATGCTTTCATCAATATTAGGACACTTGCGTGAATGCAAATGTCTATTGTCGGTAAAAGTGTCCATGGATTAAATGTATTCAAAACATAGAGAAAACATAACACACACTTATAATATAATATTTTGATTATTTATGATCACTTTTATATTCCATAATAGAATAGGAAACAAGATATTCTCTCCCTCATCCTTTAGCCATGTGGTTGTACAAATATTGTTATATTTATTGCTCATGCTTAAATGAATTGTATTGTCAAAATATTATATTACATTGCCTAGATCTTCATACTCCATTCAAAAAAATATATTTTCTTAAGTTTGTTTATGTAAAACCCAGAATATAATTAACCATTTCATGAACCCTTCCCCTAATTTTTGAACCAAAACATTAGTTTGTATGAAAGGGTTTCTCCTTCCTCAAAATTTTATTTTAAATCCCTATATTTATTTTTCAAATCTATATTTTTTTATAGGCATCACTTAAATCATTCTTATTTATATTATTTTTATCTAGGCTTTGTGCTTGCATTCTTTGTGATTTGGTGAAAATTTATGAATGGGCTTATGCAATGTTCATTAAAACCCCATCCATTGGATAGTTTGTTTAATGTTCCTGATGATCAATGTACAACATATGAGGATATTATGGCATATTAAAAATGTATTATAACCATTTTTTTTCTTATAACTATGATAATCAAAAAACTAATGATGAAAACAGAAGTATAAATCAATAAGGAAATGATCATGTCATTTTTTTATATAGTTACGACTGTGATAATATTCCTCTTGGATATGTGTCATCTACTTCTTTAATTTATTTTCTTTCTAATGATGAAGGGTTTCAAAATTTAAAAATGATGAATTTTTTAAGCCCTTAAAAAGGATGATAAAGTAGATATGTAAAATGGTAGCATTAATAATATTGGAAGTTAAAATGTTGAATACATACATTATTTAGTTGCATCAAAAATTGACTATTATTCTTCTTCTTCTTCTTCTTCCCATGATGAATATGTTTAAATATTTGAATGTTATTCATCCCCCTCCAATCATCCAAATGTCAAAAAAAATTGAATGTTCATGTCTTATCTCCTATGATGCAAATATTGATGAAATTAAATGTGTGTCTTCTTTAAAGAATGATAATAGTATTAAAAAGCTTGTTCCTTATTTAGGTCACTCAAATGGAAATAGTGAATATTATTATATTTTTATAGACAATATTCATCAAAATGCATGTGTTACTGATTCCACTCTTTTAATTTATTCGAAAAATAAATATAAGATGCACCTCCTTCAAAACCTTTCCTCAAAAGTAGAACTGCATTCTCTATACCTCCTCTATTTTGACTCAAATATGGAATTGAACATTGTAATTTTCCTTTTCTTAAAAATCAAGTATAAATTATTCTTCCCCCCTCCTTTAAATTCTTATCTTAAAAACATGTGTCAATTTTCAATAAATTAAAGGAAATTACTTCTCCTAATCATATTATATGTCAAAAAAAATTAATGAATGTATCACCTTGTAATGATAATGATATCAAAATTTATGTTATTCAAAAACATATACTTACCTCTTTAGACATGATTATTCCTTTACCTAATATTGAAAAAAAAATTATGATCTTATTTTAGATGGTGGTAAAGAATCTATCAAATTAGAAAAGTATTGTAGTGAAAGACATTTTTCACAATAGAGATACCAAATGCATAGTTACCAAAAGACCATGATATAATTCTTAATTGTAAATCACACAATAGTTAGGTGGCCACACTACTACCTAAAATTACATAGTTGGGATTTTGTCTAAGCTCTTAACATGTGGTAATATACCTAATTTTAACTATTTTGGTATGGAAATTAACATTTAATAAAAATTATATCAATCTCTATTGATTGGTCTGATGGTAGAGAAGTAATCATGATTTAGGATTAATTGGAAAAACATTAAAGTAATTTGACTGCCCTATAAAACATTTGGAAATGAAATTGTTCCCTTTCACTTATGCACTAGAATTTTATATTGATCTCTAAAACATTTTTCAACTTTAATTAATATGTTGTATCAAAAACAATAGTAATTACATACAACTACTAATAACCATGGTTATTCCCTTTAACAAGCATTCAAATTGGAACACAACTCATTAAACCTTTAACAATAAATCAAATTAGAATATACCTCATTAACAGAAAACCTATAAAATACACATAATATCAAATGTATAACATAGTGTTAAGCACAAGATTATATTAAGAGGGGGGCAGAATCAGTATAAGATATTTTTTTTTACTGTCAACTATTTGTCTCAAATCCAAAACCTAAAATTATTTTGCAATTAATATATTCAAATCAATCAAAGAATACAATGCAAAACCACATAATGTAAATAGACATAGATTTGCATGGAAACCCTTTTGGGAGAAAACCATGAAGAAATATTCCTTTTATATATATAACTCTTTTACAATGTTTGTAGGTACCAACCTACTAGAGACACCAATCCCAAAACCAAGCACCAACTCAGTCAATTTTAGAGCACCCACCCACTAAAGACGATGTTCCCCTTTGCCAAGCACTAACTTGGCCAATTCATGAGCACCAACCCACAAGAGCACCAACCACTAGAATATGAGGCACCGACCCCAAGCTAAATCAATTACATCATCTTTGACTTCTTCTTCAATCGAATGATGAATTTTCTTCTCTTACACTTTCTGTCTCATTAATTTTCTTATATACTTTCTACTCTCCTCTCTTTCACAATTCTCAAAGAATATTCTTCATTGAAATAAATCTACCCTTCATACTTTTTTTCTTAAGACATATTCTATTTAATTTTATACTCTTCCTCTCTTCCTTCTCTCTCACACTTATATGATATTAATTCAAATTGAATTCTTATTATAATTCCACATCCCTTCTCCCTTATATAGCCTTTAAAGGATGTGTCCCATCTAAGAGATACCTCTTCACCAAAAGATGTGACCATTGGCATTTTAATAAACATTTCTATCAACATTTCCATTAAAATTTCTATCAACATTTTTATTCACTTTCAACAACAATTCTATTCACTTCCATCAATAATTCCATTCACTTCTGTTGATAATTCCATTCACTTTTAGCAACAATTATGTTCACTTCTAGTAACACTTCCAGCAATAATTCCATTCACTTTGAGAAACAATTCCATTTGGAATTTCCATTCATATCCATTATAATTCCTTTGACATCAATGAAAATTATTCCAATAATCTCCCCTTTCTCATTGATGGCAACCTTCCAAAAATATTTTTTTTCCTACAACTCCCCATATTTTTTCTGCAACTCCCCCTCATTGTAACTCCCCGTACTTCCATTCTCCCCCTTTGACATCAATAGAAAAGGGTCATTCAAGTAACTAAAAAAATTATCTCCCCCTTAACCAATGCTTCTCTCTATAATCTATCTGATAGCTTAGATTCATTCAACATAGTTCTAGCCATCTCTTGAACGGTTTGATTTTTCATTTCCACCACTCTATTTAGTTGTGGAGTCCTTATAGCTAATTATTGTCTCTTAATTTCATGATCTTCACAAAACATAATGAATTAATTTAAAATAAACTCACCTCCTTGATCTTACCTTAGGCATTTTATTTTCAACTTGACCTATTTCTCATTAACTTGACACATGACTCCATAGATCTCCATCAGCTCTTGATCTTACCTAAACCCATTCATACATTATTAATTCATCCTTGGAACTGACCTTGATGATTGCCTTCATGAATTTCTTATCATATAACATAGCCAAGACCCAACATGCAACCACCATGCTTCCTTTTTCTATAAAGTGTCTCCTTGAAGCCTAGAAGAGACACCCCACACAAAGGGTCCTATAACAAAGTGAACCCAAGAGATAACCAAAACTCCCTTGCTACTTCTTTCATCCTCTTACATCCATGACACTTATTTATTTCTCTTAGAATCCATTTAGGCATGTCTAACTCCTTTGACTCACTAACCTCAAAATCCATGATGTTGTTCATTTTCTCAACTCTTATAATTGTCTTACCTTCCAACACACTATCATTAGAAAATAATAATAGGGAATCTTGAAAAGGCTCATGCTAAATTTTAAAAAGAGATTATCTTTGATCTATAGGCTACTTAGGACTAGTATTCACTGTCTTTTCTACAACTCCTAATAATAAGAGTTTCACATAGTCCTTCCTACCTGATTCTTTTTCTACTATAGAAAGTAATCCATTTTCATTCTTAGACTCAATCTAAACAACCTTAACTATCTTAGGTCTCCAAACCTAAGTTTGGCCCTTATCATATATTCTAGGGGCTCCATATCATTTGGCGTACATTAAAGATCTCTTTACTCCACTTGGAAATAATTTAGCAATATGGCCAACTTTATGGCACCAAAAGCAAGCAACATTTATCATACCTTTTGCTTGAAGCTGACTGAGATCTCTCTTTGACCAATTTATTCTCCTCAAATAATCTCTTGCCCTATGTCCAATATGATGACAAACCAAAAAATGGCCATGAAAAAAATTGGAAAACCTAAAAGCATTGCGCTACCTAATTTGCTTATTAAAATTGCCCTTAAAACATTCATCCTTCTCACCTTGGACTAATATTTCATGATCTTTCTCAACCTTGATTATGATCCTCTCATGCTTATATTTCAAAGAACCTAACTCAGTCTTCAACTGATTATACTCTTCTTCTTTCATTTGTAGCTGACTTCTCAAATCTTCCTCAACTTGTTTAACTTTTTTTATTTGATTTTTCAGATCAACGATTACCTTGTTTGATTCCTCAAGGAATTCTAATGTCTTCACTTTGAAGTCTTGATTCTCTTCTTCATATTTTTAGAGCTATAACTTCATTTTTTGATTCTTCTTCTTAAATGCGTTCATTTCTTCCAACGCACAAATATGTTCTTCTTCAAGGTTTAGTTCACCTTCTTCTTCCATGTCTTCATCTTCCTCCAAAATATCTTTGTTGGTGGTGGCATTTTCTTCTGTAGCCATGAACATAACCTCTTCATTATCACTCTCAACATCACTTTCTTTGTTTTCTTTGAATGAGTTACTATATCACTTGGAGTATAGGCTTTTCTTTTGTTTCTAAAATTTTTTTTTGTCTTCTCTCAGCTTGAATCCCCCTTTTTACTTTCATTTGTTTCCCTCATCATCACTATTTCATTTATTTGGAAATTTGGCTGCAAAATGACCAATTTTACCACAATTAAAGCATTTAAATGGTAACTTTACTTTATATTTGACTGATCCTTTCTTTAGCTTCCAAATGAATAGAGCTTCATTTTCATCTTCTTCACTAATTGAATTTGCACTTGATTCTAGTTCTTTGATCTTCTCTTTCTTTAAGACCTTGAATGATGTTTCCTTCTTTGACTATCTCTCAAATTTGGTTCTCATTTTGTATGCCATAAAAATTCCATGGAGCTCATCCATTTTCATCGTGTCTAAATCCTTCATTTCATCAATGGTAGAGACCTTCGCATCAAATCTCAAAGGTAGGGATCTCAAGACATTTTGAATGATTACAGATTCTTCAAT
>JARHVA010005602.1:0-27500 GCA_037957365.1 Torreya grandis | reverse complement strand
TAAGAATTATATAAATATAACATAATTGGACTTCATGTTGAATTCACCAAATTAAGAAGGAGATCATCAATTAAACGCTGTGTCCTGGCCTATAATAAGAAGATGATTAAATTATTAATGTTATATAATAAACCTATTATAATGGTTTTAAATCATGAGGAATATACCATAGTTTATCCATTATGAAGTTAACATTGTTATTTTTATTGATATCTCATGAAGTATTGTATTTATATGTTAATAACTAATTGAGAAGAGAAAACAACATATCCACATCACTAATTATATGAATGGATTTATAGGTTAAATTTTCTTGACACACACTTTTTCGTCTATCAATTCTTATGTTTATTGAGAATAAAATAATCAAATAAGGTCATAAAAAAATTATGCCAACAAATACTATCATAACTCCTCCCATCAATGTCAGCTCTTCATCCATAGTAAAACACTATGTAAAGCATAGTTGGCTAATCATGTTGTCACAATAATAATAATAATAATAATAATAATAATAATAATAATAATAATAATAATAATAATAATAATAATAATAATAATAACAACAACAACAACAACAACAACAACAACAACAACAACAATAATAATAATAATAATAATAACAATAATAATAATAATGCACACTAGCCTCTCTATTATCCCATATTTAATCTAATTGTAAATATTATTCAAATTTTAGACATTCATAAAGGCTCATAAAATAAAGGATGAATTTGATATCTTACAAATTCTTTGTATAAAATTTAGGGCATCACATTTTAAAATAATGTTGAATTTTTTATTGTTGAACCAAACATTTTACAAGGACTTGAGGAAAATATTTTTATGCCAATGCTTCATATTTTATGTCTTATGTCAAATATTAAATTTAATTTAACAAACTTTCAATTGATTTATTTCTCTATAGAGTAAATTGCCACAGCATGTAATGGTTATGATTTTCATAGCCAAACTTAAACACTACGTAAAATGGACAACTATTGTATGTAAAATTAATCACTTTGAATTGAACCTACTTAGTATGGCATGGCCATTTTAGTAATACATCTTTTATTATTTTATATATACATAATGTTTCTTATTACATTAATGTTAATATAATTTTTCAAACTAGAAAATGTTTCATTAGTTTGACATAGATATGAATTGAATAAAAACACTTTTTCATAGAGTCCAAGGAACTAGAAATCAAATGCATTGGATAATTGAAAAATATAATTTTAATGGTTTTCATAATAATATACATTTTTATGTGACACTATACAGAATGATATTCTTGTTATAACATGAAAAAATAAGCTCAACTGAGATTTAAGGTCCATGCAAGGATATGATAATTGAACATATTTGGTCATAACATTTTAATTAACACTTTTTTTATAGTAAAAAACATTCATAATGACAAAAATCATGGTTTTTATCATGAAATTAAATATTTTATTTATGTTTAAATGATTCATTTCTTAATTAAAGATATTTATTTTCCCTTGAAACCAACCATAATCGTATTGGTATATTTACTTAGATAATAATTATGTGCAAAATTTTTTACCCCATAAATTGGATTCATTTTAATTTTTAGAAAAATATATGTATAAAGTTTCATTAATTTAATATATGTTTTTATTTCATGAATATCATGAAAATTGTATGTCATGTGAGGATCCAATTGTAACTATAAAAATTCAACTGATCCAGATATAAGTTTTGCAAACTATTTGGGAAACCATCGATTATTCCATTTCCAAATTCAATATGTGTATCAAAAATGAAACAAAACATTAAGGTATAAAATATGCAATCACTGATAATTTACCTAAAAATAAAATATTTGAAAATACTACTATTGAGAAGCACATTTTTAATATATTGTGGTGTTCTTCTACACAATATATAGTTTCATATATCAATAGGAATGTGGATGAAAAAATTAATATATATCTTTAAATTTTCATACATAATAAAGCCCATATAGGATACGAAGTCAAATAACATCTATTTTGATAATTTTTATGTTAGAAGCATGACCAAATCAGATTTGTTAAACCTATCTAAGGGAACAAATTTCACACAACACTAAAATAGAGGGTTACAAAGCCTATAGGAAAATAATATTATCTAATAACCCTATGTAGGTATTATAATGCATAAAATTAAATATAATATAGTATTATCATAGGTTATAACATAAATTTAAATGGTTTAAAATTAAAAAACAAATAAGGGGTAATGGCAGGCAAATTGGAGCCTAGATCACCTAATATAGAATATATAAAGCCAATAAAAACCTATAGCTATACTACATTTAAGTTTATAGGTAATTTAAATAATGATTTATATATTGAAATTTATTACTTTGTGTAATATTTATCTATTCAATGAAATATAAAACATTAGAGATACTTACCTTTGAGTGAACCTGTTAAATATCTATCTCCACCTTGTCTAATCATGCTTTGGAAGTGATTATTGTGAATTTTTAAGGATAAAAATATTTAAATTCATCTATAGTATAAAATATTATTAATTTCATCCAATACATCCCATAAGACTAGTTATATTTCCTCAAAATCAAACCCGAGGCAATGGCTCATTCAAATGTAGATGTAGCAGAATTATGAGCTATAATAATGTTAAAATGAATGTTCTCCTTTATTAGATTGAATTAAACGATGAATTTATAGTAATGGATAAGACTAAAAAAATTTAAATCTTTATCTAATAAGTTAATCCAACCATAACCTAGGTTTAAACATTTACCATTTATCATTGAACTAGGTTGCCATAGGCCAACCAAGTATCATAACATTCACAATTGGGTCGACCATGGTTGACCTAATATTGGAAGGGTAGTTTTTATTAATTAATTATTATTTACATGATAATTTATTATTTATTTAGATAAAAATTATTTGTAATGAGTATAGGTATGATATAATTAACTAACAACCTTGCAACAAACTAATGGTCTACTGGCGCCTTTCTCAGTGCAACCTGTGTATATATATATATATATATGTGTGTGTGTGTGTGTGTGTGTGTGTGTGTGTGTGTGTGTGTGTGTGTGTGTGTGTGTGTGTGTATATGTATATATATATGTATATATATATATATATGTATGTATGTATATATATATATATGTATGTATATATATATATATGTATATATATATATGTATATATATATATGTATATATATATATGTATATATATATATGTATATATATATATGTATATATATATATATATATATATATACATACACACGCGCGCGCGCACACACATAGATATATATATATATATATATATATATATATATATATATATATATATATATATATATATATATATATATATATATATATATATATATATATATATATTACCCACTTTAATATTATCATGTGTCATGATGTGGTAATCGAGAAATAACAATAGAATACACAAAAAAGAGAACTAACAAATTGTATTAAAATGTAAAACAAATAAATTAAGTAATTATTATAAATGATTTAAATTACAACACTAATACATTAAATTACATTTATTTTTATATGGTTCCCTATTAATTTTTTATCCCTTATCCATGAGGGCAAAATAACTGCATTGGACAAACCCTAGCAATAGAAGACTAGAGAGTAAAAACAACAAATCATAGAGAAATAATGATAAATGGTAAACATTCATAAATGAATGGATATCATGGAAGATTTGTAACTTTGGATGATAAATTCTAAATTATAACAAAAAATACCAAGTCTAATAAATAAAATAGGGTAAATCAATTAACCAAAAAGCCAAGGCTACTAAATGATTGAAAGACTCAAAAAATACATCCTGAGTAAGAAAAGTAACAATCTAGGTCAAAGCAATGACACAATAAATTGAATATTGAAATCAAAATCAATGTAAGAGGACTAACAATCCATACTCAAATGTAGGTGTGAAATATAGATATAAAAAAGCATTAAGAACATTAATGCGAGAGAAGTAACAATCCATACTCAAGAAAAGATGTAAAATGTGGATGAAAATAAAATGAAACATGAAAACATAGATCTTCAAAAATGTGACAAAGGGAGTTGAAGATTTAAAATTTAACCAAAGGAGGTCCTATGAATATAGTTAAATGCATAAAAGAGTATTTAAAAATGATGCCAAGATGAACTTTCTATTTGAATGATGGATGAACTAAAATTGATATAGTTTCAACATATTCGAAAGAGATGAATAATATGGAATATATAAGTTTGGAAAATATTAAAATAACATACATATTAATGATGGATATTGAATAGGTAATAGGGGAAATCAAATGTGGCACCAAAGTCAAAATTTAATCTTTACCAGACACAAGATAATGAAATTGAATTAGAAAAAAAAGAGCCTATTAACATTAATAACCCTAGATAATTTACCCTATATGATGAGCATTGGTCACATTGTTGAGGTTTGGCAATGGTGTTTTCATTGATGTCAAAGGTTATTAAGAATGGTGTTCATGAGGTCATTAAAATTTTTATTATTTAATAGCATCACTTAGAGGTATGACATTGCCTAAGAATAATTTAAGACATATGAACAAGGTATAATTGCATCAAAAAGTGTTTCAAGATCAGTTGTCAAGTTTGAAGAGCTTAAGAAGCTTAGTCACGACATTGGTCATTATATTAAGAGACCTTATGAGAAGGTATGAAATTGGTGACCTAGTGAGATGGATGCATAGAGGAATAAGAGGTTGTATGAGGTTGTTTGAGCGTGCATATGAGACATTGGAGCACTCATGAGAGTCTTAGAGTGAGCTTCTAGGGATAAATCTATAGACTTGTTATGCAACTAGACCACCTCTAGACTATGCTTGGCATAATGAGGCATCATGATCTATTATCAAGGTATGTTAAAGATATTTGAAATTGTTTGAACATGTGATATTTTTTTTTATCATTTATGTGAGGTGGAGAGTTCATTAAAAGAGGCTTGAAAGTTAGTTTCAAGGCCTAATGTGGTTTATAAGCCAAGGTCTAAGCAAGAAAAAAGAGAGATGGTGTTAAAATGAAGTATGAGTTTCAGATTTCAAGGTAAGAATGATCAGGTGATTATTTTCAAAGGTATGTGTTATATTTTTAAATATTTTGACCAAGTTTTATGTCAAAATTTTAAGGTTAAGGCAATAAAAAGTGTTTTGATGTCTATCGTGTGTACAAAATGAAGGGTTCTCAACCTGAGAAAGTCTTACAAGAGTTCATTGGCACATGTAACCTTTGAATGAGAACATAATCCATTCATGGTATATGGTTAAGGGTCCTATCTCAAAGTTATAGGCAATTTTTTATTAAAAAAATGGCTATGCTTATATGAATGAACATTAAGAATAGAAGATGGTTTAAACCCTCAATGAAACTTAATAATGACTTGATATGAAAGATGTTACTCTAAGGTGCTTAGAATGGATTATTATGGATAGTTAAGTGATTAGAGTTTTTATTAAAAACTCCCAAGAATAGGTCCAAATGTTATTTGTTTGTCAGGTGAGTGAGTCGACCCTAAAGAAAAAACCTTATTTCTTAGATATTTATTATAATAGTCAAAATTGACCAAGTCAAATTTTCTAAATGGATGGTGGTTAAATATTGATATTTTTATTTAATTTTCATGATTGTTTATAAGTAGGTTGTATCCCTAATTTGTGTTAAATAGGTCATACAATTTGACCTATTGCTAAAAGGCCTAATGGTGCAAACAATGAGAAAACCAAGCAAAAGTGAGAAGGTGATTAGGGATGTGTTATCATGGATAAGGGATGAATTAAAATGAATTAAGATGTTGTTAAATATATTAAATACAAGTTCATGTTGAATTTTGTTTTTTGAGTCATTGTATATAGAAAAAAAATTCTCTCAAGTTGACTTGTCTAGCTTAGTGAGGTCTGTGTACAGTGAGGTCATGAGATTTGTCTACAAGACAGTATTTCAATTAGAGCCTATGATCTATTTATTTGAAGTCATTATGAGTATGTTTTAATATTTTTTAAATTAATTTTATTTTTTTCATTGGGTCCTATTAGGTGTCAAAAATTCATGCTTCCATGACTATGTTTTGAGGCTAGTTGGTAGTTCTGAGTGGGATCTTTATAGAGAAGGGTTTGAGTCCTTTTTCCTTGATTTTTGAAGTCTAAAACATATTTTTATGACCCTTAGGTCTTGTATATTATGTATATTTTTTACATGCTTTTTTTGTAAAATTATGTTTATGCTTCAGTTATTTAAGACAAACTTTCTTGGTATGCACAAGCCTAATTGTGAACAGTACAAATAGCATGGTTCAAGCGGTGATTGGATATAAAATATGTCATGAACCTAAGATAATATTTTTAGGGGTATATTTTAATGAAATATGATATTTTTTTATTTTTTTATAATTTTGAGAGTGTTGGAAGGAGTTCAAGGGGTAACATGTGCTAATGAAGGCATAATTGAATTTGATCTCCTTAAGGCTTAAAAAGGGGTTTTGGTCCTATATGTTATGACTAAATTATTTTAGTAATTTATTAATATTTTTGGAATTTAATTAGTATTATTATATTAAAAATATAAGTGGGAAAATTTCTATGGTTTACCAAGTGTTGTATGAGCAAGAGCCTAATATAAGAACAAGTGTTAATAGGCCTAATTTGCTAGTGAGTAATATTGTGATTTAAAGTGAAAGATTTAGAAATTTTAAGAGCTAATATAGGTATTGTATACTATCATAAAGGTTCATAAAAAAATATCATGAATATATAACATGGGTACTATAAATTATTATCAAGGTCAAATGGCCTAATCTATCTTGAAGAGACGTAGTTGAGTGAAGGATACTTGAAGGTAGGTTAAGAGGGTTAAGAGTGTGAAGAATTGAAGAGGTGATCATAATTAGTTGGTTGAGAAATAATATTCCATGATGGTGATAAAATAAACTTGGTGTATGATTTGGTACTTAGTAATCTAATGGATATGTTTCTCTTTGAAAGTAGGTGATTGTTAAAGCTTAATCAAGCATGTGCTTGGCTAGTTTGGGTGTGTGCTCCAAGTGAAGTTGGTTATTCACTAAATTTTTATGTTTGTATTATAATATAGTAGTCTATTAGCATACATCAGTGGGTTTTCTTTCCCTTAAGGTTTTTCGAATCAAGTAAATGTTCTATGTGTTATGCTCTTATCTCATACTTGTGGATCTTAATGTGTTTCTAGCTTACTATATTGTTTTGATAGTTCATGAATGATAAGGTAAATTTGTAAAGGTTTTTGAATAATAAGTCATCCCCATCCCATATAATTAATTATGCTTCCAACAATTGATATCAGATCCTTATCCTTTGGGTGATGTCTAAATAGCTTGAAGGTGATCCTACGAAGCACAAGAATGTCTTGTGATCAACAAGAAGAGGAAAATATGTATGATGAAGAATTATACTATTGTAATGAGGAAGGAAAATATAAATTAGACCTTGAATTTGAGCTCATAAGTACCCTTTATGATTTGAAACATCAAGAAAAGACTATCAAGGATCTCAAGAGTCAGTTAGAAGGTGTCAACAAAAAGTTTAAGTCAAATGAAGATGAGTATGAATAGTTGAAGATAGAGATGTATTGATTGAAGGTTTAACATTAGTATATCATATATAAAATTATCAAGTTTGATAGAGGACATGAGAAGTCAGAATAAGTCAAGAGTACTAACATGAAAATACCAACTAGGTAGCCCAATGCTATAAAGTATAAGTCATCATGGAACCATGGTAAGTAAAGAAATGTTTTTTTATACATCTGTCAAAAAATAGGACACATTGAAATATTTTGATCTAATAGATTTATAAGGCCCACAAGACTCAACTAGACATATGAATATCTTAGAATGCATAAGAAGGATCAACCATTGGTATCGAAACCAAAACAAGTTAGGATAGATCATATTGAGATCAAGAGGTAAGATGTAATATTTAACAAGGAGGAAAAAAAGACTAGAGAGGATTCTATGATAGATCATACTCCTTTCACATTCAATATGAATCCATGAAATAGTTTATAGATAGTGGTCGATCAAGTCACATGACAGAAGATAGAAGTAAGTTCATCTTATTAAATAAGAATGTTATAGGAATAATGAAGTTTGGAGACAACATAACAATGAATATAGTTGGCAAGGGTGTCTTGAGTTTATAAAATGAAAATACCAAGGCAAAAAATGTGTTGTATGTGTAATGTTTGAAACCTAACCTGCTTAGTCTATGTCAAATGTATAATTAAGGACACACACTAATTATTGACCAAATTTGACCCTGTAGGTAAAATTTGGATCCTTATAGGTAATACCTTGATATTTAGATGTCTTAAGGGTCTAATATTTTTTCATGGGGTATGTTATAGTCTATTTGATTTAATTTGGTGCCTTTTTAGCCATAGTCATGGTCTAATTAGTTTATATGTCTTTTTGAGTCACGTAGTTGGCATTTAGGAGTCATAAATGCAAGTTACATGGTTTTAAAGGTGTCCAAGTATCTTAATATATTTTAAAACTTCAAAGAAATCATATTACCTATCAATAATTTCAGTCCCATCTGAATCTTGTAGGTTATCTAACTAAAAATCAAGAAACCAACTGAAAAATGATTTTAACACTTATATGGCCCATGAGGGAGGGTGACACATGGGAAAATGTCATGTAATGTATCTCCATCTTACTCAAAATCATATAAATTCTTGACATGCTTTAGAATTCCTAAAAAAGGTCCAAAACCATTATATTCCTTCTTTGCCCTTATAGACACACAAAAATGGTCAGTAAGTTCATGCTTGGTATGGCTAGTAAAAGAGGTTTCAGACCAAATACCTTTTAGGGGTGATATTATATTCATACATATTAATTTTCATATCATTTTTTTGAATATTAGTCAACTATGCTTTAGGAATTATCTCTAGCAAGTTAACTGTCATTTTCTACTCACTATTTCCTGTACCCTATAGGTTTTGCTCTAATTTAGACAAGTTCATATAATCTATCTAGTGATATTGATTTTATATTATGTTTTATCTCTTCAAAAATTCTCTCTATAATTGGTTTCATGTTTCATGGTGTTTTGGTAGGAAAGTCATCTCATGTTATAGGAAGGTATCACTATGTGACGTCTTAGTAAAAGGTTTCCTTATTTGTATAATGCTTGGTTCTCTATAGAGGTCTCATTTGAATGTAATATGATGTTTCCATTATCTAATTTCCATAATTTTTTCCCCATTCCATGATTGGTTTCATCACATCAAGGTTTGATCAAACTTGTGGTTTTTGTCATGCTCGTAATTAGCTCTTTACCCAATTTTAACAGTAATCTAGTGTGTGAAGCTTGCCTTGCTTATTAATGGAGTTGTAATGAAGATATATCAAATTTTTCAAGTCATAAATAGCTGAAGGGAGTCTATTTTAATGTTTTAATAAGATGCAATATTGGTTATAAGTTTACATACTGCACAAACTTGTCACTAGCCACCACTATTTGCTCTATAATAGGTGCTTGAAAAAGGACATCACATTGAAATAGAGGTTTTAATACTAGTCTCAAAATCCCCAAAATGACAAAAATACATTTTTTAAAGTGTTAATGAGCTTTAGTATGTCTATGAGACCATTCATATATACACATTTCTCCAATTTTATCCACTACCTACATACAACTCAAATGCATCTATAGGAGTCTCTCCTTGATGAAAACATGATGAGATGGGAGATTTTATAGGTTTTTAAATATTTTATAATTATAATATTTAATTTTAAAACTTTTTTAGGGAATATAATTTATCATAAACATATATGTCTTGCATGCTTCCAAAATTTGCTTACTACTTGTATACATGCAAATGCCCACCTACAGGTGGAACCATCGAAAGTTAAAGAGTCATTTAAAGAATTGAAGAAAGTTATTGAGCCTTAATTTAAATCCTATTATGTGGTTTGGATCAAGATAGACATACTTGAGGTTTCAAATTGAAAAACAGAAGTGTAGGTCACCTTCAAAGATCATATGACTAAGTTTAGGGACATTTTCCCTAAAAAGTGAAAAAAGATGTTTAGGCCGTTTTATGGATATCTTATAAAAAGGATATCAAGATTTTTTAAATGTATAATTTTTTATGCCTTATATCCTATATGAAATAAAATACCTATACAAATATTGACTTGAGAGGATTAGTGGAGTGTGGTTGCTAGAAGGCTGAAAGTCACCCGTTTGAGCACTGAGTTTCTCCATTATCATCTGAAGGTTTTAAATTCAAAGTGACCTTTATATCATAAAGTGAAAATAAGGCATATTCCCATGTTTGGAATACCTTATTGGTTGAATGGAATACCAATTATCATAGAGACCATCAAGCAGAGTCAATTTGTGGTGGTTCTAGGACTAATCTACACCTACAGGTGTCCGATCATGCAAGAATACTTGCCTACAGCTAATTATAGGAGTGCATAGTCCCTGTTATAAGCTTGAAAATGGAATTATCAAGGTTATATTATATGAGATTATATAAAATATATAATTAGACCCAAGGGTGGTGTGTATCCTATTTCAAGAGTAATATTCATCGATAGGATGTCACTCTTTCCAACATAGTTTATTGTGTTTAAACATAATAGATAGTGAACAAGTTTGAATTTGTGAGTGTGGGTATAGCATAATTATGATTAAAAATGGGCCTAAAAAAGTATATAATGATCTTAATATACTCTAAGGTTATATTTATACATTATCTTTAGCTTAAAGCAAGCAAATCAACTTACAGGTACTCCTCTAAAGTAAGGTTATAGTCGAGAAGTGCATACAGTCCTCTAAGTTTATGGTATAGGTGAGAGGTATGTAGTAGGTTAGAGTAATGAAAAATATTATAACATATTCACCATGATTTTTATCCCATAAAATTATCTCACCAATGTAAATCATGTAGAAAAGATACTCTATGGTACAACATATAATTCATATGTGTTAACTTTGCATACAGATTGCCCTTTAAGAGTCTATTTTGGAACATGGGAGAGTTCAAGATATAATAAGCTGACCAAGGGATAAATTTTTGTGTATAATTTCCTAAAAAATTTTGGAATATCATATACCATTTGGTTTGTCTATAAAATAGGGGAAGTTCCCTCTATTTTATCTCATATAGAGGGCACTCCCTTCATTAATAAAACCTACTTTTTTGGAGAAAGAAGGTGAAAAGGTTGAACTATAAGATAAATAAACCCTATGAAAAGGTGTGTAAAGTTGAATCACATATAATAAAAAAATTAAAACTAATCATAAATGGGATAAGCCTAATGAGGAGGTCTCAACCCTCAAGGTTACAATCAGGAGTGTTAGGTAGGGTTTAAGCCAAATATCTAAATTGGGGGTCAAAATCATTTATAGCCTTAGGTGGGAATTATAACCTATTGGATAATTTTTTTGGGGTCAATATAGATGTGATAGATATATTTTAATGTAGATAAGTCATAAGGTAGGCCATTTTTGGCTCAAAGGCAACTCTAGGCCTATGAAAATGAAATAATAAGCTCGAGTAAGCAACTTGAGATTCTCACATATCCTTTGGAAATTTACATGGAGATCCAATAATTTTTGAGGGATTAATATGGGTATTTAACATCACCCTTACAAAAAAAATTGGTAGTTCTAATTTCATATCTTTATGAACAAAGCTTAAGAACCTAAAAGACCTAAAACCCAACCAAACCCTAGATGGAGACCCGATTGAGAAAAAAATGATGGACAGATATTCAAATGGGATGAAATGATAATTAAATTTAATTCATTTTATATAGGACTATTTATGGCCCCTCCCATAAAATTTTTCACTATCTTACCTGAATTGATAGGGTACATGATTGCTTTCTTTGAATATTTTGTGAATTGTGTAGGTTCTAGAAACTTTTAAGAGATGAAATAAACTTTGGGAAGAAGATAGATAATTATTGTAACTCAATTTTATAATTTAATACTTCATAAAAACCTCCTAATTTTGTCTACCAAAGCTCTCATCTAAGGCAGTCAGAACTGACATAGTGAACATGATACTGAGAAGGGTGAAAAATTCAAGTGGAAGCCTATTTAAGTTGTAGCTAAGAAACATAAGGCCATAAATGTAATTTAAACATGTAAAATTATCCTCTTGTATGGATTTTAATGATAAATTTAATCCATTTTTTAAGTCAAGTGTGCAAGGTGTGTGAAATACAGAGTTTTTCTGACTACATGCAGTGATGTCTCATTCTCAGAAGAATCCATGTGATTAGGAATGCAACCAATGAATGGAGAAGCATGTCTAAAACCCTTCACTCCAAATTAAATAATTATACCTATTATTAGTTAGTTTTGGGATGTTGTAAACATAGTTATTGATGAATATAGTTTTTTGAGCCAATAAAAAAAATTTCATGCCACATTTTAAGAGTTTCATGCCTTGCATTGAAATTTGTATTTTTTAAATTTGCATGATCAGTTTTTTATTCCTTTTTCATGAACATGTATCGCATTCTCTTATCATTACAAGTGTCTAAGTTACCTTTGGACTTATCTTTTCTCCCTCCTCTCTCAAATGCTATAAGTAGTGACTATTTTGGATCTTTTGAGTAGCCTCCATTGGTTAATGGTGAAACCCTGGACATTTTTGTATTTGAATGTTTATTAAAGAAATAATAAAGTGATTTTTCCTACTTACATTTTTCATAATTGAGTCTTGTTTCAATATTTTCGATCTTGTCTAGTAAAATATAGTCTTTTTAGTATGTTATCCTTGATTGTTTACCAAGTATGTAGAAGATTAATTGTTATAGGTCTTTGTTAGTGTTATTTATTAGTGTATAAGAGTTTTAGAAGTTATTTATGATTTTATTATTGAAAATATGATTAATTATCCCTCTTAATCATCAATATACCTCTTGAACTAAGCATATGAAAGATTGATGTAACAATTTATCTTGAGTTGTGAGTTATGTGTGAAAGAAACCTTGATTTACTCTAAGTAGTATAAGTTCAGTAGATACAAGGAAACTCATTATTGGTTCATCACCTTTTATCTTTTTAGTTTTTCTTTTTAACCATTTTCATGTAAAATTGATAAGTAAGAAATTGTTTTAAAGAGTGCATCAAGGGAACTAGCCCTTCTAGAAATTTATCTCACCTATTAGTTACCCATTTCTTGTGAGATGTTTCCATTATACCACTTGGATGAGGAGAGCTAAGACATATCCTCAAGGGGTGAAAATCCAAGTGATAACTATTTTTGGCATGTTTGATAGGACTATATGTCCTAGAATATTGTCCAAGATTGGTACTAATGTTGGCATATTTATAGTTACAAAACATCTATATTCAGTACATGATGACTCCACTAAGTTTTCAACTCTTTAGTCGCTAATCAGTCCTAATTTTCCACATGAAAGGTAACCATTCTGTCTACTGTCAAAGGTTTACCTTTTGAGTTTTTGTAATTACCTTTTTATTATGCCAAGAGGTTGAGATTTATGAATACTCATCCTTATAGAAGTGAGTTGGTTTTTATAAAATCTAAGTTTTAACCTAGTTCAAACCCTAATAATCACAATATACATTGCAATATGGCTATAAATATGCCTTTTTTTATCCTCCACCATATCATCTCCTTTGAATCTTTCCCAATATGACCAAATTCTTGGAGTAGCCGTTGAAAGTCTTCCATGTTTTAGTGGATAAGGTCTTGATACTCCTATTGAACACATTAGAAACATGGAAAATTTTCAAAAAAATCATAATATCACTCAAGGGAATGTATAAATTAGGTTATTCACATTATCTTTCAAAGGGAAAGCTCTAGATTGATATGAAACTCTTCCTCAAGCTTCCATTGCTTCATGGTGTGAACTAGGAAATCTATTGTCTAAGAGTTTTGAAGAGAAGAGTGATTATTTTTCACTAGCTAATAAATTGACTACTATCAAGAAGGATCCTCAAGTGTTCATACAATAGTTTAACTCTATATTTTAAAATACATGGGATAGGATCCTAGCCCTTGTGAGACTAACTCCAAATTATGCCTTCTTATATTACCTAAAAGCATTCAGAAGTGATGTAGCCATGATGATCTAATATATGGGTTGGAATACACTACCTGGTGCCTATGCGATAGATATTAATTCTAATAATTGTCTTGCTCAATAGGGAAATATTGTTCCTAGACCACCAATGCCATTTTTTTTGAATTTTGAACCTCTGAGTCAAATTTAATTATCTACCTTGGCTCCTTTGCTGAATATCCAAGACAAGTTTGCCCTTGCCCTACTAATGAGATTCATGAAGTCAAGATTTTGCTTCAAAGTTTTAGTAGTGAATTGGTTTATCTCAAAAGATAATAATCCCAAAATTATAGGCCTCATCAGCCCTACAATCAGTGTGGACAAGGAAGTAGGCCTCCATTTCAAGGTAATGCTCAAAGACAAGGTCAAATAACTCAAGCTAGACCTTACCAAAGTTTCAATCCTAAAACCCCATCATATTCTATCACTCTTGTTCTTAATAAAAAAAAATTATTCAAGAATAATCATGATACCCTTCCTATGACCAAAATTAAGGCCAAGTTTCATATGCTAATGAAATGCCTTGTGAAGCCATGATAATGCAAGGTAGTCAAGTACCTCAAGTTCCTAATTTTGAGGTGCCAAAATAAAATGTCATGGAAAATATACGAACACAATTTGATTATGATCTTATGAAACATTTAGAAGGAGAATTTTGTGCCATGAATCATTTGAGAAGTTCCAATAATATGAATGCTAATGTATCCTCAACCACTAGATCTAAGAAGAGGGATATTAAAGAGGCACAAGGGAAAAATCAAGGACCTTATTTGACTCTTACATCACCTCCAATGGTAGTTTGGTATAACATAGCTCCTAAAGTGTAGTAAAATAATAAACTTTAGAATTCAAGACCAGCTCCTACACATCCATCTTCACATGCTACACCACAAAGTACTAGTTCTTATAAAAACCAATTCAATTTGAAAAATCCTTATATCAATGTTATGGAGAAAATTAAGAAGTTACAGATGAATATTTAATTATGGGACTCATTGAAAATATTAGGGTAAAATTATATTCCCCAAAGGGAATTTCTTGGACTAAGTAAACTAGTTGGATCAACAAAGACTAAAAATGTTATTTTGATGAATGGAACTCAGCCCATTGATGGATAAGTAAATAAAACTGATATGACTCCTCCTTTTTATCTATCCTTGATCATTGGTGATTATTTAGTTCACAATTGTATCATAGATAGTGGAGCTAGTACCTTAGTCATGCCTAAGTCAATAGTGGAAAATATAGGCCTCAAGTATGAACCAATAGCTGAAGGAGTTCTAAAATTATATGGATCACTACCAGAGACCTTGAGAGTAGTAAATAATATGAATTTGACATTACATGCTTATCTTAATTTTTCCATCTCTGATGATGTGGTTGTTTTATATTAACCACCATACTTTTCTCTTTGTTTGTCAAGAGAGTTTACAACCAAGATAAGTGGGTACTTGGTAACAAATTGGTCATACATGGTTTTCAAAGCAAGGTATGGTACCAAGGTAAAGATTGAATTAGAACCTATTTGTCACATTTATTTAGATACCTATATGCCTAAGGTTACAAATTTCAATTTTATTATTCTTGATGAGGAAGAAATTCACATGGATCAATATCCAACTTCTTGTCTTGAAGGAGATTTTGGCATACATCTAGATGAATAGGGAGCTAAACACTATGAACATGATCCTTATATATTTATAGAATAAGTTAGTCTTCGAGTGTACTATCTTCATTAAGAAGTTTCTTTCATGAAAATTTTGATGAATCCAAATGAGACTATGAATGGTCTATGACAACTCTATTTTGATGTTCAAGAAGCAAGGTTGGATCAAGTCGTGGAGAAATGTTAGTATCTCCATTCAAGGAAGGTATTACTCTACTTTTAGATTTCACTTTAGTTGTAATTTTAATGTAATAATTTGAGGCCCTCATTCATGGCCTTGAGTGGGCTAGAAAAAGAGGTTTGAGGGAGTTACAAGTTTATGGTGATAGTGAGTTAATTGTGAATCAAGTGAGAGGTCAAAATATGACTAAAATTTATTTACTTAAATCCTATAAGAATAGAGTGTGGGATATTGTAGAATATTTATAAGATTTCAACATTCAATCTATACCAAGAGAAGATAAAAAATATGTTGATAGGTTGGCATCCATTGGACCTCAGTTTGATATTCCAATGGAGATAAGAGATGATAAGAACCAACCTCATATCAAAGTGATTGTAAGGCCCTATATACCTAATAATTCAACTAATTGGAAAGTATTTTATAGTGACCATAAAATATCTCTTTTTATACAAGGGGAGGCTATTTTTTCCTCAGAAAATTAGTCAAAACTACAACAACAATATGGAGGGCAGATTAAACAATTAAAAATAAACAAGCTCCCTAAGGGCTTAGTCATACTTGAAATAATTTTAAATGATTATGACTTGGTAAAGAACGAAAAGGTGATCATGTCTACTAAAAAATAAAACTATGAGAGATTATAAATCTTAAAACATAAGTTGCTTGCTCTTGGGAAGGTATGTACTAGAGAAGAAAGATATGCTTTCATTAAATTATGCAAAGACTTTTTTGATATTTTTACATGGGAATATAGTGATTTATAAGGTTTTGATCCAAATATAGCTCACCATATCATAAATTTATATGATAATTATAATATTATCATGAAAAATAAGATGCTAATCATTCCTAAGATTGAGCCTCTTATGAGAAAGGAGCTTACAATGATGATTGAGTCTAAAATCATTTTTCCTATTAAGCATTCATCTTGGTTGGAAAACATAGTCCCAGTAAGGAAGAAGAATGGGGAAATAATTTTATGTTTTTAATTTATAGATTTGAATAGAGTTTATTTGAAAGACCATTATTATCTTCCTTCCATGGAGAAAATTTTTCAAGTTGTGGTAGGTAGTGAAAGATTTTCACTCCTTAACGGATATTCAGGGTATAACCAGATTTTGGTAAAGGAAGGAGATCAATACAAGACATCCTTTACCACTAAATGGGGAACATATGCTTATAATAAATGCATTTTGGTTTTTATAATTATGGGTAAACCTTCCAATGTGAAATGTATATGGGTTTCAAATGCCTAATAAATGATATAGTGCTGGTGTATCTTGATGATATCATGGTCTTCTCCAAGGATTCAAATGATCATTTGAATCACCTTAGGAAGTTTTTTGAGAAATGTAAAATTTTTGGAATCTATCTTAATCATAATAAGTGGGTTTTTTCTATCCATCAAGGAAAACTCTTAGGACACATTGTTTCAAATAAAGGCCTATCCATAGATCCTAAAAGGGTGAGAGAAATATTGGCATTGGTTTTACCCAAACACAAGAATTGTTTGCAAAGTCTCAATGGGAAAATAAATTTCATATTGAGGTTTATTCATGATTTTACTAATTCAGTTAATCCTCTAACCTCTATGAGAAGGAAAGATGAAGTGTTTACTTGGACAAGGAGAAGGAAGGAGAGTTTTAAAGATATCAAAGAAGCTATTGCTCAAGCTCCAACTCTTACAAGTATTTATTTATCAATGGATTTAAACTTGTATGCTTTTGAAAATGAAGAAACTTCTTCCATTCTCACTCAATAAAATGAATAAATCTTGGAATAACATAATTCCATTTTTAGTCAAGGATTGGAAGGCGATGAGGTAAGATACACTTATATAGATAAGTAAGTACTTTAAGTTGTTAGAATTCTAAAAAAATTTAGGAACATGTTATCTAATAAAAATATTCATATATCGGTACCTCATAATAATGTCAAAGACTTCCTTTTGAGTAGATATTTGAATGAAAAAAAGAGATAGTTAGATTACAAAAGTAATGGAGTATGATGTAGAAATCAAGACAACCAAGCTTGTGAAAGGGAAGGGATTATGCGAAAAGATTGATTTAGATTTGAAGTAATAAAAAGAAGTTGTTATAACCATTTAAGATGATCCTATGATAGCTACATCCTCACCAATGAGGATTAGGACACATGAAATGATCCATTTTCTTCAAACCAGTGAGTGTTCACAAGGCTTAGATAGAGCCAAAAGAAGGTACTTTCAATTACTATCTATTTATTATGTACTTGTTGATAAAGTATTGTTAAACAAAGACTTTTTAGGTGTATTATTGAGATGTGTTAAATCATATTATGTTGAGAATATATTATTTGAGTTTCATGATGGACCAATAGGTGGTATTTTACTCCAAGGATTACAGTTGCCAAGATTATGAGAGATCGTTATTTTTGTCATACTTTGTTTAAATATACTCATGATTGGGTAAGGAAATGTTATAAATGTACTCTCTTTGATGGAAAAAAAATATTGAATACTTAACTCTTCATCCAATATAAGTAGACCAACCTTTTAGGCAATGGGGTCAAGATTTCATAGGCTCAATCAAACCACCTTCTAGTGTTGGTCAGAAGTGGGTATTAGCTACAAAAGATTATTTTATGAGATGGGTGAATGTTGTAGATCTCAAAAAAGAAAATGAAAGTTTAGTTTTAGACTTTTTTTAAGGTATAGTGACATGATTTTGGGCTCCTTCAACAATCATTTCAGATAATGCATTGGCATTCCTTACAATGAAGACCAGTGAGTGGCATTTGAAACATTGTATTTATCTTGGTACTTCCTTCAATATTATCCACAAGGGAATGGACTAGCTAATTCCATTAATAAGAATATAATTAAGGTTATCAAGAGAATAATTGAAAAGAACCAAATAACTTGGCATTCTAAATTAAAGACAACTCTTTGGGTTGATAGAATCACCCCCAAAAGATCCATTGGAAACTCACCATATACACTTGTTTATGGAAGAGAGGCTAGATTGCCTTTTTAACTTGAATTACTAGATTTGGATCTCACTTAATAGTTTTAGTTGATGGAAAATGAAAGCATGGAGGTTAGATTATGTGAGTTGATGGATCTTAAAGAAACAAGGGATCAAGATATGCACACTATGAGATCTCACCAAGATAAAATAAAGAGATATTTGATAAGAAAGACATGTAAATAATCTTCCAGGAGGGAGACATTATACTAAAATGGGATGAAGTTAGGGTTAAGCTTAAAAATCACTTAAAGTTTGATGTTTTGTGGAGTGTCCCTTATGTCATCATTCAATGCATGTAACATAATGCTTTCCAACTCTCAAAGTTGGATGAAGAGGATCTTAATATCCTAGTCAATGAGATCTATATTATATATTGATATAAAGGTTATCCTCTCTCTGTGTACAAAGTTGCTTGTTTTTCTAATTTTCCCTAAGTGCTTATGCACATGTGTGAGTCTTATTGGTGTCTTAATTTATTTTGTGTTGTTTGGTTTGGTGTGGTTATTTTGTGTGTGTTTCAGGCAATTCCTTACTAGTTGTCTTCAATAATTCATTGAATCCCTTGGACCATAGATAGGATAAGGCTACTGATCTTTAGTATAGTAAGCATATTACCCTTATGAGTCACCATTTTTTTGACCAAATTTGACCCTACAAGTCAAATTAGGAACCCTATAGGTAAAAAATTGATCTTTAGAATGTTATAAGGGTCTAATATTATGTCATGGGGTATGTTATACTACATTTGATATCATTTTATTCCCTTTTATCCTTAGTCATGGTCTAATTAGGTTATATGTCTTTTTGAGTCACTTAGTAGGCATTTAGGAGTCATAAATGCAAGTGGCATAGTTTTCAAGGTGTATAAATATATTAGTATTCTTTAAAACATTGAAAATTTTAGATTGCCTATCAGGAATGTTAGTCCCATTTGATTCTTGTAGGCTATCTAACTAGAAATAAAGAAACCAACTAAAAAAGGAGGAGTTTGGCACTTATATGGCCCATGAGGGAGGGTGACACATGGAAGATGGTCATGTAATGTCTCTTCATCTTCTTCAAACTCACATCAATGACTTACATGTTTTAGAAGTGCTAAAAAGGGTCCAAAACCATTTTTATCTTCTTCTCCCTTCTAGACACACAAAAATGGTCAGCAAGTTCATGCTTGGTACAACTAGTAGAAGAGGTTTCACACCAAATGCCTTTAGGGGTGATAGTATATTAAGATATATTAATTTTAATAAAAAGTGTTCAAATATTGGTCAACTATGCTTTATGAATCATCTCTAACAATTTGAATTTGTTTTTCTACTTAATATTTATCTACACACTATAGGTTTTGCTCTAACTTGGACAAGTCCATACCATCCACCTAGTAATGTTGATTCCAGATAATGTTGGCTCTCTCCTCAAATTATCTATATTATTGGTTTCATATTTAATGGTGTTTTGATAGTCAATTATTCTCATGTTTTTGTAAATATTGTCATTGATGTCAAAGGTTTAGCATTGTTGGTGATAAAGACCCCATTGCATTTAATGGTGTTTTTAATATTCATATCTTGACTAATGTGTGTTAGTATTTATTTAATATTAATGAACATATATTTTGGTTGCATATAAGTCAAAAGAGGGCCCATGAAGAAGTCAAAGAGTCACGGGGTAAAAGATGAAAGAGGAATGGGATACATTTGCTCATGAAGAGTCATCTTGAGGAATTCCAAGAGTCACCATGTGAAGACAAAAGAGGTATGGTGCATTTTTACATGAAGGGACACTTTACAGAATTTGAAAATTCACCAAGATAAATGCAAAAGAGGAAAGGGCACTTTTGCTTATGAAGGGTCACCATATGACTTTTCAAATGCAAGGATACAAAGGTTCATGCAAGTTTGGCACCATTTTCCATGAGGATTGAAGAGTCACAAAGGGTGAATGTCAAAGGGCTTTTGGAAAGATACAAATAAAGTCTTGAGAAGCCATTTGTAATATTAAAAAGAGTTCATGGTTTGTATTTTTTTTTGAAGAGAGAAAAGTAGGAGATGTTGTAGAGTTCTATCATTTTTTAAGTAAGCAACATTGAGAGATAGTTATGTTTATACACAATAGGGGTTGGTGCTCCTATGGATTGGTACTCACAAATCTTTGAAAGGTTTTGGTGATTCTATGGGTTGGTGATCGCAAATAGTTATTGTTTTGGTTCTTGGCAATGGGGTTGGTACTCTTGAAAGTTGGTGCTTGCAAAATTTATGTTTTGAGTTAGTGCTCATTCATATACTTGAGATTATTATTTGTGGTTTTTCCAATTTTAGGTTTCCACATAAAAATTTGGTCTCTCTCTCTCTCTCTCTCTCTCTCTCTCTCTCTCTCTCTCATGTGGTGTAAATTATTGTTTCAATTTTATTGCATATCTTGAATGTGTGATTAAGTGGTTAAATAAAAGAAATTAGATTAATTAAAAAGATATATAATATAATAATTCACCCCCCCCACACACTCTTAGTATATTTTGTGCTTAACAATGGGTATCAGAGTACGTTCCATTTTTAAAAAAGTATAGCTTGAAGGTAGATTGGAAAAGCATGATGGTTGGATCACATGAAGGATTTTTTACATATAAGGCACCTTTGTTTGATGGGATGAATTATGTTTTTTGGAGCATAAGGATGAAGAGTTATTTTATAGCCTTTGGATTTGACATATGGCAAGCAGTGGTGGAGGAATATGAAGAGCCACAAACACTTGTAACTACTTTGACAAAAATTAAGGCAAGTGAAAATAATGCTAAAGCTTTAAATGTTATTTTATGTGGTTTATGTGAATTAGAATTTATTAAAGTTATGAAATATAAATCTACTCATGAAACTTGGGTAAAACTTGAGAATATTTAAAAGGGTGATAGAAAGGTTTAGCAAGCTAAGCTTCAGACTTTCGAAAGATAGTTTGAGATTTTGAAGATGGAAGAGGAAGAAAATATAACAAGTTATCTTTTGTGGGTTGATAAAATAGTTAATCAAATTTAAAGTCTTAGAGAAAATTTAGAATAATTAACTGTGGTTCAAAAAGTTTTGAGATCTCTACCATTGAGATATGATGTAAATTTTTTTGTAATTGAAGAGATGAAGAATTTAGCCAAGCTAAAGATGGATGAGCATCATGGTATTCTTATAACATATGAGATGTGGACTAAACAAGAGAAACCCTCAAAGAGAGAAGTTACATTCAAGACATCAAATAAAGATAAGGCTAATATTCATGAATCAAGTGATAGTTCTAATAATGATGATGATTACAATGGATCTCTATTGATTCACAAGCCAAAAAAGGGCACAAGTAAATATCAAGAAAACGTACCTTTTAAATGGTTTAATTATAAAAAGATTGGACATTTTATAGCTAAATGCACAAATAAGGGTAATGATGACAATGAAGAAGGAAAGTCTAAATACAAGAAGAATTTCAAAGGTAAATTTGAGAAAGGATTTGTGAATAAGAGCTTGTGTTCTAAAGATCTTAGCTCAGCCGAAGATAGTGAAGTCAGTGATTTAGAAGAAGAAGATATTCTATTCATGGTCATATATGAAGATGCCTCCACAAGAAAAATTATAGATGATCAAGAAGAAGAACAAGATGAAGCCAAAGTGAATCTAGAAGGAGAACTAATTTGTGCCTTAGAAGGTTTAAAATCTCTTAGAAAGAATAAACAAAGATTAAAGCTCCAGATCGAGAAAAATGAAAAGGAGTCAAAGGAAATAATTGAAGATCTACCAGCACATTTTGAAGAAGCCAAGAAGAATGAAGAAGATATAATGACATAGTTGAAAATAGTAGGTAAAGAATGTGAAAGGTATGTTATTGAAATTTCTTATTTAAATGAAGATCTTGAGAAAATTAAAAAAAAAATCAATGATAGAGCAGCCAATGATTCATAATTTGAGAATAACACTAATATGTTGAATAAGATATTATAAAATCAAAGATCAATGTTAGATAAGATAGGTATTGGATTTGAAAAATAGAAAGAGGAGGTCACTAATTTCATAGACAAGGAAAAAAGAAAGAGCTATGTTGAATCTCTTACAAAAGAAGAAATAAAAAGGGAAGAAGTTAAGAATACAGAGGACATCTCAAACAAAGAAGGCTAAAGGGAATAAAGCTAAAAAAGGCAATCAGTTCAGAGATACATAAATGATTCTTATTTTTATGGTTACTATTTTTATTTTAATGTATATGGTCATAATAAAATAGAATGTCAAAAAAGGGCTAAAAGTTTTAGAAATAAGGAGAAGGAAATTCATGCAGAGTCAAGTAGAAACCATAGTTGTTTTACTCATATATTAGGCTTTAATGAAGAGGCTATAATATGTTACAACTACAAAAACTTAAAACACATAGCTCAGTACTTTAGAAACATGTTTGAGTCAGTCAATAAGGACTAGAGTTTCAAGGATCCATTCATCAAGAAGAAAGTTTAGATAGGTTCATGGCAAAAGAAACAACCTAAAAAATCTATGTTGGTGTAGACAACTTTGCATTTAATAAATGAAGAAAATACATGGTTCATTTATAGTGATGTTAAAGGTACATGATAGGAGACAATATCAAGTTCATAACCTTGAAGAAGATCAATGGTGGCATAGTGAAATTCGAAGACAATACTACAGGTAGAATTGTTGGAAAAGGTACACTAAGTTTGGATAATGTTAGAACTAAAATTGAAAATGTTTTATTTGTAGGTCTTAAGCATAATATTTTTAGTGTAATTCCAATGTGTGATCAGGGTCACACACTAATGTTTTATATATAAGGTTGTGAAAATAGAAGAAAAGATTCAGATGTGTTGGTTGTAGATACTCAGAGATAGGCAATAATTTATATATCTTATCAGAAATCAAAGGTAAAATATGTTGTTTGAGTCAAATTGAATAAAGTTGGATATGTAACAGGAGAATGGGGCACATAAATTCTAAAAATTTTGTCAACATCAGCAAGAAGCAAGCAGTCAAAAATCATCAAAATATTACAAAGCCATTCGACACACTTTGTGAACCTTGTCAGCGTGGGAAGCAGGCTAGAAGGTGGTTCAAAAAAAAAGAGTGATCGACTACTCATATGTTAGATCTTGTTCACGTTGATTTATGTAGACCTATGAGAACCCAAAGTACTCAAGGTGATAAATATTTCATATTTATTATTGATGATTTTTCACGTATGACTTGGGTAATATTTTTTAAAGAAAAATCAAAAGCTTTTAGACATTTGAAAGAATTCCAAGCATTAGTTGAGAATGAAACTAGTTTAAATATTGTCTAAGATCAGTTCAAGGAGGAGAATTTATGTTAGATCAATTTATTGATTTTTTTGAAGACCATGAAATAAAAAGACATTATACAATAGCTATAACTCCATAGAAAAATGTAGTTAAATGGAAAAATAGAACTGTTTAGGAGATAGTGATGTCAATGTTAAATGAATCCAAGATAGAAGATAAATATTAGAGAGAGCAAGTTGCTATAATAGTGAATATTTAGAATAGAGCATTATTGAGAGTCAATAGTGATAACACTCCTTATGAGCTATGGAAAGACAAACCAACAATAGTTGATTATTTTAGAGTTTTTAGTAGCAGATGCTTAATAAAGAGAACTAATAAAAAACTTGGTAAGATTGAATCCAGAGTAGATGAAGGTATATTTCTTGGTTATTCTTGAAAAAGTAAATCTTATAAATGTTATAACAAAAAAAAACCAAGAAAATCGTTGAAAGTGCAAGTGTCAAGATAGAAGAAGATGGAACACAAAGAATCAGTGACCCAGTAGACATTCCTAAAATCATTGAAGAGTAAGATTTTGAAGAATTAGATGAAGAGGAGAAGGACAAAAAAGACACCAAAAATCCATCCAAATATTTTCAAAGAAATCGTAATGAAAGTGACATCATTAGGGACGTGAATGAAGGAATTCACACTAGAAGAATGATGGTAAGTGAATTTAAGCAAGTTAATTTCTCGTTGTTATCCAAAATTCAACCTAGAACTTTGTCAGAAGCTAGACATGATAAGCATTGGCTTAAGTCTATGGATGAAGAATTAAATTAGATAGAAAATAATGATACTTGGGAATTTGTGCCTAGACCAAAATATCACAATGTGATAGGAACAAAATGGGTTTATAGAAGTAAGTTGAATGAAAATGTAGAAGTGACTAGAAATAAAGAAAGATTAGTATGTAAAGGATATGTTCAAATTGAGGGAATAGATTTTGAAGAAACTTTTGCACCAGTGGCAAGGTTAGAGGCTATTAGAATTTTTCTTGCATATGTAGTGTTTAAAATTTTCAAATTGTTTTAGATGGATGTCAAATCTACCTTCCTAAATGGGAATCTAGAAGAAGAGGTTTACATTGAGTAGCTTGAGGGATTTATTCTCTCAAATATTAGTAGCCATATATGCATATTGAAGAAAGCATTATATGGATTGAAATAAGCTCCTAGATCTTGGTATGCAATACTTGATAAGTACCTACAGGATCAAGGTTTCAAGAGAGCATTTGTTGATAGTAATCTCTACATCAAAATAAAATGTGAGTATCAATTGATTGTTGTGGTATATGTTGATGACATCATTTTTGGAGGAAATATTGAAAAGATGACAAAATAATTTTCTGATAATATGCAAAAATAATTTGAGATGTCTATGCTTCAAGAATTATTATTTTTATTAGGATTACAAATATTTCAATAAGATAAAGGAATTTTCATATCTCAAAGCAAATATCCCAAAGAAATGCTGAAGAAATTTGGTTTTGAGGATTCTGCACTAGTTGGTGCACCAATGTATATAAGAAATAAGGTGAGCAAGGATGAAGATTCACCTATTATAGATCAATATTTGTATAGATATGATTTGTAGTCTTTTATATTTAACATCAAGACTAGACATCATGCATGCAATAGGTATGGTTGAAAGATATTAGTCAGCTCTAAAAGATAGTAATGTTTAGTTGGTGAATAGAATATTTATATATATCAAGGGGACATTAGATTATAGATTGTGGTATCCCACATGTAGATATTTCACTTTGGTTGCTTATACAGATTTAGAATGGGTAGGGTGCTTGGATGATAGAAAGAGTACAAGTGGAGGATCTTTCTTCCTTGGTAATAACTTAGTATCATGGCTAATCATGAATCATAATTAAATATCACTTTCTATAGTTGAAACAAAATATATTATAGTGGTATTGTGTTGTACTCAATTGATTTATATGAAGCAAACTTTGAAAGATATCAAGGTAAAGTATGATGAACCTATTTCTATTTTTTATAACACAAAGTGTTATTAATATTTCAAAAGAATTTGATTCATTCAAGAAAAAAACATATTCCTATTATATATCACTTATTAAGAGAGTAGGTTGTAGATCAACAAGTTAAGTTGGAGTATATTAGTACTATAGAGAAAATTGTAGATATTTTCACAAAGGCACTACCAAAAGACACATTCAAGTATCTTTAAGTGAAGTTGGGAGTAGTTTATTTTACTTCCTGCCATTGAGGTTCAACATCAATTGAGGGGGAGCTAAGTGTTACCTCTAGGTAGGCCCTTTGCCATTGATGTCAAAGGGGGAGAATAACAGGGACAAGTATAGGTGTAGAAATTGGTATAGGTTATTATAGTAAGGGGGAGAATATTATATGTTTTTCAAATGGTAGTATGTGTAGGTTTCAAAATGTGGTAGTTTTAGTTTGAGGTTTCCATTAATGACGAAGTGCAAGATTGTTGGAAATATTGTCATTGATGTCAAAGGTCTAGCATTATTGGTGATAAAGGCCCCCATTACATTTAATGGTGTTTTTAGAATTCATATCTTGGCTAATGTGTGTTAATATTTATTTAATATTAGTGAATATAGTTTTGGCTATATATAAGTAAAAAAGAGGGGCCCATGGAGAAGTCAAAGAGTCACAGGGTAAAAGGAAAAAGAGAAATAAGATGCATTTTCTCATGAAGAGTCATCTTGAGGAGTTTTAAGAGTCACCAATGTGAAGACAAAAGAGGTATGGTACATTTTCCATGAAGGGACACTTTGAGGAATTTAAAAAAGTTATCAAGATAAAGACAAAAGAGGAAAGGATGCTTTTGCTTATGAAGGGTCACCTATGACTTTTCAAATGCAAGGATACAAAGGGTCATGCAAGTTTGGTGCCATTTTCTATGAGGATTTAAGAGTCACAAAGGGTGAATTCCAAAGGTCTTTTGGAAAGCTATAAATAAAGGCTTGAGAATCCATTTTTAATATGTAAAGAGAGTGCATGGTTTGTATTTGTTTTTGAAGAGAGGAAAAGTAGGAGATATTGTAGAGTTCTATCATTTATTGAGTAAGCAACATTGAGAGATAGTTGTGTTTTATACACAAGAGGCGTTGGTGCTCATGTGGGTTGGTACTCACAAATATTTGCAAGGGGTTGGTGCTCTTATGGGTTGGTGCTCA
>JARHVA010005601.1:1027500-1152242 GCA_037957365.1 Torreya grandis | reverse complement strand
ATAATTTTGTCCTAACATATCCATGTGTGTGAATTTTGAGCTCATCAACATGCTAACTCAGCTCTGCTTAAACCCTTTTGAAAATTTGGCTAAGTATGGGAACATAGTGAATTCTAACTAAGAAGCCAATTTTGCACACTCATATCTTTGACTATGTTTTGATGCATTAATTGAGATTTGACACATAATAACTAGGAACTAAAATTATCACAACCATATGACCAACTCCCCTTGACTCATTCACACATGTCAATGGTGATGTCATCAAATTACCTACTTCAAAATTTTACCACTAGATCGAAAGTGTCTAGATAAGAAGAATGGTGAACCAAGTGAATTTCACTCATGTACACAAGAAATAAAAGAATTTTTGACTTTTTATAGGACCCCTTTCACATTATCAAATCATCATATTGATCCTTGATCCTCTCTAGCCATGTCAATATTGAATATCAACCAACCATACATAAAGAACACTAGAATAAGCACATTTCACACTTTATCACTATCACATAGAATATCAAGGACATTCATCTACTCACTAGGATATATCAATGAAATCACCATGACATCACTAAAAAATCTTCAAAAATCTCCCCTTTTGTCATTGATGTCACCAACCATCTTATATTACAATATATAACTCACCTTTTCTCTCTTCAAGCACTTCCATAACAATAAAATTTCTTCTCCTTTGACATAATGACAAAGTGGGAGCCAACTAATCATGAGGACCTAAGAGGACTATAAAATAGGAAAATACCATATTATAAAGATGATACAAACTCTCTCTTACCTTGATCCTAGCTCTTCTTGCCTTGACAAAATCCTCTTGCTTCATGCCAACACTTTATTCAATCAAGCACTACAACCAATGAAGAAAGATCACACAAAACCACAAAAATCTGATGGAACACATCAAGAAACATCTGAGAGGGACTTACCCTAATATTTTTGAGCCATTGTATATCTTGATCATATTCAAATTTCCACACACGATGAACACATGCTAACTAGCCTCCTTTCTCAATCTACTACAAGGACCACCAATCAAAACTTCATGCCACTCACCAAATAGAAAAACTAATCTCAATCAGCTTGGTAATTCACCTTGACACACACACACCTTCCTGTTTTGGAGAAACTAAGAAAAAACACTCTTCTTCAAACTAGGCTTGTCTAGCCTCCTTTTAGCCCAACCTAAAACTTGTAGAGCCCACAATGTTTAGTTGACACATATTTAGGACCTGAACCTCAATATTTAGAGCATTCTCATATTCCCCCTCAATCATACCAAATTTCATCACCAAGATCATCCTCTAAAACATACTTCCTTCATAAACCTACTATCTAATTAGCCCTCTATATTGACTAAAACTTGAATAATTTGAGAACCATAAACCTTCAATTCTTTTTGAATCTTGATTTGACCACCCATTTCACACATTCAAAATATTAATAATTCTTAGTACTTAATTCATAATTCAAACCACTTTTCTAGGATAGCCTAAAACCCTAGAAACTCAAAACAAAATAAGGTCAACAAACCTCTTTTTGGTCAACACACATCTTAGAAACCTCTTGCACACTTGGAGACACCCATCACACATGTTTCAAATAAAAATTAATCCTTCAAACCTTGACTTCTTATAACCCATTTTAGGACATGTATATTTATAAGCACAAACTAGGAAACCCAAGAGCAAACAAAAATCTTTAATTTGAATTCAACATAACTTTATATCACAAAAGAACTACTTGGAACATACTAGATTAAGGTAAATAGACCCTTTTATGTAAAAATAATACCTAAAAAAATCACAAATCCTCCTTTGCCATTTGGGAACCTTTAATATAACCCTATAGACTATTCTAACTGCAAAACACAACATCAACACTTATTTCTCCACTTGAAAGGAGTCTCTTCATAAGCATAGATAGAGACACCCTATATACCTCAATGTTATAAAACAAAAACTATTCCTCATATCCCATCTCCTCTTTTCTTAATTGACACTTATAGTTTTTTTTCTTCTTCTTTGGCTTAAGATACACAACTTCCTCAACCACTACAACATTCTCCTTTTTTATGATTAGATTGACAATATATGGAGACAAAATAGATTTATGACATACTTTTTCATTTGTAGAATCTTCCTTGTAGATTGGAACCTCATCACTAGGTATAGACAATTGATGTTCTTTGCATGAACCTTTCTCAACAATAGCATGATGTTCACTTAGAACCATATTTTCCTCATAAATAGCCTCAAAAAATACCTTGGTCTTCTCATTAAGCTTAGTCTCTCCATTCTCAACATGAGAAGACAATGAGATCTCTTAGGAATCTTTAACTTTTGAAGCATTCTCCACCTTAAAAAAAATACTTGGACCTAAAATCTTATCATGACTCACACTTGTTACCTTTGGATTCCATGTGTTAACATGATTTATTTCTTTTACTCTAGGAGCCTGATTAAACCTATTCTAGCTTATAGACCTTTTCTTATATAACATAGCAATGTGACCTCTTTGTTCATAATTATAGCACACCAAACCTATTACATGAAATGTGTCTTGACTTACCTTATTTGGATAGAAATTTGTAACTTGTCATATGTCATGATAATTAAAGAACATAACTCTATTCATACCTTTTGACTGATGACCTTCATCATAGTTCCATGCAAACTAATTTCTTACACATCTCTTGCATTCTCTTACCCTATGACCAAATTGATTACATGTGTAACGGTAACCATTAGATATTGTATAACTCATGGCATTTGGTTGTCTGATTTGATTTGTCTTCATTATAATATCACCTTCAGTCCTTGTCTGATGATTTGTCTTCAGAGTAATATTATCCTAGTTCGTATTAGTTTTCATCTTGTCTTGATTAAGAATCTTTTATTCTTATTCATAGCCAAGACCAGTTCTATCACTAGCATGATTTTCACCACTCATAATGTTTTCTAGATCACATGAGCTCTTTTAAAATCTCACAAATGTATTCACTTTGATAGCTATCTTTTATAGCTCAGATTTAAAAGATTCATTTTTTGAAATGTACCTTGAACATTAATTTTATTTAGCTTTTATGCTTGTAGATAGAATTTCTAATTGACAACTGAGATTATTGATCATATCTTCATTCTCCTTGGTGTCTTTAATCAATCTTTCCTCATATACACTAAATTTTTCCTTATATTACTTGAATTTATATTTGATCTTCTTATTGATTTTGTTCTCAATATTCAATTCTTCTAGAGCATTCATCAATATAGTCTCACACTCCACCTCATCTTCATCATTATCTAAATCACTCCAAGTAGACACCTTTTGATGTGATTAAGTTCCTTCTTTATCCATGAATAGAGCTTTATCTTTAGCAAGACCATCATCTTCATGATCATATTCTAGGTCACTATCCTCACTCTCATCCGATGAGCTACAATCTTCTTTGGTATAAAGAATATTCTTGTTCTTGAAGGACCTCTTCTTATTGTTGTACTTTTTTAATCCTTTCTTCTTATATGTCTTCTTGTCATCATCTTGGCCTTCACCATTTTCTTCATCATCTTTCTTCTCATGCTTATAAGGGCACTTATGAAAAAATGTCCCATCTCTCCATAATTAAAACATTTGAAAGGTAGTTTACCCTTATACTTCCCCGAGCATGTGTTGAATTTCCTTGTAATCAAAGCAATTAGTTCATCTTCATAAATGTTAGATATGTCATCCTCTTTGGATTTATTACCTTGTAACTTCTTCTTAGGATTCATCTCTATCTTGAATGTAGATTCCTTCTTTGGTGATATATCATCATTTATTCTTATCTCATATATAGTAAGGGTGTCATGCAATTGATCCATCTTCAACTAAGTAAGATCATGACTCTCTTATATAGAAGATAATTTTGGATCAAACTTTAGAGATAAATAAATTAATACATTTTAGACTATATTTGCCTCTTAAATATTCTCTTTAAGATCTCTAATGATGTTCATAGTCTCATCAACTCTCTACAAAAAAGGATGCCACATTATCTTCTTCCTTCATCTTGAGACTTTTAAATTGTCTTCTATGAGTTTGTAACTTAGCAAGCTTGACCTTTGAATCTCCTTCAAAAATGATCTTCATTTTGTCTCATATCTCTTTAGTAGATGTATAATGGATTACCTTGGTGTATTAAATCTATGAAAGACCACAAGTGATAGCATTCATTGCCTTAGAATTATTCTCAAACAACTTCTTGTCTGCAACACTAGATGGAGGAGTAATAAGAGTAACATAACCATCCAAAATACATTGCCATATATTAAACCCTAGGGACATAATATATGTTCTCATCCTTGCACTCCAAAAATAATAATTAGATAAATTTAACATCAATTCTTGTTTAGTAGGAAAACCTCCTTGGTGACTACCCATATTGTACCTTGGATCACCTTTAAGATGTTAAGCCTTTATCAAAGGACATGATCTAATACCAATTATTAGAGGTAAAATCACTAAAATAGTGGCATGAATCAATGAGACTAAATAACCCAAATTCAATTATGATCTTAATAAATACTTAATTAGTTACCACAAGCATTTATGAAGCATACACAACATTCATATCAATGAGTAAGAGAGACAATGCAAGATCAATCACATAACACATAACATATGTGGGAAACCCTCTTGGGGGAGAAAAACCCACCAGAACCTATAATTAGAATAATTTTGTATAATAAAAAGATATACTTTAGACCATCTAAAAATGATCAAGGAGTTATAATCCCTATTTAGTTAGACTATAATCGTATAAGGTACTACCACACCTATCTAGCTGAGCTACAACAATAACCAAACCTTCTATAAAGTATCACATTAAAAGGATGATACAACCACATTAGATTCTAATCTTACATAATAACACCTATGAACATGTCTTCAACACCTGATGATGGACCTCTGATTATCACTCTTCACCTTTGCTCATAATTAATATGTAAGAGCACTATTATAACAATAAAATTATGGCCTATAGGTCATATAAATAGTCCTAAAATTGATTTTGTCTTCAAATCATCCTTAAGTCACTCTACCCCTCCTTCACTCCACAAAACACACACACAAGGCTCTTTCTAATCTCTCTTTAGTCTCTCATACAAAGTCTAGAAATCACCATATTTGATTTCACTATTTATAGAGCAATCTTGATAATCAACACCTTGGTTGGCCATTAGGCATCCCTTATCCCTTAAGGCATATCTCACATGAAAACATGTCTCATTAAAATTTTCATAGGTTGGCCATAACATATATGGGTCACCCTTAATTAGCTACACTTTTAATAAGGCCCTTGTAGCTCTTATAGGTCTCATAGAGACCTATTTACCCATTTAGCACATCCTTGAGCAAAAAAGATAATAGGACCAATTTAAAATAAAAATTTCCACTCCTTATGTCCCCTTCAACATTCTCAAATGATCATAGTCATCTTAACTCACCTCTGCATATGCTCAAACAACTCAAAAATAGACTTTATACATAGGAACACCATTATAGAACATATAGTCAACTTCTTAAGAATTATTCATACTTAAGATAGATTGAAAACACCTAAAAAATCTACATAGAGTATCCTCATGGAATATACAACACTCCCTAATAGAAAATTCATCAAGAAACATCAAAACAATATCAAAATAAGCTCAAATACTCTTCTTAGGTCACTTGCAGAACAAGCAAGAACACATAGTTAACTATGAACTTTAATATCTTTGATTGTAAAAACTTTTATATATTCAAATAAAGTTCATTATATGTTCCATGGAATCCTCTTAGTATTTTGTTTTTACAATACCAACAAATTTGACTTCTATCTAAAGATATGGATGAAATACAAAGTTCTAGTTTTTTTCTATGTTAAATTCAAATATTTGAAGTCAAATGATCACAATTAACCTTCAAACACAATGCTCTAATATCATGTATTCTCATCTCATATAAAATACACACCATTTATCTTGTTATATCTTTAACACATAGTCCACCAATACCAAACATTAAACCTCAGTCACGTTGACCTCATCTCACTGCTTCCTAATTTATTAGAGTAGTGTGCACCATCGATCTTGCTCAAAATCTAACTTGTGAAAAAAATACTAAGTATGGGTACCCTTTCAATATTATTTATTAGTCATTTTTTATCCTTGATAAATTCTTCTATGTTTCAATGCATGATCTTAAATTTGGACCAAATGATCTCTTCATATAGGATAATCCAACCATATAATAAATAGCTCCTAGAACCCTTGTGTGTGAAAGATATAACACCATTAAAATGACTTCTAAAAATATTATATCATAAATCTAACTAAGCCAAGAACCTACTTGGGAGGCTAACTTTAAACAATCATATCTTTTGATGTGCTTCAGTGCATCATCACAAAATTAGCACAAATTAACTATGCTTAAAATTGAACAAACCCATATGATAATTTTTTATTGATACTTTAACATGTGTAATATATAAAACCATAAAAATTATCACTCGGATCTTATTGTCACATTTCAAAATTGGCTAAGTATAGAAAAACATAGTCAAATTGCTTGGGAGCCCAACTTTGCACATGCATAACTTTTGATGCACTTCATTGTATGATCTGAAATTTATCCCAAATAAAATAGGAAATAAATGAATAAAACCATATTATAATTCTGTCCTAACACCTCCATGCATTTTAATTCTAAACTCATCAACATGTTTAATCAAATATACTTGAACCCTTTTGTAAATTTGGCTAAGTATGGGAACATAGTGAATTCTAACTGAGAAGCCAACTTTGTACCCTCATATATTTGATTGTGATTCAATGAAGGACTTGCGATTTGGTGCATAATAACTATATAATACTATGATCACAACCATATGACCAAATCCCCTTGACTCATTCACATGTGGCAATGATGACAACATCAAACTACTTATAATTTTTGCCACTAGACCCAAAGTGTCTAAATGAGAAAGATGATAAACCAGGTAAATTTCACTCATGCACATAAGCACTAAAAGCATTATTGAATTATGATAGGAACCCTTATACATTATTAAATTACCATACTCATATTTGATCCTCTCTATCCATGCCAATAATGAATATCAACCAACCATATATAAATCAAACTAAAACAAACAAATTACACACTTTGTCATTATCAATGACATATACCTAGGGATATGATATATTATTGTATATGGGTTGATGGAGATGCCGATATGTGGCACACATCCCCTTAGTTAGTTATATGGGTACAATATATTAGGATAATAGAGTAACTTGTGGAAGTAGTACATTGGGTAATGGTTAGCCTACACTAGGATTAGGAGGTTACCCATCCATGGGTTATATATATATATATATATATATATATATATATATATATATATATATATATATATATATATATATATATATATAGGAGATGATTATCATGGTAAAGATATCAAGTAAGCATTGAGTCTTCTATTGTAAGAGGATATTGGAGGTTGTCCCATCGAAGAGACATTGTGGAATTATTCCTTCCTAAAGGAGTATTATATGGTGTTTCCATACCTTAAGGGTATTTCTACATAGATATAATATCAAGATCTTATCAAGTGGTATCGGAGCATTGATTTGGGCAATTTGTGGAGAAAAACACTAGTTTTTTTTTTGAGTCATCAATAACTTTTGATTGGTTGCAAATTTTTCCACAAATTTTTTATTGGATATGGATAATATTTCAAATAAGTCACAGTAAAAAAATAGATATTTTTTGATTCGTTTTGAGGGAGTTATTGCTATTTTAAAGTTTATAATAATGTCACTATATCTTCCAAAATATAGGGAATTTTTATTCAAAATTTTTACTAGAGATGTAAGAAGATATAAGAGAAGCACAGTCAAAATTTCAAAATTTTTTTAGTTGTTTGAAGTGATTTGTTGTGATTTGATGGATCAATTTTGACATTTTAGGGTTTCATGAACCTTAATTTTTTTTTTGGATCATGGAGTTGCAAAAATTTTTAGGGGAAGATGATATTGATGCTAGAGAATGGTGGATCCTTTTGGAGAATCATTTTACAAAAACTTTTGGGCTAAGATGATTACTTCCTTTATTGTCTGGTCCTACACTACATTGGTTTGATCAATTGAGCTATACAAAAAGGTTTTCTTCATGGAAAGAAATGGAACAGATCTTTTTAGATCATTGGGATATAAAACAAGAAGTAGAAAAAGAAGAAGTAGTAGAAGAAGAAGAAATAGAATAATCAATAGAAGAACAAGAAGAAGAAGTAATAGAATAATAATAATAATAATAATAATAATAATAATAATAATAATAATAATAATAATAATAATAATAATAATAATAAGAAGAAGAAGAAGAAGAAGAAGAAGAAGAAGAAGAATTGGATGATAAAGGTTAAAATTATTTGGCTCCAAAGAAATCTAAGTCAATTTTTCAATTTCATGGATGCATTCAAAAGAAAAGGGTTATTATGTCCATAAACCCTACCAATAAGTATAACTTCATCAACATAAATGTGTCCAAGCATCTACATGTTCAAGCAAAGAATATCAAAGAGGTTCAAGTAGATGGTAAGAATATTTTAATGTTTGAAGATCTAAAGCTCATTATGTAAAAATATGTTTTGCATTCAGATTTTTATGCTTTGGATATGGATGATATGGATATAGTTCTTAGATATCCATGGTAAAAGACTTTGGGAACAATGAATATTAATGTTCAAAAAAAGTTCATGAAATTTTGGTATAAGAAAAATAAGATCACTTTACAAGATATCATAGTGAAAAAGGCACCAATAACAATCTAAGTAGATCATGAGGATGAGATTAAAACATGTGATGAAGATCATGATAAGATTTATATGATATAGATAAAGCCACACTACAAATGAACACTTCATCTACTCAAGAGACAAAGAAGGAAAAGGTAGAAGAGGTAGAAGTAAAGGTGGATATTGTCAAAGTATTGGAAAAGGTTGAGGTATATAGACACCCACATTATCATGAGAGGAAACAATCATGGAACCAGGTAAGGAAGTGTCATAACAACAATCATTTTGTCTATACAAGAAATCAAATTTCTAATCATTTTGGATATGCATGGAATCCAAAGAAAAAATACTATGGCACATGGAATGAATGGGGAAATCACTATGACTATGCCTGGAAGAATACCTACTATGGTCATGGTTGGAATTAGAGTAGCACAACGGAATATGGTACATGTAATAAAAAGAGGAATAATTATGCTTGGACACCAAAGTAGTATAATTATGATCAGGAATGAAATCAGAGGAGCACAATGGATTTTGGACACAAGCTTGGAGAGATATCACCTATCAAGATCACATATGGATGGTTAGATGATCGAGATTGGAGACAAGTATGCAATGATTTGAAGCACACTAATTATTTGGTTTCTTCCTATGTTTCAGGGATGAAACATGTCAAAGAGGGAAGTAATTATATGTACATAGGAATATTATATATTGATGTATATGGGTTGATGGAGATGCCAACATGTGGCACACATCCCCTTAATTAGTTATATGGGTACAATATATTAGGATAATAGAGTAACTTGTGGAAGTAGTACATTGGGTAATGGTCAACCTACATTGGGATTAGGAGGTTATCCATCCATGGATTAGATAGATGTATATATAGGAGATGATTATCATGGTAAAGATATCAAGTAAGCATTGAGTCTTCTATTGTAAGAAGATATTGGAGGTTGTCCCCTCGAAGAGATATTGTGGAGTTATTCCTTCCTAAAGGAGTATTATATGGTGTTTCCATACCTTAAGGGTATTTCTACATATATTGAATATCAAGATCTTATCAAGTGGTATCAGAGCTTTGATTTGGGCAATTTGTGGAGTGAAACTCTAGTTATATGATCTTGATATTCAATATATACATAAATACTCTTAAGGTAGGGAAACACCATATAATACTCCTTTAGGAAGGAATAACTCCACAATGTCTCTTCAATGGGACAACCTCCAATATCCTCTTATAATAGAAGACTCAATGCTTACTTGATATATTTACCATGATAATCATATCCTATGTATATACATCTATCTAACCCATGGATGGATAACCTCCTAATCCCAATGTAGGCCAACCATTACCTAATGTACCACTTCCACAAGTTACTCTATTATCCTAATATATTGTACCCATATAACTAACTAAGGGGATGTGTGCCACATGTCAGCATGTCCATCAACCCATATACATCAATATATCATATCCCTAGGTGCATAGCAATCACATAGAATATTAAGGCTCTTCATCCACTCATCAAGATATCTCCATGACATCACCATGGCATCACTAAAAACTCTCCAATAATTAGATCAAACAATACGTAAAATTAAGATAAATATACAACTTATTTGACTTAATCAATCCAAGATAAGATAAGTGTTTTATTATTTTTTAGAATAATGGTATTTTATTCCTAATTAATAAATAGGTCTAGAGTAAAGTAAATCAATAAATAATGTGCAATAATTAATCCACTAATTTATTTTAAAATGTTGTATTTTTTTCCTTTTATAAAAATATTAATAAATGAGAGAAAATATGACCTAGATTATTCTAAGCTATCCAATCTAAGACAGTGCCTAAGAATTTAGGTATAAGACTGGGATAGTGTCAAAAATAGGTTCTTCAAGTTCATTTTTTGATTGGATAGGAGCACCAAAAGTGGGACACTTTATTGTTTGACATTGTAGTCCTTTCTTGATGTTTTTGTCTAGGTGATTTGAGTTTTTTGGGTTCTGATCAATAGGTTTGTGTTACCTTGTCAATGAAATATTAAAGTCTGGAAGTATATGTAGCTCATTGTGCATCTATTTTAATCTTAAAATGCCCTAAGATCTCTTTATGTTTTAACTTGAAAGGAAATTTTGGAAAGAGAGAGAAGGGATTAGTGTGTAAGTGATACACTAGATGCACTTCAAACCTCATGTGTGGGAACGCTACCTACATACCAATACTCTAAGGAGGGATCAAGCTAAGATAGTTCTCTCATTGAAGTGCTTGGTGTAATTGTGTATGAAAATGTAACTAGATGTGAAATTAGGTATAATTTATATGGATAGGGATTGGCATAAGGGTTTGAATAAGCTTGAAATAATATTGAAAGGTTTTATGTAGAGAATAGAGAAAAATACTTGAGTGTACTTATTTGTTTTCTTGCTTCTCTCTTATAAATGAGTGTCAACCATTCTAGATGGACTTTGAATGGCCTTTTATAGAGAAGCTAATTATCATGGGTTAAATGAATTCATTTTAGGCTGATATAAATTAAGATAAGGATTTGAGAAAATATGACCATTTGAACTAAATCTTCACTTGGATAGTAGCACCAGAAACAAGACACCCTAGGTTTCAATGCTCCTATCCAAATTGGGCACTATTGTCTAGAGGGAATGAAACTTAGGGGGATGGATCTAGGGCTAAAATAACTAATTATATCTATAAAGGTTAAGTCTCAAAAGGTTTTGGATGACTAAGAATTGGTGAAATAAAATCCTATAAGGGTTGTGCAAGTAAGTAGGAAGTCTATGGATTGGGTGTCATTAACCACACCCAAGTAACCAAATTTCACATTTTACATGACTACATTTTCTCCACCTTTATTCTAGTGATGTAGCAAATGAAAATACTAAGATAAAGGAAAGTAGAAAGCATACCTAAACTTACCTATAAGGGAGAATCTCATGAAGTTGTGTGGTGCTAGATGTGCATAGAGAGAGCATGCTATGAAGTGTCATTTTATGATGAAAAACATAGAGTAGATCAGTTCTTAATAGATACACTATATCTAAAACAAGAATGTAAAAAGTTGGATAAGATAAAGAGGAAGATAAATGAATGAATACACCTTAGTGGGTACACAAACCACTACAAAACTTACCTATAAGGGAGAATCTCATGAAGTTGTGTGGTGTTGGATGTGCATAGAGAAAGCATGCTATGAAGTGTGATTTTATGATGAAAAACATAGAGTAGATCAGTTCTTAATAGATATACTATATCTAAAATAAGAATGTAAAAATTTGGATAAGATAAAGAGGAAGAGAAATGAATGAATACACCTCAGTGGGTACACAAACCAATACAAAACTTGTTGTAATGATGGATTGTGTTAGATGATGCTAGGTATGTGTTGAATCAAGAGTAATATCATGAATGGAGTTGAGTGGTCAATTCCCTAGAAGGTGGATCAATAATGTAAAGGCAATCCCTTTGGCTCCATCATTTTCAACTAAGTGAAGTTAATGAATCATGCATGTGCTAATTGATGTTTGGATTGTGTGTTCAATCCCTTTAAATAAGTGGCTCAAGAATACAAAAGCTATATATTCCTTTGGCTCCATCATTTCCCCATGAAGTGAAGATATGGAGTGATATCAGTATAGAATAGATATCATATGAGATGGCTCATAGAGCCCATGGATGCTCTAAAAATTTGACAATGTGGTGTGGATAGCTGATTATATGCTAGAAAATAGTCCACCCTTGGCCATTTTGAAAGATAGAGGTTATGATTATATAAAAGCCACTCTAAAACTGATGCAATATGCTTTTTGAAAGCCAAACTAGGAACTCAGGTACTTAAGAAGTTAAACTTGTATGAAATTTCAACTTGAGAATGATTCCAACTACATATAAATTAAGGCTACAACTATTGAGAATGCTTAGGTAATAAAATAAACTCAAAAATAAAAGAAGACCAACATACCACACACATTACCCATAATCACTAGTGTCTAGAACATGGATTTTGATCTAGAAGTTATGTCAAATACTTAATCTAAAAATAGAATTGAGAGCCATCATGCCAGGTATGATACCCCTTAATCTAGATTCTTTAAGAAACCTGTACTAAAACTACTGATTCTAACTAATCTAGATGTACAAAAACTATAGCTGAGCTAAAATTTTTGCCTGTTACTAGAAAACCTAGGTGTTTTTCTTCTTATACAAGAGTGCCAAAATGAGGACACCCTTGTGTCTAGCACTGTTGTCTATTTCTAACACTATTTTCCTATGCTAAAATTGGTTGTTGATATGGAATTTTCACTATTTTTGTATTCTATTCTAACTAGTTTGACCTCTAGATTCTAAATTGGGTGAGATGAATGTTTTTGTTTTGACTACTAAGAGCTTTGATTTTTGTGACAAAAATCTTGTTTGTTTCCCCCTCTTCTAAGGGTAGTAATGATGAACCTACAATGACTTCCCTAAGAAGAAATAGTCCTACAAGTGTGTTATGTTATATAGATACATGACATAGTAGTGACATTTGACAAGATATGTCTAAATATAGAAATGTTTGTATTGAGAGATTGTTAGATCAATAGGGGCATGCCTAGATAGATATAACAATCTAAAAGAATGCATAATGTATTAAACTATAACTGTAAATGTTAGATGTTATTTTTTAGTTGTTAGTTGTTAGTTGTTAGTTGGAGGTATGGAGTATGATGTCCATCATGACATCTAAGAAAGTAAGGTAAATGCATGATATGGATCATGGCATTGCAAACATGGACATGAAATCAAGCAACAAGAATATAAATAAAGAGTCAAGATGAAATAAGCATACAAGGATGGCCAAGAGGCCATGCAAGTAAGGGACATGGGAATATGTCACTCACACTAGAAATCAAGTATAAAGGGCATGTTCAAATGCCACATACAAATACAATTTGAAACAAGCAAAGATTGGAATGAAGGTCATAGGCACATAAAATAGTAAAAGAAAGGTACATTAGAAAATGTCCAAAGGTACGCACACATGAATAAAAGCAATGTACATTGTCAAATGTCCTAAGGCATACATAAGAAACAAAATTACAACTAGAAATGCAATCATATCTAGCTACATAAAGAAATAAAGGAAAGCATGTAAAAAATATAAAGGTACAACCACATCCAACTAATTAAAGAAAGAGTGAAAGTATGCAAGACACATTTATTACAAGACTAAGTAAATGTTAACAAATATAAAAGTGTAAGATACTAGTGAGTGTCTATGTGGTAATCTATGTAATCTAGTAAGTAATGTATGTCAACATGATAAGTAGAGTGTGTGGTGTAAGAATGACATAATTTGGATGGTGTAGTCATGTAGAAGATGCCCCTCATGGGAAGATGTATCAATGTGCATTTTGAATGTAGAATTAGGATTTCCCCTTAATGGGTAGAATGAAGCAAATAAGGAACTGGAAGTCACTACACACACTCAAAAAAAAAGATCAAGTGAAGCATGGTAATGTAGATAATTGAAAAGAAATATCATAGAATAACAAATGTAAGTATAACATAGTATTAGAAATGTGAAACATGGATGATGCATATAATCTAAATGTTTTTGGTATTTTTGAATTATCTGAATTATTTTATATTTTGAATTTTTGTATTATTTTTGGTAATGAATTTTGTAATATCACCCCATATAATGCAACATAAGCATGAAATGCAAAGGATGAATCTCTATACTAGCATATGATAGACTTCATCATTCATGTACATGATAGGGCCCATTATAGTTTCCTTGTTATTACCAAGAAATGTAAGAAAAGTTTACAAGTAAATGAACAACATTTCTATAATTTGATTATGGATGTAAGGTGATACCTCAAGAATTAAAGTAGGATATAGTATATGCAACTAGGAATTTTTAATGAATTTTTAAAATTAGTATGATAATTTTAAAATTTTGATATGAATTTATAGAAATTTTTTAGAATTTTTCTTGAAAAAATTAGTTAAAATCAAAAAATATTTCTAAAATTAACAATATTTTTTGCCTAGTGTTTGGAATGTGTTTGTATGCAAAAAGGACCTAGTATGTGAAAACTAGGGTTTTTATAAAATATATTTAAGAAATTTAAAATTAATTTGTATATTTATGTTTTTGAAATATAGTAAAAATCAAGAAGTTATGGAAAAAAATTAGAAATAATTTACCCTAGGGTTCCTAGGGTTTTTGTACAAAATTTGAAGTAAGTTAGGTTCACCAAATGTTTTATTATTTTTGAAAATAATGGAGTTTTATTATTAATTAATAAATAGGTCTGGAGTAAATTAAATTAGTAAATAATATGCAATAATTAAGCCACTAATTTATGCAAATAGATTGTATTTTTGCCTTTTTTAAAAATGGTAATAAATGAGAGAAAATATGACTTAACTTATTATGAGCTATCCATTATAAGATAGGGCCTAAGAGTTTAGGTACAGGATTGGGACAATGTCAAAAATAGGTTCCTAAACTTTGTTTTCTAATTAGACATGAGCACCAAAAGTGAGACACTATGTTATTCAGTGTTGTAGTCTTTTTTTGGTGCTATTGTCTAGGTGATCTAAGTTTTTTGGGTTCTACTTGATAGGTCTATATTACCTTGTTTGTGAAATATCAAAGCTTGAAATTCTATAAAGTTCATTGTGCATCTATTTTAATATTTAAAATCTTTATGAGCTCTTTGTTCTTAAACTTGAAAATAAATTTGGGAAAGAGAGAGAAGTGGTTAGTGTATAAAGGATATACTAGATGCACTTCACACCTCATTTATGGGCATGTTACCTACATACCAATACTATTAGGAGGGATCAAGTTAATGGCATTCTCCCATTGAAGTTCTTGGTGTAATTATGTATGAAAATACAACTAGATGAGAAACTATGTGTACTTCAGATGGCTAAGGACTGGTGTAAGGGTTTGAATAAGTTTGGAATAATATTGGAATGTTTTATGTAAAAAATAGGAAAAAGTGCTTGAGTATACTTTCTTGTATTCTTGCTTCTCTCTCTCTCTTGTAAATGAGTGCCAACCCTTCTAAATGGACTTTGAATGGCCTTTTATAGGGAATTTAATGCTAGATGTGAATTTGGTTGTACTTCATATGGCTATGGACTAGTTCAAGGGTTTGAATAAGCTTGGAATAATATTGGAAGGTTGTATGTAGAGAATAGGTAAAAGTGATTGAGTGTATTTGGTTGTATTCTTTATTTTCTCTTTTAAATAAGTACCAACCCTTATAAATGGACTTTGAATGGCATTAATAAGGAACCTAATGGTCACAGGTTAAATTAATTCATGTTAGGTTGACATGAATTAAGATAAGGATTTAGGAAAATATGACTATTTGAACTAAATTTGCACTTGGACAATGGTGCTAGAAATAAGACACCCTAGGTTTTAGTTCTTTTTTTCAAGTTGGGCACTATTGTCTAGAGGGAATGAGACCTAGGGGGATGGATCTGGGCCTAAAATAACAACTTAGGTCTATAAGGGTTAAGTTCAGAAGGCTATGGATGACTAGGAATTAGTGAAAGAAAAGCCTATAAGGTTTGTGAAAACAAGTAGGAAGACCTATGAATTGAGTTTCATTAACCACACTCAAGTAACCAAATTTCACTTTTTACATGACTAAAATAAGGTAATAGATAAACATCTATTACAATAATATTTATATTAAGAACATGACTGAGTTTGATTTGTTAAATATAACCAAGTGATATCTTACCACACAACACCAAAGAAGAGGATTCCAAAGCCTTTAGGAAAATGATACTATGAAATAACCCTAGCTAGGTCTAGGTAAATAAAATAAAACTAATCTAGTCATCACCAAAGCTTGTGTCATAAAGGGGGATGGTTAAACACAAATAAATAATCAAGGGATCATGGTAGGAAAATATGTGCCTAAATCACTTAAAGTGGAATATGACAAACAAATAAAACCTTATATCTATACTAAGTTTAATCATACAGTTAATATAAGTAAGGAGTTATACATTCAATACATATTACTTATAAAATATATATCTATCAAATGAAATATCAATATTTAGGAATACTTACCTTGGGTGAACCTATCGAGTTTCAATTTCTTCTTTGGTTAATGGTGATTTATGAGAATTTGTTATGTATTTGTAAGGATAACACTATATAAATAAGATATAGGCTAAAATACTCCTAATTTCATCCAAGATTTCCCACAAGACAAGTAATATTCCCTACAAGGTAAAACCTAAGCAATGACTCCTTAAAATATAGATTTAATAGAATTATGAAGTATAATGATGTGAAAATGAATGTTCCTCTTAATCAAATTGAAATGATCCTTGTATTTATATCAATGGATGAACCTTAACCCTTACATAAATTTATCTAATGAGGTTATCCAATGTGACCTAGTTTATTTGAAAAAGTTACCATTAGGCCTCAGACTATATTGGCTTGGCTTAACATGCACTTAATAGTTTATAAGAGGGTTAGTACAACTAACTTACTAGGAAAAGAGGGTGTTTTCTTAGTTACAGAATATTTGAAGGGATAATTTATTAATCAATTATGTAAATGGGATTTAGATTTCTTAGGGAGTTGGATAAATGGTATTTGTAATTGGTTTAGGTAATGATAGTGTTTAACAATAATATTAATAAGCACCATTGGTCTTCCCACCCTTTTCCTAGTGCACCCTTTAAGGTGTGCATTTAAAGAGATTGAAACTCAGTGGGTTCCCACAAGAAATAAATTATCACTAATTGATAAATTTTTCAAAATATTTTGTATATATATATATATATATAAATATATATATATGCCCTACCCAAATCTCATATCATGTGATAATGTAAAATCAAAACCACTAATCTAACTTAAATTAATTACAAAAATAAATGTTTGAAGTGAATTAAAGTAACTTAAAGTACCATAAACATAATTGACTTACCTTTATATTGAGTGATTGCATGAAAATGTTATAGTCTCAATTATGGAGTGTGTAATACTTGCATTTGATAAACCATAAGGATGCATGAATAAAAATAGAAACAATATGAGTGTACATAATATGGTCAAAGTAACAATGAATAACTCTCAAAATTATTTAAACTACTTAGACAATTGGCAATTTGGGATCATAAAGTCTAGGTTAGAATGGAAAGACCAAGAATATAAATGATAAAATGATGACAAATGCATATAAAACACACTAATTCATGTGAAAAGTCAAATCATTAAATTTTTTATAAATAATCAAAATATAAATGTAATAAAAATCAAATGAAGATAAGAAAATAAATGAATGTAATCCCATATAAGATAACATGTCAAATCAAGACACAAGGAAAACATAAATGACTAAAAATTAAAATGTAAATCAAAATGTAAAATAAAAATTTTAAACAAAGCATTAAGAAAGAATAAATGACTAAAAATAAAATGTAAGTCAAGATGTAATACAAGAATTTCTATTCAAACATAAAGAAAAACATGCAAGCATGTGAAATGTCATGTGTAAGATAAGTGAAGTCCATAAAAATCAAACAAGAACATGATGGATAGTTGAAAATCAAAATCTCTAAAGGATGATGACTCAAAATTAGTAATAAATTGAAAATGTAACATAATAAAACACAACCACCTCATGACATGACTAGTATGATAATGAGATGGTATGGAAATAAAATGTGAAGGGACATTTGTGAGGAAAACCTAGTCCTATTCTAGGTCTTACAATGCAACTCACAAACTATAAACCAAGAGGTTTCAGAAGGTAGATGTAATCAAGGATACGATTAGTAAAAATAAATATAAAACAAAGGGATAACATGAATAATGTGAAGTAAATAAATAATATGAGGCCCCATATGGGTGATGTGAACATCCTTAGCAAGAATGAGACACACTAAATAAGTGGGAAAGTCCAAGAACTATTGACATAAATGATTTAATACACTCTAACTAATGAACACAAAGTTTGGGATAAAAAGTAAAGTATATAAATCATATCATAAAGGCTATATACATGATAATTAAAATGCATCATACCTTCCCATAACATGCTCCCTACTCCTTTGGACCCTTTATAGAGAAATTAATCTACTATAAAGATTAGGTACTTATGTGAAAAGTAAGTGGAACTATAAGTATATGATATAATGAGATCTCCTACCCTAGTCTACTAGCCTACCACACCCCAATGGACCTTAGCTCTATCATAAGGCCAACTATTGAGTTTGATATTCAACTAAGATAGGAGATGTGACAAATATAAATCTCATCTTTTGATGTGATTTGAATTTTAATATTTTATTTTCCTTTTAATCTTTGCCTTTCTTTTATTGATTTGGAGTTTAACTCCTTTGGATTTTTATATTCCTCCTCCATATGGATTCAAAGAACCAATCATGAGTGAAATAGGTGAGGAACATAATAGATCTTAGACTTGGTCACTATAAAAAAGGAACTAAATATCATGGTGTCTAACGAATCCTAGACTTGCCCATAATTAAGTGTGAAATCTCAAAATTAACCTATGTATACCTTGAATGAAAGAAAATAAGTTGAAGATGGGGATCATGAAAGATCCATCCATGTAATGAGTGATATAATGATGAATATTCTCACATATGATCACAAGGAGGTAAAATAGTACTTTGAAATGGATGGGGCTATGCTATGGTAGTCATGTCACTAGAGAATCCATATTAACCTATAAGGTACTTAACACAAGCACTAATAAAATTAGTAGGCATCCCCAAAAAAGGGGGAAGTAAATAGTCATCCAAAGAAAGGGGGAAAATAAATGGTCAAATAATCCTAAAGACACTAAGGAAAAATTTATTAAAATGTAATAAATAATAAAAATTAAATTGATACCTAATAGTCATAATGGAAACAAAGGCCAAAATAAAAATGAAATAAAACCAATGAACCAAAACTAAAATAATGGTGCTAATGAAGTGAAATAAAACCAAATAACCCAAAGGAAATAATGGTGTAAGTAAAATAATACTAAATAGAACACACAAAAATAAATAAACATGAGACAAATAATGAGAAAAATCTATGTGAACATCATCTAAATGATGAACATGTTAAATATAAGCTTATGTGTCTCAAAAGGTTTCTTGAAGTTGAATTTATTTGTTATTATGCAATGTAGAATAGGAGTAGGCATAGTAGGATGTCCCAGTGGGTAATATAATGTAGGTATGGGAATTATAATATGCCTAAAAGTATAAAGTGATATGTGGATGGGAATTGTAAGATGCCCCAATATGTGATGTGGAGTGATGTAAAATTAATCAATTAGAATGAACTGTATTAGGCTTGTTGATGTAGTTTGAGAAGGTAAATGTAATGATACATTAGATTTTGAGGATGTTGAAATTGACATAGGACTTTTAGGATAGGTTATAAGAGGTATATAAGCTATAATAATACCATTTATGATGTACTTTAGAGTAGGCATGTGAACTAGGTGTTCCTTGGGTTGGTGTGATCCAAGAGTTTAATGTTTGATGAATGCAACCACTCATTTAAATTTGTTCATGTTATCTATAATTTCCTCATTGGTGTAATAAAAATGATAAAATATGTTTTAGACAAAATTAATGGATGAGGTGGAGGCATGGGGTAATTATTTTTAATTATTAGGTAGATGTTGTTAATGTGATTGTGATTCTTTAGATTGGTCTTACAAGGCTTGAATATAGTATTAATAGTGTTATAATATCAAGATTAAAATTTGGATCAAACAATAAGGTATGAATGAATCAATGAATATCATGACAAGTCTCATTAGAATAACGTATCATAGCATGCCAATAACAAAACTTATTAAGATTGTACCATTTTGGAGGAGGTTTGGAAGGATCAAAGATGATGGGTTTAGAGGGTGGAAATTTATTCGTAAGTTATTAAAGACTCAAAGGAGGGTGGTTTGAGTTAAAATTGGTTGAATTATATGATCCATTTTGATGTTGGGGATGCTTAAATGAATCAATATTATGAGAAAATGATTGGAAATATTCTTTAGTGGTTTTTTGAGGTGATTTAAATTGACTCATAAGAAATTATTGAATATTTCCTTGGTCTAAGGCTTCTTCTAAAGTTGTAGGGGAAAATAACCAAACATTATATTGAGGAAGAAATTTAAGAGTGGTAAAAAACATTTTAAAAAGATTATCATCACTCATGTTATGGTCCACTTTGTGATCTAGAGTCTTCCATTGTTTGATGAAAGTGTGAACAAATTTGCTAGGTAGTTACCTAGAATTTATGAAGTGGCTAAGAATGCTTTTAAGAAGATCATTTTGTTGAAATTATTTAATTATAACATTGAAAAAATCCTCTAGTTTTAATATTTAATGGTAAGGGAATTTATTTTACCATTAAATTAAATCACCAACAAAGGCTTTTGATAAGAACATGGTGTTATAAAAGGTGTTAGTTTGGACCCATTATTTGTAATGATTACCAAAATATTTAATAAATATAATGGGGTCCTTGGTTCCATCCTCTGTAATAGTTGTTTTTTTATAAAAATATATGGATAAAATGAATAGATCTAAAGGTTTATTTTGAATATTTTGAAGAATTTTTTTATGCATGAGAGGTTGAGGGGAAATATTCCCACTGGCATCTCTAATAGGTGGTAAAAAATTCTAATTATTTTATTCATGATGACTTGAGGTGGTGGACTATCCATTTGTAATATACGATACTAAATTTGCATAATTTTATTATTATGAATGATTTGTCAATTGGTAATTTGTTAAAGTATTTGATCAATTAGTTGAGTAGTTTTAATGGGCACAATAGGATTTTTGGATGGAGGAAGATTATAAACATTGCTAACACAAGAGGACTAGGGTGAGTAAATTAAATTAGATTACATTTTGTTTTCCATGAGGATAAAAAAATAGGTTGCATGAAGAAGTAATTGGCTGGGATTAAGAATTAATGAAGGAATTAAATAGTTTCATTTGAAGTGATAATATAAGTGAGGTTATGATATAAATCCTTGATTATGTAGTAATCTTGACTATTTGAAAGTTGAAAATAAAATGTAATTATGAAACAAAACTAGGTAACCACGTATTGAACTAAGTTGGGCACTTAATAAACTAGGGAAAAAATAGGCCAAAATAAATTAGGTCAACCACATACTGAACTAAGTCATCCACCTATTAAAATTGGGAAAAAGGCCAAAGCAAACTAGGTTAGCCAATTAATAAACTAAGTCAACCACCTATTGAACTAAGTTAGAAATAGGCCAAACAAAACTACATCATGCACCTACTAAAATAAGTTGCCCACCTATTGAACTAGAATAAAAATAGGTTAAAATAAACTAGGTCAGCTTCCTACTAAAATAATTTAGCCACATATTAAAGGGTATCAAAAATATTTAAAAAAAAACTAGGTCAACCACCTACTAAACTAAGTAGACCATCTATTAGGTTAATAGTATGAAATGATACTAGGTTGGCTAGGACCTACAAGGTTGAATAGATCGATAAAGTTGGTTTATGGAAGGAAAAGGAGTGGTCTAAAATTATACTAGATTGACCAGGAGCTATAAGATCAAACAAATTTATCTAGTTGAATTTTAGAAGGGAAAATAGTCATTAAAAATCCTACTAGGTTAGCAAAGACCAACAGGGTTGGTTGTGTCAAACTAGTTTATTAATAGGGTAAATAAACACAAAACTAAGTTATCTAAGTTGACTTAGTTTTTCGGGAAGGCAAAAAACACAAAACTAAGTTATCTAAGGGGACTTAGTTGATTGGCAAGTCAAATAAACACAAAATTAAGTTAGCTAGGTCAACTTATTTGATTGTGTGATATAATTTTATAGAACTAAAAAATGGGAAAAAATAGAATGGAAATTTGTAGTGCTGAATAATTTTACTAAAAAATAAAAATGGTAAACTAAGGTAATTAATATAATTAGAATACTCAACTAGTTAAAATGAGCCTGAGTAAGAACTAGGTTGAGTAGGTCAACATAGTTGGTTGGCTGATTATGCTAAATATTTGACTACTAATTAGGTCATCCAAGGTTGACTGAGTCATATAGAGTTAAACAAATTACAAACATAGAGTTTAAATAGGGTCAAACAAGTTGACTTGGTCTATACAAATCTATAAACTAAAAAATAATAAAATAATACTAGGTTGACCAACATGGCCTAGTTGGCTAAAAACTGAAAAAATAAAGATTGTATAACTGAACTAGGTCAACCAACTTGACCTAGTTGGATATAAGTGAAAATTTAGAAAATAATAAACATAACTAGGTTTAATAGCATGACTTAGTATATTGGAGATGAAAATATACAAATAAAGGACAAAATTGGGTTGACTATAGTGACCTAGTTGATTAAAAATAGAGAAAATGATTGGGTCAACCAACATGACCTAGTTGATTACATAAGGAAACCTATAAATATAAGATAAAACTAGGTTGACCAGCATGACCTAGTTGACTATAAATCTTGGATCTACAAACAAAGGTTAAAACTAGATCGAACAACATGACCTAGTTGACTATAAATGAAAAATAAAAAATGTAAGGGTTAGATTAATACTAGGTTCAAAAAATGTATGAAACAAACTAAGATATATCTATAACATATCTAACTTATTAAATCCAAGTTCAAATAAGGTAATCAATTAACATTTATTATAATACTATTTATATCAGGGGCATGAAAAAGTTGGATTTGCTAAACTTAAATAAGGGATCTCTTACCACATAACACCAAAGGAGAGGGTTCCAAAGCCTCTAGGCAAATGATATGATACAAAAACCCTAGTTATTTTTAATTATATAAAATAAAAATAATATAGTTCTCACCAAAGCTTGTGGCATAAAGGGGGATGGTTAAACACAAATAAACAATCAAGGGATCATGGTAGGTAAATGGGGGCCTATATCACCTAAAGTGGAATATGGAATATATACACTAAGTTTAATCATAAATTTAATAAAAATAAGGAATTCTACATTTAGTACATATTACTTCTATAATATCTATCTATTAAATGAAATAACAAGAGTTAGGATTACTTACCTTGGGAAAACCTGTCACATCTCAATATCTCCATTGGATAATGTTAATTTGAAATAAGTTGTTGTGGATTCATAAGGACTACACTATATAAAGTAGATCTAGGATAAACTACTCTTACTTTTCATCCAAGACTTCCCAAAAAATAAGTAATATTCCCTCCAAGGCAAACCTTAAGCAATGGTTCCTTTAAATATAGATTTAGCATAATTGAAAGTTGTAATGATTTGAAAATTAATGTTCTCTCTATTAGATTGAAATGAGACTTGTATTTATAACAATGGATGAGCCTTAACCCTTCCATAAATTTAATCAATGAGGTCATCTAATGTGACCTAATTTATTATAAAAATTTATTGTTATGCTTTGAACTAAGTCAATCAGATTGACTTAGATCTATAACATGTGCTTAATCTTTATAACAAGGTCAAACTAGCTAAGTTAGTAGGAAAATAAGGAGTTTTATTGGTTATGGTCCATTTAAATGGATAATTTATTAAGGAAATGTGTAAAAAATGCTTAGATTTCTTTGAGAGTTGGATTAGAGGGATTTTTAATGGGTTTAGGTAATGATAAAATTGACATTGAAAAGCACAAATGGTCTACCCTCCCCTTTCTTACTATACCCTTTAAGGTGTGCTCTTATAGATATATAAATTTCATAAGTTCCTACAAGAAATAAAGCATCAGTAAATGATAAAGTTTTAAAAATATTATGTGTATACACAAACAACATAAACTAAGCGGAAAGAAAAATTCCAATAAAAACCAAGGTAAGATCATAAGTGTTAAACCAAGAATAAGCAAAGGGCAAGGTGAAACTCAAGTGAGTAAAGAAATGAAAATCTATAAGGAGCCATGATGGATTAAATAGTGCAACATAAATCTAAAATAAGTCACATTAAAGTCAAAACTCATAGAATAAAGGAGAAAAATAAGTTGTGTATAGTATATTATATTATTAAAGTGCACAATATAGGATATAAATTATAACTGATAATCCCATATAAATACCTACAAGGAGAGGATCATTAATATGGTAATTTACTATAATTATTGGAAATATGATCATGAGTTATATGGTATGTCAATCATCATCACCAAGAAAGTAATCATGGTGATGAGCTAGAGACTCTACTTTAACCTCTTGAAAAAAATAATATGTATAATTTAGATTATTTATTTACTTATTTGAAGTATTTTTATTTGATTTATAATTAACATATTCAATTTTTTGTGATAAGATAATCATGTGACATGAATGAGTAGGTATCATAACTCTAGGTGGTGTAACTATAAGATATAAATCACTAAAAACATGTATGAATAGTGGACCATTGTTATAATTATCCATTAGAGTATCATGGAGTTAAAATTAAATATAAGGTACTTTAAAACCCATAACCATAACTATAAAACCATATAATAAATGATAATTAAAAATCATTGGTTGCTGAGTGGGTATTTCCATGTGAAAATTATCTTGATTTGGAGAATTATGATTTGGAAGTGGATTGTTGAATAATTTTAAATGTTTTTTTGGTGGAATAACTAATTAATTCAATGATTTATTATATAATTATAATTTTATATCATTAATATAATTATTTTTTTGTATTTTATGTCACCATATAAAACATATACCAATAGTATGCCTTGAATATCTATGGTACTCACATTGTGCAATGTCATTATAGTTTATAAGTAAAGGGAAAATCATGGTATGGAGGAAAATAAATAATGTTTCATTCAATAAACCATTTAATCACTTGGTGATGAGTTTCATATAACCTTGTAAATTGTCCAGATCCTCTATAAGAAAGAATGTGTATTTAATATGGTTGAGAGACCATGATTACTATACTTTTGGCCATATTGTCATTCCTAAAATTTACATTATTAAACACATAAAAATAAGATTCTTTTAGGTTGAGAAAGTATAAATATAATTATAAACAACTATAATGTCCAATGGCTACCATATTTAGTCATGAGACACATAAAGTGTCAAACAAATTGACATGTCTGAATGACACAAGTGGCAATGTGCATGTGGACACATTTTCACTACACAACTATGTAGGTCTAACTTGATTTAATAGACCTATATGCTATAAAAAATCCTAAATACCTCAATTGAACCTAGTGGGATCCATGAACCCAAGGTATATAATGGATGCAAAAATAAATAAAGGTGGGCTTGAGTAACTATTGGCTTGAATGATTCATCTTAACTTTCAATGGGGTTCAATGAGAATCTCAAGAAATTTTGACCAATCACAATTATTGGTTTGGCTTTAATTAACAATTAAATATATTTTCAATATGAAATAAATATTGATAAATTTTTTTAACAAGGATGATGCATGTTTTTCATATAATCTTAGAAGGGGTCAAAAGGGTCCTTACATAACAACATGAGGATGGAGCATTCTGTCTCAACCATAGGATTGTTTCCAACTTGACTACTAGATTTGGTTACATATGAGTCTATTCATTATATTCAAACTCAAATTTTGGAAAAGAGGAAGGAGGTTTTGGAGGATGACTTGTCCATAGCCATATCTCTTCTTCTTCCTCATTCTTAGATGAATTTCATAAATGGAGTCTCCAAAATTTTGTTATTTCTTCCATTTTGTTAATTTTTAAATTTTAATTTGATATATGCATATTTTGTTTTTTTTTTAGGTACCCATATTCACAAAAAGTATCTAACTAGTTCTAGGCTCCTATAATTTTTGAAAACATATTTGAGAGCTTTAAGCTCCATCAAAACCACTCATGGCTACCAAAAAGGTTGAAGAAGGAAATATTTTTTATTTTAATTTTTAATATATTTTTTTATTTTTTTTAGAAGGGGTGAGAAAAAAATGAAGGTTCACTTTTGGGTCCACCTGACTTGGGGATTCTAAGAGCCCACAAATGTCAAAAAAGGTATAAAATGACCTCCCTAGAATAAAAATAATAAATATTGAGAATGGTATAATTTTAGGTCCTAAAACCTATTTAATGTGGAAGAAGATGAAAATTTTATTTGGGTTCATATTTTTATTCCCTCACCTTTGGGTTTCCTAGTCTTCATAATCAACAACACAAAACATGTATCTTTATTTATGAAAGTCTTGGTCTTAGATTAAGAATGTATAATAATCAACTTTATAAAAGTATATTTAGTAATAATAAATTTTAAATAATAAAAATAAAATATTAAAATTTTAGTGGTTTTTTAATCCAAACCACATGGTTTAGTCACATGGGTGACTTACAACTTGTTAACTAATTGCCCTTCAAAATAGGGATAATGCCCTTCAAAATGGATCACCATTTTAGCAATTACCTTATAGGCATGCAAACTTTGAAAAATTGTTGTGAAAAAAAGAATGGTCTAAACTTCTAAAATGAAGGAAAATAGGTCCTAATTTTTTTGATTTTTAATATAAAATTACCTTAGGTTCTTTACTACATCATTTTGCATGCACAAAACTGCACACATATTGAGTGGATTATATAGGAAATATAGGAAATTTAATAATCTAAGTTTAAAATTGATATAAATTAAATAATGTGTCCTAAAAATAAAAATTAAATTAAATTATGATATTGATTATCAATATTTTAAAATAAAATTAAAATTATGATAAATTGAAACACATTAAATTACATAAAAAATTGTCTTAGTGCTTCTAGCTCTTATTAGGCTTAATGAAACAAGTTTAATATGAAAATATGAAATGATATATTCATTTAGTTTTTATTCAAATATAAAATATATAGAATGAAATTATCCATGAAATATTTAAAATTTGATTTCAACCATAAAAATAATCATTTTATTCCATTTTTTGCTTCATTCATCCCATACTTAATAACAACTAAATCATAAGAGATATTACTCATTAAATATTATTTATTTCTTTATATTTACATGAATAATAATAAAATATTACAATAAATGGCATAAAAACCAGCCAAAATCCCTTTGTCTTTATTTATATAGCAAGGTCACAGAAAATATGGAAGAAGACTCCATATAAGCACCCACATAAAATATATAAAATATATAGCTCATCTCCTATCATGTTTCTATTATTATGTGGCTTCCATAGGGACCCAAAAGCCTAATATCCCCATCTATAAACATAGGTGACACCAAAGGATCAAGTAAAATGATATAGGTATGCAAGTTGGTGGTTACAAGCAAGACAACATACTCAACTAAGAATAACTAGGTGTCTCAACTACACTCCCTTATTTCAAAAGTCTTCCAAGTTCACCCAAAACACAATCCAAAATAAATCAATACAAAAATTTAAATTTAATAGGTATAAACAAATAATGAAACCACTAATAACCAAACATATCAAGATATCTCACTCATCCATTATGAATGATAATTTCTACTCTCCACACTATGGGGTGAGAAAGGAAGAAATCAGAGTCTTTTCTTTTCCCAAACCCTTCTCTCTTGCCATGGGAGGACCTTTGAAACATTATTGTTTATTTTTTAAAAACCCCATGCATAGGATATTTAAAGAAGGACTTGGAACTTAGTTCCTTTTCCCAAACCCTACATACAAATGAATGAATTGTGAGATGGAAATTTTGAGAAATAATATTTGGATATGAAATTATATCAAAATAAAGAAAAATTTATAATATAATTCATAATTTAGAGCCAATAGATCATAATTCACACAAATAAACATTAAACACCAACATTATGAATCTAAATCTAAATGTTCCAAATAAGATTCAAGACAAAAAAAAACACTAAATGATCATGGATTACTTATAGACTTAGAATTTCAACATGATATATAATTGGTTCAATATTTGGATTGCATGGATTGATTGATATCTTTATGAAAGGATTAATGGATTGTATTAACATGTATATACTACACATTAAACTCCTCCTTCCAAATGGAAGGAGATGGTGGGGTAAAATAAGTAAGGGACGTATTTTTCCAATGAATTAAAAATTCATCAAAAGCCTCTAGAGAATAAAAATCTATAAAAAAATGAGGGAATTATTAAGAATTTAAAATTAGTTAGAGTTCTCTAAAGAGATAATTCTCTAGAGAAGGAGAAGGGTGGATACTAAGTATGTAGGAGATCCTAAGGGATAGGTAGATAGGTGGGGGTAGGTGAGGATTAGAATTTTAAATTTTAATATAATGGATAAGTGGGGTTATGTGATAATCAAGATAGATTAGAAGAATTAATGGAGACATGCGAAGGGTTAAGGTTAGTAAATGAATGTATAATTAGTAAGGAATTAGGATAATGACCAAGAAGGGGTTAGTAGGAATAAATTGGATGCAATTAGATGGGATTAAATGAGATAGACATATACTAGATGAAATTAGTGTCAAATAATAATATTAGTGATGAGAATTGAGGTGAGAAAATTTAGATGAATACATTTTACCCCTCTTGGAAAGGGCATTATGAGTGGATGAAGCAAAAGGAGTAATGGTATTTCAAAGAAGAAAGACATTTATAGATGATTGTTAGTAAATAATGTTAGTGGACACATGATGATGTATCCTCAAGGGGACATATAGGGATGACGAAGGTAGATGGCCACTCAAAAATAAGAAATGAGGGGTGGGATGGACAAATTTATAAGGGGATGAAATGTGATATGTGGGAATAATGATGAAGAAGATTAAATCTACATGAGGAGTGATCTACAAATTGATGATGCCCCTAGAAAAGATATATGTACAAGAGTGGAAATTATAGGGTTATGTTTACCAACACATCCCAATGGGGAATCAATCATAACATGATGATAAGACAAGGTAAAAAACTTTAGACATTTCCTAGGTAAGGACACATGATAAGGAGAGTTGTAGAGCAATATGATTGATAAATAAGTCCTTGATATGTCAACATATTCTAAGCAAGGTTGCATGTGTCAGAGAGCATTGAGCCAAAATAAGAAACTGATTTAATAAAATTAATGATAATTATAGATTGAAGATGGAGTCAAGTGATATTATGAAGTCGATTAGATAGAAGAATTGATATGATCGAGTGACCGAAGGGGAATAATTATACTATAATTCATTAAATCAATGACCCATAATGTGATTATTAGCAACAATGCCCATAACAAAGACACATGTAATGGAATGAGATATGATAATAAAGTTATGGTCTTGGTCATGCTGCAATCAAGGGAGGAAATCATATAATTTAAATGGTGAATTAATCAATTAGTGATGTTGGATGACTGATGAAAAAAAGATGGATGTTGTGATTTATCAATCCCAATAGATACATGAGGGTAATTAAATGGGAAGATTAGGGAAATGATTGTGGTGATGGTGATTAATTAATAAACTAATTTATTAGTTATTAATAATTAATATTAAAGATAAAATATTGGACTGATATAAGACTCGAGGATGATGAAATACAAGATATATGTAATGATGAATGATGGTAAAAGAGGATAGAGTGACTGAGATGACCTTAGACTCATTATGTGATTAAGCACTACCTATATAGTCTAAAAATATCTCAAGAAAATGTATTTTAGACTAGATGATGGATGAAAAGATATACTATATGAGGAGGATGATAATGATAATGATTGTTAGACATGTTAATTGTTAGATAGACGATATGACTTGAATTAGATGGTAATCACGAAGATAAAAGACTAGGTGAAGTTATTGGATATGAGATGTTAGATGTTATGACATGTGATTGGGTTATATAGGTTAATATATGATCAAATTAAAGATAAAATACTATGATAAATGATTGGATATGGGATGTTAGACATTACGATAGGTAATAGAGGATAGGAAAAATGATGAGTGTGTCTATTATCAAGCCATCATTATTATAACAAGTCTCATCATAGTCTAAGTAATCTATGTAAATATAACACTAGGTAGTATGCCCCGTGATATAAGTATGACCAAGAGGACATTGTGCCCAATTTCATGAGGATAAAAGGGGGAAATGATGAACTTGGCATAAGGCACCCAATAACATTATTATATATTTTTTTGCTCCATCATAGCATCCTCATTCATTTCACCCTTGATGAAATATATATGATGTAAGACTAATTAAAAAACTAATAAAATAAGATAAAGATAAACAATAAAAAAACATATGAAGATATATACATGATAAAAGGCATATAAACAATTCAAACAACAAAGAGTAGATGAGTAACACACACAAGTATATACATACATTATCATTATGTCTTATATAATTTTCCTAATGAGAGTGTATGGGATGATTGATTAGGTGATGATTTAGACTAATTTGGTCATGATGATGTAAATTTGGATTAAGGTTATATAATTTGACAAGGGTATGGAGTTAGAGTAGACTAGTGACTTGGATTAGGATAAGGTTATGAATAAAGACTTGTATGCAAGATTTAGGACATATGACAAGAAAAGTTGAAAAAATGATAAGGCAAGATAATAAGACAACTAAGGCATAAGATAAGATGATGGGGATATTTAAAACATAGGACATGATGACTGAGATGTTTTGGGTTTTTATAGATTTTATAATTTTTAGGGTTTTTTGAAATAATTTAATTTTAGGGATATTGAGAATATGTATGTATAGGACAAGATGATTGAGATGTTTTGGGATTTTTGTATATTTTATAATTTTTAGGGTTTTTTGAGAATATGTATGTACACTATATAAATCAAGTGGCTAGAAAAGGGAATACCCCACCTAGAAACTAGGATAAGGATGGATGGAATGTTGTATGGGATGATAAAAGGATGAGGGTGAGATTGAAAAGGGGCTGAGGAGAAAGGAATAATGGATTAGGAATTACCAATGACCACGTCATGAAGGAAACATATATTTAGTTTCTTGAGTGTCCATTAGAGGATATACTAAGATGATTACATAGCATTTCTCAAGACATCTTCCTCATCCTTATGAATCTCAAGTGTAGAAGAAAGGATTGACATAATAAGATACAAAATATGATGGTAGATGATGGGTAGGGACAATGGATAAAGGTGTATGACATGGATGGGATTAATAAGGAATAGATTTTTCCCCCAAGTGGTGAGGTACAATTAAAATAATATATCATTTTACCATGATGCTATAAATTGGTTTTCATCATGTTACTTGCCTAAGGATCCAAAAAAATGGTTTTCACGATTAGATAAATGATATACTTTTTGGCATATCAATTTATTGGATATGGGTATGATATGTAAGAATTATGACACTTTATTAATCTTTAACCAACACTTTTTCTATATATATGTGATATTGGTATCATGTTGTTAATTTTAGATATATGGATGTCCTTATGACCTTTGTTGATTTTTTACATAGACCCTTCTAGACATATAGATTAGGTGTCTTCATTACCCCTATCAAATATAATGTTTCTTGGGTTTATGAGGTATGGAATGGATGGGTTGAGGGTTAGTATTTGATGGTGATGTATAGGAATTGAATTGATGATAATATCATGATAGGGAGGTGTGATGGGTCATTGAGAAGTGGGACTAGAAATCACACAGAATGTTGGAAATGTTGGATGTTTCACATTTGATTGAAGCCATATTAAAAAACACTTTAAGAGTTCAAAAACACTTTAAATTTTTAACTTATCTTTGATTTGATTATTTGAAGTATTATTAGTCATCTTGATACTAATTTTGACATTATTTTGATTTTCAAACTTGATTATATCTTTATTACCCCTTGGTGCCTAAATTTTGGTTTAATTTGAGGAGATTAATCTTTAAATTGATAGATGATGATTATTTTGAATTTAATCATCCCCTAGTGCCTCAAAGAGGGTTTCACTAGGGGAAGATAATTTTTGATGAGGTTGATTATTTGACTTTTCTTGATTTTGAATTTCTAAATCAAAGGTGATTTGATCATCATGAATGAATTTTTTAATATGATCTTGGACATTTATAATTTTGGCACATGTTATGTTATATCGGGAAGAGTCCAAAAATGTATGTTATTGTTCATCCTTATGGATGGAGCTGATTAAATGATTATTGACATGAAGAAAAGGGTGTATGATGGTTAACGGTAGGGGATAAGGTAGGATGGGATCAATGAGTTGTGATGAGGTAACATGATCCTCATAGAGGTTCCTAAGAGACCTAGTTTTGACATCAGAGAAAATATCCTCAATATCAACAAAATGATCATCGAGACTATTTTTACAAAACCAACTTATGAGATAAAATCAAATTCACTCTAAAATTATTTAATAGACAAAGCTTGTAATAACTTTTTTATGACTTCATCATCCTATCTAAGATCAAAATATATGCCTTATGATTAGTTAACATCTAAATTGGAGGTATCCTTAATAAGATAGGCATAGCCACCATTTGTAACATTAATTAAAGATGATGGTTCTGATGAAGAATTTGATTTAGATAATGGGGTTAAACATGATCATAATGAATATAAGACAAGTGTTGACTCCCATACTGACTCTAATGTATAAGATGTAATTCTTCTAGTATAAGGTTCATTGTCCATAAGAAACCACTCTAAATGGGGTATTTTATGTGATGATGTGAAGACAATAGATTCAACAAAGATAGGTCCATGAAATAAGGACTCATGAGATAAGGGAGGATTAAGTTCATGGGTAATATACTCATCTTCAATAGAGTATTTGTCAAAGATAAAAGGATCATAGAATATGGACTTGGTGTCTTAACCTTGGTTTTAAAAGGGATGGGCTTAATCACGATAAAGAATATAATATTGGCATACCTCCTTTTGTTCACCCTTTGATGTATACCCATCTGATTCATTCTTAATTTTGATGTCACCATAGTTGATGAGGTCTTTAACATAGTTTTGAAAATTACAACATTGATTAATGGCATGCCCCTAAGTTTGGTGATATATATATATATATATATATATATATATATATATATATATATATATATATATATATATATATATATATATATATAGTAGTGGTTGGCTTTATACCAAGGGGGCTTAGGCTTGGAAGGATTAATATGTCATATGGGTGGATATACCATAATTTATATAGAAACAAGATTATGAAAGAGGGATTCTAAGGATATAGGAAGAGGAGTATAGGGACTCTCTTCACTTTGTGACTTGGATGTGGAAGTATTGGACTTTAGATCATATTATTATTGATGAAATTGGGTGGGTAGACTAGTAGTAAATGAGGTGGCCAAGATTGTATTCCCTTTTCTAATAGAGGAAGGTGTATATGACTAATTATGACTAGTGAATGAAGGGTTTTAATTAGACACACATGGATGGGTGTGGAATATACGTAATGTTAGGTGAATGGGGTCAAACTCTATAGGATGTAGAGTGCTCATCTCAAGGAGGAGATAAATGAGTACATCCCTATTGTCCATGAGGCATTTATCAATCAGGGTATCCACTTTTTATTTAGAATACATGGATAAAGAGGGAATAAAATATAAATGAGATGGTTTTTTATCCCTAATTTATAAGCATGCATGATTACATGGAAATATTGAGGGATGAAGCTGGTATGTGTGGAAAAAATTTACATAAAGGCTTGCTTTAGTTTGATGTCAATTTTGATTAGATATTTTAATGTGATGTGATGTTGGATGATGTAAGAAAAGATCAAGTTAACCAAATTAAGATGTGAGATAGAATTTTATGATTTTGATTGGATTTGACTGGGTGAGTTATAATAATATCTAAGATTTGATAGGGGATAAACTAGCCCAAGAGATGTGATTTTGACTAGGAATGACTATATTAAGACTAGTTTAAGACTTATATGATTTGAATTTAATCTAGATGAATTGATAAATAATACATGATGATTGATAAGATTAGATTATTTGTATGAGTCAAACTTGATGAAACACAAACAAGCCAAAAATTAGGACCCTAGTGTGGAAATAGTTATTTTTCAACATAAATGAAAAGTAGAATACAATTACAAACTTGATATGATGACTAGTATTATCAATGGGATGATAAAGTAAATATGGGTTGGAATATGATTAGGAATAGGTTTTAAAAGCAAGGAATATGGTCATGGATAAGGTCATTAGGCCAGACATGGTCAAGATGAGTGATGTGGTTAAGACATAGTGAGAAACTAGTTTGTAATAGGACCCTAAGAATGATATGGATAAGGTTAAGACCAATGTATGACTATGTTATGATTAGAAAAAAAGGTTACTAGAATCAAATAAAATTGGGATATGATAAGGTTTAGGAAAAGGGATGATGATGATGATTGACCTAGGGACTATGTTTGACTAGGAGATAAGGTTGTGTGTTTCATTTAAGGGATGAAACTAATACATGCCTCTATAATACACAATAAAAGCAAGAAAGCCACAATCCTAAAATTAATGACTAACTAGGGAGTGTAACTTGATGACTAAACCATATAATAGATTTATGGGTGAGGTTATAGGTTGGTGACATGTTACAAAATTTTCCAAACCCTCTCAACCTCATTTTCACATAATGGTCACTTGGAAGCTAATATTGAATCTAGTAGTAAGTCACTTGTTATGGTCAATGGTCCTAGTCTAGGCTATATAGGCTCATTAGGGGCATCTTTGATACACATTAGGTACATAGGGACTGAATTTATATAGGGTATTATCTAGTTATTAGGTTAGATAATTAACTCCCTCCTTTATGGGATCTTATATGGGGTCTCCCACTTTGCCTAACCATATCTATCCCTGATATTTAGACTTTATTAGGAAATAGAGTGTGGATTTGTGTGTGGTGTTGAAATCCATAGTCATAATCTAAGTGCATGTGAATCATTTCCATGTTATGTTTCCCATTAAAAAATAAAAATTTGAGGGTTTTTATTCGGTTTTGATCCTCTTAAACTCACCACAAGGATGTAGGGAGGAGAGCATACATCACTGTAACCCTCAAGTGACACTCAAGCAAATACAAAGATTTATGAACCAATTAATTAAGTGATATATATATATATATATATATATATATATATATATATATATATATATATATATATAAACCATATACAAGATGTCTTTTCAAAAAATTCCAAAATATTTGATAGGCATCCTATAAAGTAAGTGATTAGTAGTTTCAATTTGGCAATCTCGAAGGACAACCTATAAGATAAGATGATAGTCAAAAATAAAAACTGTGTCAAAATATGACTTGCAAAATAAGTGAATAGTTTAGGAAAATAAAGTGAGTCAAAATTTCCATTGAATTTTCCCGTGTAAAAATCAAAACCAACTTTTAGTCTAATAAGCCTCAATAAAAATACTGAAAAAGTTACAATTTTTACAATATAAATTTTTGAATGAAGGCCCAGGACATGGGGGTCTAGGGGAAACATCCCCCAATAGGTTCAATGGGTATCACATCTTATGGGGTCTGAGGGTAGTACCCATCAATGTCAAAAGTAGTTTGGGACTTTAAAAACCCTTAAAATGTGTCAAAATTCACCAAAAAAGGTCCTAAAAAAATACTCTCAAAAGAGATAATTTTTGAAGAAAAATAAAGAGAAAAATCGCTACTAGTTTGATCAAAACCCTAGATAAACAATTAGTGTTATGTAAAATATATTATAGGGACTTAAAATCATAGATTTAATGACAAAAATGCAAATTTAGACAAGTAATTTTTCAAAATGATTAGGTAGATTGCTAGTGGTTAGGGTAAAACTATGACTTCAGAGGTAATATCACAGATGCATATCAAGATCACAACTATAGATGAGTGATTTTGTAAAATTAAAAAAAAAAATTATAGATTTAAATAAACTAAAATTACTTATAGGAAACTATTATATTATTCTTTTATCATATTATATTATTTATAGTGGTTTAGGATTGAAACATGATTAAATTAAGTTGCTTCAAAATCATAATTAGGAGAGTTGCAGTTCTGATTAATGTGAAAATTTTAGTTCAAACCTATAAAAAAATATTAGGAACTAATAATAGTGCCAAAAAAAATATTATGTCAGATACATAGATAATAGAAACCCATATGGCTGATCATAAAGTTATATAAATCTACTACATGTTAAAATCATTACTGAACTATCAAAATTGTGACTACTGGTCAAAATTGTAACTATGTATAAGTGATATTGAATTAGAGAAAAAATGATGATTTTAATTTTAACAAAGTTATTTATTTATTGTAATGAGATAAGTTATATAGAACACAAAAAATACAAAAAGGCCATATTTAAGATATTTAACAACCAGATTGAAGTTTGTTTATAAGTTAATTCAAAATCACAAATACCAGTGTCAAAATCATAGATCAAAATAAAAACTATAATAGGGTAAAATTAGTTTTAATAAAATCCCAAAATATTATAAATTTTATAACAATAGGGGTTTCTCTTATTCCTATAACCAAAACAAGTCAAACAGAGAGCAACTAGCCAACAAATTTGATCCAAAAGTTTGACAATAAACCAATTAAGTATAATTTATAAACCAAATCAATATCATAACTAGGATCAAAAAAATTGTTGATGATAATTGAAACCATGAATAATAATAAGTGATTTTGAAAAACTACAAGAAATTAGTTAGATAATTTGACACCTAATATCTATGACTATGCTCTAAGTTAGAATCACAACTATCAAGATTAGTAAATGTAGAATCACTATTTTCATGTCAAAATCTCTATTTTGTTGGAGAATGAGATTTTACAAATTTATAGGATAAATTTGTGTCTTATCAAACCTAAAAGATGTATAATGACACCTCACACATAAGATTACCACAAAGGAGGGCTTCCATTGTGGTCACCAAATGTGAGATGGAAATTTTGAGTAATAAGATTTGGATATGCAATTATATCAAAATCACCAAAAAATTATAATCTTCTTCATAATTTAGATCCAATAGATAAAAATTCACATACATAACAATTAAAAACTAACATTATGAATTTAAATATAACATCTCCAAACAATATTCAAGACAAGAAAAAGGCTAAATGATCATGGATTGCTTACAGATTCAAAATTTTGGCATGATATTCAAGATTTAGATTGCATGTATTGTTTAATAGATTGATGAATGTTTTAATGGATTTTATTATCATATATTTCCTACACATTCAACTCCTCCTTCAAAATGGAAAGAAATGGTGTGTTTAAAAAGGAAAGCGAGGGATATTTTCTAATGAATTAAAAATTCATTAGAAACCTCTAAAGAAGAAAAATCTAGAGAAAAAGGAGGGAATTCTAAGTAATTTAAAATTCTTTAGAGTTCTCTAGAGAGAGATCTCTCTAGAGAAGGATAAGGGAGGATACTAGGTATGTATAAGAGCCTAAGGGATAGGTAGATAGGTGGGGGTAGGTGAGGATTGGAATTTTAAATTCCAATATAATGGATAAGTGTGGCTATGTGATAATCAAGATAGATTAGAAGAATTAATGAAGACATGGTAAGGGGTAAGGTTAGTAGATGAATATGAAATTAGTGGGGAATTGGGATAATGACTAGGAAGGGGTTAATAAGAATAAATTAGAAGGAAATAGATGATTAAATGATATAGAAATTAAATAGATAACATTAGTGTGAAATAATAATATTAGTGATGAGAATTGAGGTTAGAAAATTTATATGATTACATGAAATATGGAAATAGTTTAAACCCATTTGGGTAACATGAGTCTACCATTTTAAATCTTAAAAAGGGATATATAAATAACTAATAATTAAGAGAGGTGTTTTTCATCTCAAATCCCAAATGGGAAATAAAACACACATGGTGGTCATAAGCACAATATATGGAAATAAAAAAAGGAGGGTAATCCAAATGGCCTTACACCTCTTGAAAAATAAAAAACAAGAGAAGGGAGAAAGATAATTATTTAAAAAAATATATTTGAAAGAAAATATATGATAAGGAATACTACCTTATCTCCACCTCTTAGATATACATAAGGAAACATATTGAAAGTGTTATAAATTAGCTCTCCTTATCCTAATCTAAGCTCATTCTCTTCTTTATGAAGATCTCCTCCAATCTTAGTTTTAAAATGATAAAAAAGGTTCCCTAAGGAAGGTTTTACATCATCTTATAGCCAAAAAAATCTGACCTAATGGTCAATGATAATGTGACACTTATCCCTTCCTATTCCTTGGCATTTTTCCAAAAAGTCTTATCTAGAATTAACTCTCCCTACACATATATATGGGTAAGTAATACTTACACATAGATATTAATGATTCCACATCCCCATGTCATAAATGGGCACATGAACTATCCTATGACTTAAAAAAAACTACACAAAAGTCTCCACCCATCCCTTGGTCATAAAGGGTTCTTAAATGCATACATAACCATTTCTAGAACACTTTGAATCCACTTGAAAACATTGGTTCAAGTTCCTAATTTATTTTTGGTCAAGTGGGACATTCAAGTGGTCTTACAATTCAACTTTATGAATGAATATATTGTTAAGGTTACTTATAATGTCTTTTATAAATGTAATGAATAGTGTCAAGGGGAGTCAATAGTGTTAGAAGGGCCATATAAGTTCAAAATAAAAACTATATTAGAAGATGACATAAGGGTTAAATTTTATCCAAGGGGACCAAGAGTATCTACTCTACCAAAATCAATGGTGTAAATATGCTCAAAATAGTCCAAGTTCACTCACTTGGCCTACACTATCTCTTGCACATAATTTCACACATCAAATTTCAAAACCTTAGGTAGTTGAAACTATTGAATTTAAACATATAAGGTAATTTATAATAATATAAATTACATATATAAAAAATCCAAATCACAAAATTTCAATATACATATGAGGTATTCACTACATGCTAATATTATATACTCATAATAATAAATTATGTGATAATAAATATTATCTCAACTAATACAATAATGTAATATGCATATCCATAATAAAATGAAATCATCCATAAGTATTACCTAAATGGTAATAAAATACACAAATGATATGATCCAAAACATATTATATGTCATATCAACACTAATGAAATCATAAACATCTTATGTCTCCATAACATAAGGGGCATGTCATAATAGGACATGTGTAAAAAAAGCAAAATATCCAACAAAAGTAGTACTATGATAATTTGGGCCTCACACATATTATTATATTGAAAATTAAGTGTATCATCAGCCTTAACTTTGAATTTTTATTTACCATAATATTTGGATTTGATAGATGTAGGGGAATTAGACCCATATTTAAGAATGTTGTAATTTAATTGTTATATCTCATAGATGTGAACCATATGACATATCTCATATAAATATTGATACGTACTTTTACAATAAATTTTTCCTTGAAAGGTTGATAATTTTTTTATATAATTATTTATAACTTATTATAAGGTATTTCATGAGTCATTTTTGTAATCATAGTTTTTAATCTAAATTCATACTCACTAAAATTCTCATTAGATCCTTGTTTAAGCTTGGCAAGTCATGATTAATGTAATTTACCTCTACACTAACATGTGATACATACATGTTGACCCATATTAAGGATTTAAATTTGGTAAAATAGCCATTAAATGGTGCATAAATAGATCCATTCTATGTGAATGTATCTAGTAATCTAAAGGCATCTCAAGAAAACCAAAAGTGTTTAGAAATAAATAAATAATGATACGAGATTACGATACAATCTGAATGAGATAATAAGTTATTTTTTTAGAGACTAGGGAAATATTGTGTATCAATAATAGTGATTTGGGAAGGTTTGTAGCATAAATGAGTGAATGGATAAGAGAGAATATGAGCAAGAGTTAGTTATGCATGTGTAAGTCAAGTATACCAAGGCTTGGTCAAAATTGAAAGTGTCAATTATATAATACAAAATTTAAGTGTCTATATTTTCCCAACTACTATTCTATGAATTGAATTATTGGATTACAAGGAGAAAATATGATACCTAAGTGTAACTATGGTGGATGTGTTTAGGTAGGTGTTGAGTGATATGTTCTATTGCATATAAAACCCTACAATGAAAAACACAAATAAATTTCAATTATGATATAAAATATAATGTAAAAATATTTCATGCATTTAAAATTAATTAAATAATGAATGAATACATTTATATGCATGCAAATCAAGTTGTCTTCTAGAGACTAGGAATCAAGTTATCTTCTAGAGATAATGGAGAATGGGATGATCATGCCCCTTAGAGATGCTAGTGTTATTTTAAGGTAAAAGTGAGGGTTTTTATAGGAACCCACAACCTAGAATGAAGGTTTTTATAGGAACTCACAACCATTATAACCAAATAAGATGTCATGTCCCCTTTTTCATGGACATTGATAGATTTAATGATTAGCCTATTATACGACCTTCGTAGGCTAATAGGATGGATAGAGGGTCATAATGGAGCTTGGATTGACTTTGATTCATAAAATTTCTACATTTGGTTTTCATTCAGGTTATTTCAGACACATTTGGCTTGAGCTCCTACTTTTTAGGGATATTTGATATGCAGCAGAGCGCCTCTATTTTGGTATGGTCATGTGCAGAATCACTCCTTGATTCACTAGCTTCTATCGGTTTGAAGATCTAACATGTATTGAGGGAGATATTAATATTTGATTGATTTAATCAAATATTAATTATTTAGCCTATTTTTAATTAGAAACCCTAATTCTAATTTAAGAAACCCTAATTAGGGCAAGCATATCTTTTTGAGGGTATAAGGGTTTCTCATGGAGGCCATTATTGATTATGTATGATTTGATTATTGATTTTGATATTGAAAAATTCTTCTGTGAAGACTGAGCCAAGGGTTCTAGGATTCCATTTGCATTGGAAAACGTCAACTCTTCAGTGTGTACGATTTAGAGGCTGTGAAATATCAGCTGATCTATTGCCAATTTGAGAGATAGCTTCATACAGAAGTTATCATAGAGGTTTACAGATTTGAGAGGTAACTTCATACAGAAGTTGTCACAGAGCTTTTTAGGTATTTATTTCATTATGTTTTTTATTCAGAGACTGCACAGATAAAGATCTTATCTATTAGAGCCATCCCAGATTTGCAAAAGATCAGGGTTTGAGATGATATTTGTATTCATTTATATGCATGCCAGAGATTGATTATTGTAATCATTCTGAAGAATAATAAGAGCACTAATTTGCCAGTTAAGAGATTTACTGTGGTTTATTGTTTATCTGAATTTATTCTACAAGATTATATTTTGTTCAGAACTATTTGTGTTTATATATTCCCTGTTTGAAGGGGATATTACAGTGGTATCCGAGCTAAATTCCTACCATCCTGTTGGGCACATCAGAGGCTTATCCTGCCATCATAAGGGTTTGATAATCTTATACAGGTATTTCAGCCTATAGGGGTACTATATTCTGATTCGTTGCTGTACGGATTCCATACAAATCCGTACCAAGCCATACGGAAAAAAAGATTGTGACCTTGATAGTCTATAGCCGATAGGAGGGGTTAATGGTGTAGCCAAGCTGTTAGACACTGATCTTGAGAAGGGTATTAATGAAAGTCCTAAATAATTACAACACCGCATAAATGCATATGGGTAGACACTTATCCCCAAAGGGCTACTTTTTCTTCCAATTTTAAGATTTAAAGTATACCTGAATTGACGAGTTGTTGTTTGGCGCTAAAGGAAGCGCAGTCAGCAGGCAAGAAATCATGGATTCTAAGAGGCAGCTGGTAGAAGGAGTTAGGTAAAGCACAGTTAGTTTGGCAAGCGCGGTTAGAGGTCATGTGGTAGGCTGACAGCCAGCTCGTAGCTAGATAAGGAAAAACACAACAGAAGGAGGCGCAGCCAGCATGGACCAGCAACAGAAGTAGCTACAAGATGTTGTAAATTTGGGAGCCATTGATAAAGTGATGTTACCAAACATTGAGGTTTTCCAAGGCGTAATCAAGTTGTTTGAAACGTATTCTGTTATTAAGTCCTTTCATGCATAAAGCCGTGTTCAAGACAAGCCTACACAAAACGGTGGAAAGAATATGCGACAGAGGTGCAGGGTATGAATATTGCGTAGGCCGTAAGGAATCTTGTGCCATAAAGAGTTGGAGGGACTCATTGGGAGACTAAGGTTGAAACATATCAATTAAGTTTTAAGCAGATCTAATGTCATTTGAGGCCCAGCCCATAAAAGACACTCAGACTATATGTCACCTGTGTGTTCACACGTTGGTAGTCCAAATTGGTGCTAAGAGTTGAATAGAGGCCTGTATGTCACCTGTGTGTTTGAAAGATTACACAAAGCTCAGCATAACCAACTGTTGACTGATGAACTAACTGAACTACAAAGTTTCAGATTACTTGCATAACAACGCCTATAATGCAAATTTGTGGTCATGCATAACAGTGCCTACTTTCTTTGCAAGGGAATTCATTAGTAAATCATGGGTACCTCAAGTACTCAGAGACAGTGGGACTATGAGATGAAGAAGTTGAAACTAAGTTTTAAGAGGTTGAATGAATCTCTTTCATATCCTACATCCAAAGACAAACCCACACGGTATATGACAACAAAGGATGAGTGGGAGTTATTAACTCCACAAGCTCAGGGGAGGTTGTCTTTTGATCAATTTGTTAAGCTGAGAAGAGACCACTACAGATCACTTAGACAAGAGCGCAACATGTCCCATGATTATTATGATTATTATGAGATAGAGGATAGTGAAGATGAGGACAAGTCTGGTGCTTACACTCAGAGTGTAGAGGTGTGTTCAGATGTTAGTGCACTGAGAGTTGATGATCTCTCAGTTATGATAGAGATTGTAGAAGAGTCCCAAGATCCTATTATTTCAAATGACACCCAGGAAAATGCATTGGACAGCTTTGAGGACTTAGTTTCATCGGTTGTTTCTTTTCGTATGGAAGAGTTAGACAGTGATGCTACAGTTGTTGATACTCTGTCTATTGATATGAGCTTTGGAGTTGATTTATAGAGTATGGATGATCATTTGTATATTGAGGTGGTTGGTGATGAGTACATTCCTGCAGTCATTGCTGAGGAGCATGTTGTTGATGCTGATACACATGTTCAGGATTTGGGAGTATCTGATTCTGATGAGTTTGAGATACCAGTGGAGGCGAGTCTCCAGATTGATTATTCTCATACAGATGATAGTGTGGTATAGTTGGTTGTGCCACCTTTATAGAAGGATCAGTTATGGGATGGATTGACATCATCTTTTGTAGATGGGGTTGACAGTTTGGCAGTGCATAACTTAGAGTAGGGGTTGAAGAGAGATATTGATCACAGTAGGGGTACTGTGTGTGGATTCTCCACACTTGGCGTAGTTCCATTTGGGAGTTGTTACAGAGTTGGGGTGTACCTTCTGCATAGCAGGGTGGAATGTGTACTTGGTATTTGTGCTTTTAGAGATTGGTTGAGTTACATTCCCCAGTTTGATTGTGGACTCTTCTTTGTTTTACTTCTGATGATATTGTAGGTACTTGCATTGATTTATAGATGTGCAGAGCATAACTACATTTGGGATCCAGGTGGATCGAGTGGTTCATTGTTCCGAGATTGCTTGGGGACAAGCAATTTCTAGAGGGGCGGATTGTCATGTCCCCTTTTTCATGGACATTGACAAATTTAATGATTAGCCTATTATACGACCTTCGTAGGCTAATAGGATGGATAGAGGGTCATAATGGAGCTTGGATTGACTTTGATTCACAGAATTTCTACATTTGGTTTTCATTCAAGTTATTTTAGACACATTTGCCCTGAGCTCCTACTTTTTAGGGATATTTGATATGCAGCAGAGCACCTCTATTTTGGTATGGTCATGTGTGGAATCACTCCTTGATTCACTAGCTTTGATCGGTTCGAAGATCTGACATGTATTGAGGGAGATATTAATATTTGATTGATTTAATCAAATATTAATTATTTAGCCTATTTTTAATTAGAAACCCTAATTCTAATTTAAGAAACCCTAATTAGGGCAAGCATATCTTTTTGAGGGTATAAGGGTTTCTCATGGAGGCCATTATTGATTATGTATGATTTGATTATTGATTTTGATATTGAAAAATTCTTCTGTGAAGACTGAGCCAAGGGTTCCAGGATTCCATTTGCATTAGAGAACATCAACTCTTCAGTGTGTGCGATTTAGAGGCTGTGAAATATCAGCTGATCTATTGCCGATTTGAGAGATAGCTTCATACAGAAGTTATCACAGAGGTTTACAGATTTGAGAGATAACTTCATACAGAAGTTGTCACAGAGCTTTTCATATATTTATTTCATTATGTTTTTTATTCAGAGACTACACAGATAAAGATCTTATCTATTAGAGCCATCCCAGATTTGCAAAAGATCAAGGTTTGAGATGATATTTGTATTCATTTATATGCGTGCCAGAGATTGATTATTGTAATCATTCTGAAGAATAATAAGAGCACTGATTTGCTAGTTAAGAGATTTACTGTGGTTTATTGTTTATCTAAATTTATTCTGCAAGATTGTATTTTATTCAGAACTATTTGTGTTTCTATATTCCCTGTTTGAAGGGGATATTACATAAGATATTTCCATGAAGCACAATCAAGAACCAACAAAGAAAAATCTACAAATAGAGTATACCACCCAACATGCTTAGAAAACTAAAGCTAAACTTCAACCCAAGAATAACCTTTAGTAAATAATAAACACCACTTAGTTTCACCCACCAAATTTAGAAAAACTCACTTGAATAAGAACAAAAATGAAACATCAACTAAAACACAACAAATAAGGTTTCAATGGATCACTTAACCAAACCAGTATGGAAAAAACTCCTTATAAAAATTAAACTTCATTAAGATAGAGTAAGGAGAAATAAAATGAAAGATACCACCATCAAGTATTGTGGTTAAACTAGCAACATACCAACATGAAACTAGCTCACTTAAAAATATACTTCAAGAACTAGGAGCTTCACAAGACCAAAATAATGAACCATCCATCATCCATCAAGATGCACAAAATGTATCAAGAATAAGGGAAGCTAGACTATGTCTTTAAAAGACCCCAAAAATCACTAAAAAACATTGTCCCTCTTAGATCTACAAATGAAACTTTAATAAAGGGGAAAATAAAGAACATAACCAGAATCTTGCTTACCAAAATATTTTTCTTAGATTGATCTAAGAAACTAACTTATAATTGGTTGAGGAGATACAAAACCTCACAAATAAAAAGTATCTCTTGCCACCAAATAGGACTAAAACCATATGAAACCAAAAATACAACATATATCTGAGTGAGGAGATCTATAACCAATGTCAAACTAAAAAAAATTGCTCCCCATAACCATCTAGGTCATGATCCCAAACTTCACTTAGCAGGGGAGAAACAAGAGTCCACAGACCATAAAATGTTCCTTGAAAAAGTCAATGCCCAATAAAACAAAGTCTACCAAGTAAAAATGGCATCCACATCCTATTTGGAATAAAAATAAGATACATACCTAGGCTATCTAAAAGCATAAGAACTAATAAGAATTAGTCTTAACAAAAGGAAGAATCTAACAAAGAACAAACAAAAATAAGATTCAAAAGCATCCCATAATCACCATTATACAAAAAACCAATAATGTGACATGTATCTAAGGTGATTTATAAGAGTAAGACATAGGTCAAGGGAGGTTCAACATTAAAAATTCAAAAGCGAGAGTTCTCCCACACCTGCTCCTGATCCCTAACCTAAATTCAAATAACCTTAGACATGTTAGTGTTAGCCATCAGTTGAGATGAATATTCTCCAACCTTTATTACAGATAGTGAATTGATTTATAAGTTAAATCACACAAATCCTTAACCATAATATTTATTATATTTTCTTGGAATGGGATCCACCATGAATTCCAATAAAATCTATTATTTTGAGAATCTAAGTCTAGGTATGGTTTTTAAATCATACACTACAAATGGATTATAAAATTTAATCTAGGTATATAAGTGCATTGAATTAATTTTTTTCTTAAAATTTATCACATATTCATTTAATATTCACCTAATCCAATAATCTATGTAATCTAAACCATTCAACCTGTCCCACAATATCAGAATATTTGATATCTATTTATATATGCCCTTAATCTGATAACTTGTGTAAACTAAGTCTTGTAATATATGTAATAATCTCATAAAAATATCTAACATATCACTCATAATCCTATAAAATATATAACATAATCCATAAATATTCCCTTAATCTGTGTCAAATTTGTCATAATCTATGATAAACAATAATAATTTGTGTAAACCTATACCAATATGAAATAATTGATGCCCAAAATTTGAATTATTTTGTGAAAAATATGAATATATCTATTTAAATGACTTAATATCTAAGACAAGTAACTATGTATGCCCCATTTTGAGGTGAGGAATGTAGCTTCCAAAAAAATCATCTTAAAATAAAAGAGTTGTATGCATCATGTTGTATATAAAATGATATTAACATGTAAAATAAAGTGCTAACATGAGTATATTATTTCATCATAGTAAAATTAGATCATTTAATAATATGTGAAACATGAATCCTATGGAATAAAAGTCTCATATTAAGATATATATAACCATGATAAGTGAAATTAAAAAGTTAATGTACAAATGAGTATATAAAAATGAGTAATAAATACATAAAAGATACATGATATATATCATGGCACCATACATAATAATAAGAATGTTATCACAACATCAAAAGCTTAATATCTAATCCTAGACAAACAAATCTCATAAAGTCATAAATTCAAAAAAAATGGCATGGCCTTAACTCACCCAAGTAATAGAAAAACATGATAACACATAATTTCAAATAGAGTGAAGAGTCATACAAATAATAATCAAGAATAAATAGAGTCAAATAGATTAAGATTAAATCACAAAAAGGAGTCACATAATGAAAAATTTATGTCATGCAAATTTATAGATAATAAATAAGTCACACAATGTAATATGAAAGCAATAATCACAACATGTAATAGTGAAAAACATCAATCATGCATAAAACAAGGATAATCTACACAATCAATGTAAACCATCATTACATATTAAAAAAATAAGAGCCAAAGAAATATTAGTGTAATTAGTATGAGTAAGAGTAATCCATGTGTAATCAACATCAACAATCTCATTATAATATATGGAATATAAATATATAAGGTGTAAAGTGTAACAATATTTCCACAATGAAAATTCTCCTCTAATGTAGGAAAAGTAGCTCACAGGCATAGGAAATTCTTGCATATGTATGTCCATGTCATATAGAACTTATATTTCATTCATATCACTCATGTATATTATGAAACACTTTTAAAATATAGATATATAATCTACCATATATTCTAAGTCATAAAAAAATAATCAAACTAGAAATACATGTTATACATATAACCTAGTTTTTTATTTTTTTTAACTTTTTGTGTATTTTTTTTTAAGACTTATTTGAAGCTAACTATTTATCCCATCAATGGGATGATTTGATGCAGGTCCTATGTCAAATATGTCTAATGTTACCCATCATGGGTGAGTAGTAACATGTGTAACTATATTAGAATTTGATAAATAATCTCATTTTGTGACGTATCCATCATGGGCATCATAAGCCATATGATATTGATTATGTTGTATAACTCAATTATCATGCTTATGTCATATAAATATAGTAACCATAGTATTGTATGTAATCTATTTTATGGTTTGGGAATGTGCCTATGTTCATCATGGAACTTGTAAATTAGCCTATAGAACTAGATTAGAGAATAATGGAACATGTAATATTTGTTGTGATGGAATATATATTTGTTGTAATGAATGTTAAAGTACTAGTCCTCTAGGAAATTCAATTACCTTCCTCTAAATTTACTAATACAATGAACCTAAATACATTATATAATTTACTATGGTATGGGTGGGTATGGAAGAGGAAATGTCTCTATCTAAATAAGATGCTCATATGGGATAATCAAACTATAACTAATCTATTGCTATAAATATATTTAACATATTTGTGTATCAGAGATGGTAATAGATGCATATTATATATCCATGAGTATCCTAACAATATTTCAAATTACCTCATACTAGGTAAAACAAATAATGTAATGGAAAATGGTAAAGATCTCACCTTAAGTGGTAGAATAATGGTCCCAAAAAGGGTTGTGTATCCATCCATAAAATCCTTTCATTATATTTTTTCATTGATAAAAATTTCCTATGTATATCTAAGAGTAAGGAAATATCATGGTTCAAACAATTTCACTTGAATAATTATCTACCATGACACTGTGCATGTGTTTTGAATCAATGTAAGTGCACACAAATAATGTCACAATAAAAGAATCATATTCAATAATATCATGATCATCAAATGTGATAGTATATATATGTATATTTATAATTTGATATGTGTTCATAGTACCATTGAGAGGATGTTCCTCTTCATTATAAGAAGCACAATGAGTCAAAGGATGATGTTAATTGTAAGTCATATTCACATCAAGATTAGTGTTAGTCTCTTTTTCTATAGTTTAATTTTTTTTCAACTTATTAATCCCATTAGGCTATGTCCTTGAATCATTTATCAGTGAATTAGGTTCAATAATGTTGTCATCTATCAAATATTATATCTTATGTTTTAAACGGATGCATCTATTAGTTAAATGTCATATTCCTCTATGATAATCATGATATCCATTACTATTGAATACCTTAGATGGAGGATTGTATATATCAACCTATTTTTGGGTGTGAAGAGATATGAGGTTGAAATCAATTAGATTATATAATATCTATGGGAATATTTTGGTAACTATTAAAATTTTCTTCCTTTAAAGACATAGTAATACAAACCAATTAGTTAGATGTGAGACTGTGATAACTATTATTTTTGCATCATTATTAATATCATTCAATTCTTATTTGGAATTTGGTTTATTCTAGAAAGTTTTAGAATAAGGTTGGATCCATACTTTATCTTATTTATATCAATGAACTTAACTTTATGGACCCTGACCATATGGCATATGTCATTAAAATATAAGAAGAATTTGAACATAATGGACTCATGTAGTGGAAAAAGCAATATTTTCTTGAATATATATTACAATTTGTTATCCACCATTGTATTTTTCACCTTAGAGAGTATTATATTTTAATGGATCACATAATCATTTATAGGCTCATTATATCTTATTTAAGTTTTGTAATCTAATCACATGATATTTTCCCACTAATTTTAATTAAAATATGTGATAATAATTGATTATCCAAATTATTAAATAAATTTAATGATTATAAATGAGGTCATAAAACCAACACAAGGTGAAATCATTAAGGCTCTTGATAAAAAAATTAGTCAATAACTTATTATTGGATGCATATTCCAATCATGCTACATAAAAGGCTCAAAGGTGTTGTTTTAGATTACCCCTACTTGGTAAGTTTAGGTGACACAAAACCTATAGGTAAGGGATAAGGGGAGATATAAAATTATAATGTACTATGAAATAATTAATGAGGATAAATGGCATGGAACACTCTAGAATAACCATATTGTAATTGTAAAACATTAGTTTGAATAAAAAGAACTATTTGCATATGGGTATAAACATTAGGCATAATAAATTGTGTAGAAACAGATGGCATGAAATTAGTATAAAACCTATAAGGTATGATAATATGTTGTGTAGGGTGAGTCATATTAATATGAAGAGGTCCTTTTTTTTCCCACATACCATGTGTGGTAATCCTAGGTGTAACCATATATGCAGACCTATGAATAATAATATGAACACCTATAATATAATTATTAAATATAAAAGTTTTATTAGTATCAATTAATATCTCATGTTTTCCTTAGATGTGACAACTTTATAATTATTTTAATTTTATTTATAATTACTTTTAACAAGGCATCATGTAAGTGTGGATTCATATGAATATATTTAGTTAAATTCTATAGATTTATTTCATCAAATCTACCTTCCACATTATATATTTATTCCATTATGATTATGTGTTTATTATATGAATATGGGGATATTATAAATTAGTTTTGAAAATTAGATGTAAATACATAAGTATGAAAACCAAGGGAAGAATGATGAAACCCTAAAGTAACCTAGGGTTTTCTATGTTATAGACAAAGAACTAGTTCACTAATATGTTTTATCTTTTTTTTTGTTGGGTTATATAAATAATACAAAATCATATAATATTTAGATTACATAATATATAATAGTCAACATGAAAATATGAGTGTAACTAGTAGAGGACTACTGATTTATTTCAATTTAATATTTAAAAAACATTAAAGGAATCAGGTAATTATCTTGTTTAGATTATGTTTTGGTTTATGAAAAGGTAAAATAATTAACAATGGTCTATAATGGGTATATGATCAATAAAATATATAAATAGCATGCCTACACCTACTAGGATGAGTTTGACACTTTTTAGATTCTTATGATAGGTAACAACCATATAATGAGGACCAAAATTATTTATAAGATATGTGCAAGTCTATGAAAATTTGTATCACTATTATCATGATTTTGAGTGAATCTTGTGTATTTTATATACCTCATATCCTACACATATACATCTATTTTTCTTCTCCTTGATTTAAAACACCATATCCATATTTGGCACTAGGTTCTCATGTAAAAAATGATTAGTGAGATGGATTGAGATAACACTAATCACTTCCATTGAGTGGATAAGTAATTCATATCTTCTAAAGTGGGCTAAAACTTCATTTATTTCTCCCAATTAGTTGAGTGTGTGCAATTAGTATAATACCAACATGTAATCCAACCTAAGTATGGATTTTGACACTTGATAACATATAATTTGAGATTGAAATGGTATTTAGACATGTATTAGGGCCTAATATTTTGAGAGGTTTTATATTTTTATGCTAGATGAATAATAGATGTGATCTTCATAATGTTATATAGTAATATTCTTAGGCTTGATTTGTATAAATATTTTATTTTTAAGGTAATTTAATTCTACACCAACATGAAAAATATACAAGATGACCTATACGAAGAGTTTGAATTTGGGAAAATATCCATTAAAGCAAGCAGATATATATCTAGCCTAAGTGGATGGTTATACCATGTCATAGACATCTAAGGAAGACCATAAGTGACTATAATTTATGGAGTGATATGAGATCAAGAGAAAATATGAATGAGATAATAATTTGTTTAGGTAGATACTAAGGAAATATTATGTATAAATAATATAAATAAAGGAAATTTAGGACCATAAATGAGTGAATGGTTTAGAGAGAGTGTGATCAAGAGTCAGTTATGTGTGTGCAAGTTAAGCATACCAAAGCTTGGTAAAAAAATAAAATAGTTTTATTAACTTGAATATAAGTAATATGTGGAGGCACAAAAGTAATAGTAAGATCACTAGGATAAATAGACTCACCACCTAATGTAGAAGGAGATCCTTTGGTAAATGAAATAGAAACATTTAAAAGACCATTAGAAACACATTCAATCTCAAGTATAAATGCCTTAGCCATTTTTACATTATTTTATTCACATCTAACAACATAAATCATAAAATCAATATCTTTAGGTATAATAAAAAGATATTTTTCAAAATTAGTTCTATCCATAGTGGTAAATTTTAGTAAGGAATTATTATTGGAAGTATGGGTGTTAAAATCACAAACATAATAATCAAAATTGTAATCATGTTTAACATAACCAGATTCACCATTCACATTTATACCATTTTCATTATAAATAACCAGATAATAAGCAATAATTTTACTAAAAAGTTGTATTTTATCTTTTAAACATGTAGAAAGTTGTAGACACTCAAATATAATAATTAAGTGCTTGAAAATGTTTAAACTTGATATCCTTATCTTTCTTGGATAATTCACCATTATATTAACTTGAAATATTTATGGGAACATTTAACATTATAAAAATTATCTTAAATAACTAAAAAAATCATTTATACATCCTTATTTTGCTTAAAAGTTCATGTCTGACCAATTCCAAAACTTTTTATCTTTATTGGATAACATTGTACTAGGTTAGATAGGGTTACACTATGGCATTGTCCACTAGTGCAGTCTTGTCCCCATGCTCCAATGGTAATTTTTTATTTTTGAGATTTTAAATTTTATCCATATTGTTATTTTAAAATGGTTGGTTAGTGGAAAAAGGATTCATCTATATAAGCACATCAAGGTAACTCTAAATACACAACAATCATTTGGAAATTCTAATGTATATTGAGAAAAAGAGAACTATTCTTTCCAATTCAAATTCTAAAACATTATAATATTCATATATCAAGTATGAAATTATTTTATTATAGGTCAAGGTTACTCATTCTCAAAAATTAAAAATAATCTATCTAGTTTCATTCATATAGCAAAGTCAAAATTCACAAATTCACTCTAAGATGGAGAATTACATCATCTTGAGGCCCTTTTGGGATATGTAAGAAATGTTAAGATCACATGAATATTTCTAAGGGTAACCCATCTATTTCCCTATCCATATTCCCCACTTTTAAAATTTAGCATCTAATTGATTTATCATGTAGGAGCTAGGATTTTCTATTTTTCATGTCTTCCACTAGTAAATATAGACATATAATCAAATAATAAACCCCCACAAATAGATTCACAAACTAAGATAAAAAAATTAGTCACATAGTTAATAAAGATGTGGTTTTAGTCAATAGATAAGGCCTTAGTGTGACCCTATTCTTGTAGTGCAATGTTATCCCAACATAGTTTGAATTCCTTATTTTAGATGTAACATAGTTTATAGGTGTTTTCAACTATTTTCTATCCATTATCAACCATTTTCTATCCATTATCAACCTACACATATAATAATAAATCATATCCAAGCTAGATTTTCATATATTTTGTCAATTTACAATTTATAACTCATTCCAATTATGTAAATTCTATATTTCACATTTAGATATATATTTTTTGTAGATTTAAATTAGTTTTTAATAGTTTATTCTTAGCAATTCATTATTAAATAAAAAATCACATTAAATATTTTGGCGTACCTATTATTTTAAAACATTGCTTATTATTTAATTCATTTTTGTCTTAAGATTTCATGCACATTTTGATACATTCCTAACATTTGAAGAAAACAACCTTCAACTTTGGATATAAAAATATGAAGCCACGAGTCAATCTTCTTCAATCTTGGATCTTAATTCAACACTGAAGAAATTGTCTTGTCACTTTAGATAAAATACAACATTAAAGCTTTGTATTTTTACCCCAAGTTGAAATTTATTAATCTTTATAGAAAAAAACCTCTCTTATATGTTTCATAGGATTATGAAATTCATTATTTCATCTTGTATTCCATTTCAATATGTTATTCATTATGTTAAAACATATAATAAAATATAAATAAAGTCAAGAGGATAAAATATATAATATTAACCCTCAAGTAATTTTTAACTCCTATTTTTGAAATATTATTACATCCTTTAATAATTATCCCATAATATCATCATCATCACAAGTGATTTCTATCACAATTTGAGGAAAAGAGTGCATCAACATTTCATACAAGATTGAAAGAAGAGGTCTTGCGTATAAATGAGAGTATTCTTCTTGTGGACAAAGTCAAGTCAAGCCATATCCTAAGGTCATACCTATTGTTAATAGCTATTTTCATAATATCCAATCTAAGTAACTTCATATCCCTTGTAGATTCCAAAGAGAATGTTCACTTTATGATTCCTCCTCCTTTCCCTCAACATACTTCTATTTTCCAATCTATTCCAATTATTCATCTAATACTCATATTATATTCCCATTTCCATGTTTTTAAAAATAGAAGAGTTAAAGCACTTTTACCTACCCAACATGATCATACTAATCATAATGTTCCTCCTCTACTTCCTCCAAGGAAAGTTTCTCAAACCAAGGGATATGATCTCATTGAACAACTATGTAATAGACTAGCTAAAATTTCTATTCTAGATAAATTAAATAAATCACTAGCTAAAAAAAATATATTATATGCCATGTTTCAAGATACCACTCTTTTTATGGATACACAATGAGCTTAGTTTTATGATATCATGAATATATTCAAGGATATTGACAACACTATATTACTTTTGATAAATAAGATATACCTCCCAAGTATATCATTGAATAAAATCTTCCATTTTTCATCCAAATTAAAATACATTTAAAATTAATCAAGTGTGCATTGGTTGATAATGGTCATAGAATAAAAATTTGTATCTATGTATTCATGCATAAATAGGGATTCAATAAGGAAAATATTAAAAAATATGGTCAACCAATACATGGCTTTGATATCACTCCAAAAAAAATATTGGGAACTATCATATTGGATTTACTATTAGGACTAAAATTGGTGTCTACCATTTTTGAAGTCATACCCAATCAATTATAATATAATTTACTCTTAGTTGAATCTTGGATTCATGCAATGGAAGTTACACCTTATTCATTTCATAGATGCATAACATTTTTGCATGATACACATGAGCATATAATCCTAGATGATGATTCACCTTTTTTTCATTGTAAAATTACACAATCATAATCTGATAAGTTATCTATACCACATGAACAACCAATTTAAATGTTACAAAATCATACTTATGAGATGGGTGAAACAAGTAATGTAACTAAAATGCTAGAAGTTACTTAAATTATTGACAAAATAGAAGAACCTTTCAAGTAAACTATGCAAAAGATGCAAATTTATACACAAATATAAAAACCCATCAAAGAAGAAAAGTAACAAGTTCTAATTTTTATAAAATAATATTATCCTCTTCCAAACCTAGAATTATTTTTAAATTCATAAAATTATTGTATAATTTAAGATTACTATAATGGTGATAATGAAGATACACATGAGCTTACAAATGATCAAAATTTCAAGTTAAATTTCAATCCCATTGATGAAGTTAAACACTTATCTCATTCCTTATTTACATATATTAGAGTGGGTGAATGTAGTGATATTTATTCTATATAAAATAGGGTAAATGCACCCATTTCAAATCAAGTGGATATACAAATTACTTCAAGTAGTTACAATACTATATCATAGTCAATTAACTCCAACATAGTGATCACATCTCCCAAGGAAAAGGTATAAATGGATCAATTAAAGACTCACATAGAGCTACATTTAGAGGTATAATTACTAAATAAATACAAACACTTTCAAAAAATTATTTATTAATAAAATATTTTAAAATCGAGAGTCAATACTAAAGTTACTCATAAAATTATGGTAACAAAAGAAACAACACAATAATATTATTCCTATCTAGTACCTCTCATTATTAAACCTATTATGGATGGAAAATAATGTAATAATGTTACAATTAACACTTACATGAATTTAATATATGCATCCTTGTTATTCTTTGATATCTTGGGTATGATATATATCATCTTGAAAAAGCTACATGACGAGAGGATTACATAGTATACATCACATTACCAATTAGTCTTGGTCCTAAATCATGTTTCAAATTATTTCAAATTGATCCTACTTTAGATCAATATAATTCAATCCTTGAGAGATCATGGAAAAATTTAATGGGAGCTACACTTATTACTAATTATTATTCTCTAACATTTAAACAAGATAGTGTAATGATCACAATTTCAATAGAGAACATGATCACAAAATAAGAGGACACAACATGGAATACACTAATAAATACACCTAGTTAAATTATGATTGATATACATCATACACCACCTATTATATAGTTTAATGGATTAGATATCTCTACACAATGGCATCTTATTCCAATTGTGGGCTTATCACAAAATGAAGTAGGTGGATATACCCTCTATGTAAGAACTCCATGGTAAATCTCCTATATTGGTTAGATAATTACACTTTACTATGTACATATTTTTTTATTTTACTTTTTCTTCTTCTTATTCTATCCAAAATTCCAAGCATTATTCTACCCCTTATATTTATTTTTCACTTTAAAAACTTTCCCTATTAATTTTCAAACCGATTCAAACAAATAATCCAAAACAATTATTTTATAAATGGTTTCAATGCTTATTATTACAACTATTAAATACATATCATGCTATGGATTCCTTAGAACTTACATGATCACATATATATTTCTACATTTTTGATGAGCACACAAATATTATTTCATATTTGGGGGCATGAACATCACTATCTTCATTGATATAATTATTTTTGGGCATACATTGGGGGAAAATGGCTTGCCTTCATTCTTATCGTACTATGTTTTAGCACCTTGTTACTAGTTTTTTGAATACCTCCCTTTTTCACTATTTTTGTATCCTTTATTCTTAACACTTTTCAAATATTTTAAGATAAATTATTTCATTTTTTCAAAAATTCAAAAAAATAAAAAAAAACTTCCAAAAATTTAAAATTAGGACTTGTAAGAATTTTTTTATGTTGATGCCTTACTTATTTACATATGGTATTTATTATATGTTAGGTAAATATCATAACTAAATTTTAAATGGACATCATTTTCATGAGGTATTTGAGTGTGATAAAAGACATATTATTACATGGTTATTTGATGCCAAACATTTATTTTTACCTAATAGCCTTTCTAAAATGATGGAATCTCTTCATTCTCCATGAACATCTCAATAGGTTGAATCTATCCCAACCTTTCTACCATGTGAAGGTAAATATCATACAATTTTTTTTAATCACATAATTATCATTATGTTACATAAAAATGTAATGTGGTAATAATGATATGGATACATATGGTTGATGTAGGCTAATCTCAATCACTCTATGCTTCTTTCTTATTTTAATACATTATGAGTTAATATTTTCTTGCTTATTTTGTATGTAATTTATCATTGTGTGTTTAACATATACATGCTATTTATTTAATGGTATTCTCATACCATTTATGTGTGTCCCTTGGCCTTCTGTGTTTATAAAAAATTCACATGTCCCTTGTATGTGGCCCTTATTTATGACATTATATGTAAATTGTGTGACATTGTGTGACATTACTTGTATGTTCATTAATTTTTAATTTGGTTCCATGATTCATATCATTCATTATTTATAAATTTTAATCTTACTTTAGTTCTATGATACATATCATACACATGATGCTTATATGATTCAATGTTATATCTATCTAGCATATGTTTCATATATAATTGAATGATATATTCAATACTATGATGCAATTCAATTCAAATTTTTAAGATGATACTACATGATTATATATTTTACATATTATTTATTTTTAGATAAGTGACTTGTAGGATGCATCCTTCATCTCAAAGAGGGGTATCACAATGGGCTTGAATTAAGAATTCAAGACTCATGAACAATAAATTTTCAAATTTATGACAACATATATATTTTTCAAATTTCAATATGATTCAAAAAAAAATTATGGGGTAATGTGACATGTATGTGCACCCATTACTATAACTAACTCAATACATATTCACATATTCTCAATGTATATGCATGGGCATATGTAAAACAATTAAAAGTTGTAAGTTTCAAAAGTTACAAGTTTAATTGGCATTAAATATAAATTTAGTTTATACAAGGGGTATGATATTCATTCATTTTCAAGTTAATACATGGAAATTTAAAATTTCTCAAGTTTTAAAGTTTTAAACTTGTATATTTTAAAATAAAATATATATTCATTTATATCAGTTTGATATATCTTCATGTTGAAACTGGGCCACGTTAGAGTCTAGTGATACTCAATGTCTATGGTTTCATTTTTTATATGTAGTGAGTCATATTAGTGGTTCCACCCATTCATTTATTTTATAGAGTACTCTACATATTCAAATGATAGTTGGAGCATACAATCCTTTCAACTCAATGGATTTCATTGGTTTTAAAAAGTAAGACTTTATCACTATAAATTCACCATAGGTTCAACATTTCTTCAAATACCTCAAAAAGAGGTCACACACACTAATCCAGTTTCAAATTATAGGGAAATTATATTTCATACTATTTCAAGTGTATACTTTCCTTACTCTCTTTTTGAAATTTAAATTGCAAGTTTCATATTTTCAATTTTCAAATATAGACAATAACTACTTTTAGTGGAATTGTTGTAGGTTTGATATAGAGGCATATTGCACCATCATGATTCACATCAAAATAAAAAGCATGTATACACAATTCGGTTTGTATCTACTTTAGTAATTTTAATTCATTATATAACTAAAATAAAATGGGGGAAAGTGTAGCCACTCAAATTAAATCATTAATTCCCAGATAATGTTTAAACTTGAAATCCTTACCTTGGCTAATTCACCATTTTGTTAACTTGAAATATTTACAAGAGCATTTAGTATTCTAATATATATATTAAAACCACTCAAAGCATAATTAACACATACCTATTTTTCTTACAGGTTCTTATTAGACTAATTCCACCAGTATGTGTCCTTATTAGACATGACCACACTAGGATAGACAGGGCCATAATGTGACATTATCCACTAGCACAACCTTGTCCCTGTGCTCTAATTATTATTTTTTAAATCTAAGGCATTGTATTTTATTTATCACACACTTTTATCAAGGTCAATTATAATAAATATTCAAAAAAGTCCTCTATATAAGCACAACAAATCCTTTCTAAATACATGTAACAATCACTTGGAAATTATATTGCACATTAATAAAAAGAACACTATTATTTCCTACTCAAATTTTAAAGCATTTTAATAGTTACAAGATAATTTTGAAATTACTTTATTGTAGGTGAAGTTCACTCATTGTCAAGCATTCAAAAGAATTAATCTAGTTTCATTAATGTAGAAAATTTGAGATTCACACAGTCACTCTTAGAGAAATAACTACATTAGCCTAAGGCCCTTTTTGTCCTATATAGGTAGGACTCAGATTACATGGGGTTTTTTAAGGATAGTTTGACTATTAAATTAACCCTATTCCACCTTTTGTCATTTTATCTATATTTGGTTTATTATTTAAGAGCTAGAGTTTTATATTTTTTAAGTCTTTATAATGACAAATAGAGACACAAAATCAAATAATAATCTTTCATATATATGCACACACACCCATATTAAAAAATTAATCACATAGTCAGCTAGAATGCAATCATTTTTAATGGACAAGATCATAATATGGCCTTATCCTTCTAGTTTGGCCTTGTCCTAAAATAATTTGAATTCTTTTTTTTTAGATGTGATATAATTCATAGGAATTTTGAGCTATTTTCCATCCATAGTCAGCCTACACAGTCATCAATAAATTAGATCCAAGCTTGGTTTTCATATATTTTTCAATTTAATTTTTATATCTCATTTTGTATTTCTATAAATTCTTTATTTCACATTTAGATCTATAGTCATGTAGATCTAAATCAATTTTTAATAGTTTATTTTTTCTTCGAATTTCATTATTAAACAAAAAATAACATTAAACATAAGAAAAAGAAGTTGAATTAACTCAATAGTAACAACAATAAATCTATAACTTTACCTAGTAGGGATTGAAGATATAAATTTTTTAACAAACATAAAATGTAATCATGGATAACATAAAAATCATTAAAAATAAATATGTCTAATGATAAATTAATAATGAAAAAAACTATAAATAAATACTATCTTAAAAATCAAAATGATGAACCATAGGGGGTAAAATAGCATGAAACCTGAAGGTTGGATGATCACAAAGATAAATTTCACCAAAATATCTATAGTGCTTTTGATTTTAGAGGTGAAAAATATACTGAAATAATGGCACACAAAGGGAATCACATAATTAAATTAAACTATAGTAATCAAACCACACTAATGTGTTGAAATTATTAATTTTAATATTGAATGATTAATAAACCTATTTAATTGACTAAGATACATATAAATAGATTTACATACCTTAGTTTGAGTTGCATAGGTTTTAGAGATGACTAATGATTCTAGAAAATAATTTGTGAGACTAGTGAGACTAAAACCCTAAAAGTTTATTATGTTATGTAAGATGAACATAATAGAAAACCACTAATTAAAATAGGTTAGAATTGTATGACTAATTACAATATGTTTATGGTGATTATATAATACTACTAAAATTGTGGTGATTTATCTCTTCTTGTTTAAACTTTTTTGGGATGCTTTGACAATAATAGAGGTATAGGTATTTGGCTTCATTTGGTATAATTTGTGTGTAATATTATGAATTAGATCATTCTTTTATGTAACCCTAATTCACCATAATGTAAAAATAATATATAATATATGTAAGGGTAGTGGTTTGGATCCAATTTAGGGTTGTAGTTATGTATCCTAGCTAATCAAAATAATGGATTACTATAGTTTTTCTTATTTATGAGTGTTCCCAACCCAAATTAGAGAAAGGACTTCACTTTATATCTCTAGATAATCAAATAAAATTATAATATTCACTATTAAATCATTTTGGTAATATTATATTGACATAATAATTTAGCAAATGGTGATGGGAAAATATTCTCAATGTGCATACCTCTTGATAAGATTTGGGAATTGTGCATAAGAGACTTAACTTGTAGGAGATACAAATATTTATTGTGGATGATAAATGATTTAGGTTACATTTATATATGTGTGCTCCATAAATACATAATCACACATATGTTAACAATGAAAATTTATAACATAAAATCAAGGTATGAGAAATCAATGTACGTAGACTATAATTGGTTATTGTTGATTATGGTTGAGCCATAATTGTGGCCTGATGATTATGGTCATGTCCAAAAAAGGATATAAAATAAAGATAAATTTATATTAAAGATGACTAGATGGATCTTGATATAAAAAATAATAGATCTAATAGGTTTATGAGAAAATGTGGATGATTCAAGGATATAAGGAATCCAATGTGAGGATAAATTATTTAAAATAATCCAAATGATTGAAATTAATCGAAGTGTGATAGATCATGGAAAAGACACACAAAAAACATGTCTTTTGCTAAAATTATGTGTCTGCAAAAATTTATGATGACATGATGTGTATTTTGACAAGGTGTCTATGAGACCATAAGTTGCATGTTGATAAAAAAAATTTAACAAAGTAAAAGTAGTGTGGTGTAATATTTTTGATACTCACATGTATAATTGGTTAATTTTTGAGTCATCAATGAGATACATGGTTCTTGGGAAGATGCTTCGATCATAATAATTTTTCACAATGTCAACAAGGTAAATGATATAATGAAATATCATATGGATGCATAGGTTGTGGAAAAAATGGAACTATATATTAGGGATCCTATTTCAAGTATGGGGATATTATTCATTATCAACATGAATTTCCTAAGTTTCCAACTTGTGCCTAGTGTAGATAAGGGCATGTATATAAGATAAATATGATCAATAATATAAGTGTATTATAATAAAGAAAGAAATAATACCATATTATTAAAAACTACATATAATTGGCCATGTTTCAAGGCATGGAAAATATTGAAAGTAAGAGTTATTTCTATGAGGGATATCAAGGATACACTAAATAAATGAAATACAAGGACATGATGAACAAAGGAAACCTATATATAATATGGTGATAACCTAAGCTAACAAGATATAAATTCTAAATAGATAAGATGATTATAATGTATGCAAAGGTAGTGAAAACTAACCTACTCGTGGATAAAATAATATAAACCATGGTTGTATCTACAAGCCTAGATCTCATAAAAAAGTATTAGCATATAGAGAATCTAGGTGAGGATAAAAGTGACAACAAACATAATAATATAATAATATGCATAATTTATATATCTAATAAATAAAATAAAATGAATATATTAGGAGTAGGGATTCTTACCTTGAATAGACTTATTATTGCATCAATCGCCCCCTTATTTCTATGAGAATTTTTCAATACATTTTTTAGGTGAAGGAATAAAATGGTCATGATGAAACCCTAAGTTTCCCTAATTAGGGGAACATAATAATAAGGGTAACCTTCTTGGTTTAGCTTCCTTCTATTGATATTAAAATACTTGAGAATGACTATACCTATAAAATAATAATATCCCATATCCTAATTCATATTAAATGTTTAAAACAAACTTTTCATTTACACATATATAAGGTGAGTATTGATCCTCCATTGATTATTACAAATGATATTATGAAATCCTTTATATGTAGATCCAAAATATAAAAGGTATCTCTAAAATTAGGCCAAAAAATCTAAGAGAGGGTTAGACAAGACTAAGTCAACCAGTGTGTCAGTGTGTGTGTGCCCACACACACACACACACACACAAATATATATATATATATATATATATATATATATATATATATATATATATATATATATATATATATATATACATACAGAGAGAGAGAGAGAGAGAGAGGATCTTATCATATTTTAGAGTTAGCTAGATTTTAAAGATTCAAAATTTTAGATTAAGACATATTTTATGGATTCAAGGTTTCAAGTATAAATCATAATTTAAGCTAAATCATACATACACACACACACACACACACACACACACACACACACACACACACACACACACACACACACACACACACACACACACACACACACACACACACACAATTTCAATATGTTTGAGAGTATTTTCAAACCATAAGTAGTTATAAATCATAATCTAGGTTTTAGAGGATCCTATCATATTTTAAGGATTCAAGGGTTTTATGGATAAATAATAATTAAATTTAAATATTAATGTTATGGGATATGGAGGGAGTTAAAATCAAATTTTATTCACTTTGAAATTGAATCTATATATCAACCAATTTATCTCAAAGTTACTAGTTGTTAGTCTAGTAGTGTTGTAAGGATGATTGTTGATAAAAAAAATGCATTGAATAAATTAAAATTATAATGAATATGATTGTTATTTTAAGTTTTTAATTCAATAAAAAAATTAGAGCTAAACACATGTAAAAATAATTTCTAAGAGTAACTATGGTGCCACACTATTGTGCCTTTTCTTGTTTAACAAACATGGCTAAAATTAACCAATTACAAGTAACTTGAATGATAGTTTAATGGTAAATAGATAAATTAATTAAAAAATAAGTTAAATAAAAATATAATCCTAAGAATGGGATCTAATATAATTTAGATTAGACTCAAGATATAAATTTTGACTCACTGATAAGATTTGGTCAACATGTAAGAAGCCTTTCTTAACAAGTAAACACTAGACAATTTAGGCACCTCAAATCCATATGAATTAGGAAATTAAATAAATAAATATTAAATTTATCTAAATTATCTCTTAAAATTGTACCCCACTATTGGGGATGATTGGATAAGGATTATATCTCAACCAAGTACACATTAAGTGAACTGCACTCTAATTGGCGCTTATAGTTATTTTTTAAGAAATTATTAAAAAGTGTTTAATATTTAAAAAATAAATAATATAAGACATAAATGAATTAAAAAACCCTAATAAAATAATAAAAATAATTCTAACATAAAAAATCAAGTGCTAATTTTGGCATCATACTCAACAACAATTTATATATAGACATTTAATTTCTTATACTTTAAGTTATTCACACACACACACACACACACACACACACACACACACACACACACACACACACACACACACACACACACACAATTACACTTTTAATATGTTTAAGATTGGTTTCTTACCTCTTTAATTTATAAAGTAGATTCTAGGTTTTAGAGGATTCTATCATATTTTAGACTTACCCAAATTATAGGGATTTAGTATTTTAGAGTAAGACATATTTATAGAATCATGATTTTAGGGTTTAGTATCTTAGGGAAACATCAAAAAAAGGATAAATGTTAAAAGAAGTAATATAAAGGTATAATATTATATCATGTGAACATCTCTTACAAAGCATGATGAAGTGATGCCATCCATTTTCTAATGCTCTCCATAGGATGTGCAATTTGAGAGATTGATGTGATAACATGGAATTATTTTTTAACTTAAATTTGATTATGTATTATCAAAAAGATAAAAAAATTTAACTGATGTATATTGTATATAGCATAGTAATAAAATATGAATATGAATGTAAAAAGAAGAATATGATTGACCAATTCCACTTGATACTTAGCATGTTTGATGTTTTGTTTAGGACTAAGACTAAACATAGGTGTAAAAATGGTTGAAAGTATATTACGAGTCACTCAAATTAGGAACCAGGTGTTTGAGATAACCATGATCAATTCCTCAATTTGTGGATGCATGCACTAGATGATTACATCTATCTTATTATAGATTCATTTATGTAAAGTTTCTCTCTATTTCATTAAAATATTAGAATTAACTGTGTGAGGTATATGTAAAACATATATCATCATTTAAAACCTAGGTTCACTTTTGACACTAGGTTTAAACCTATAAAATGGTAATAATGTAGGTTGAAATAAGTTCAACAACCCCCTAATGAATATTTGAGCATTATATATATTTAAACTTGGTATATGGAAAACTTGGCATAGATTAGGTGCTATAGAATTACCCAAGGATTTATTATTATGACTAACAGCTTAATTTAGAAGTAGAGGTCAATGTATTTAAATGATAAAAAGTGTATAGATGTATCTTTGAGGACTAGTAGATGATCTAATAGGATTGAAACTACTATGTATTTATATGGGACTCTTTGGTTACTTTCTTATGCCACTAACATGAAAAACATATGTATTGATCCATAATGATGATTTAAATTTTAAAAAACATCATTAATTAGTGTAGGGATGAGTTTGTTGGTCTTGGACACTTACATAATTCGATAGGCATATGAGTTTTTAAACTTGTCTAAAAAAAATGAATACTAATATAATGATTTAAAGATAGTATACATATGATAATGAAAAAATTAGGAACACAATATGAAATTACCATAGCTAAATTATAGAAAAATGGTAATGTCAAACCCATATATATAATGTGGATATGAGGGAAGGGTGTTCAAGAGGTTTATATGTACACATATATCATGTAAGGTGAATGTAGGCCAAGACTAACATTACCAAGTGTCTAATATCATATTTTAGTCTATATAAATTCCCCTTTTATTCTATTATTGAAATGATATACAATGCTAGATAAAAAGGATACATAGATGTACCTGATTGTGTATAACACACTTTGTATTTTGGAGGAGTCTTAAAGTGTGTAGTTTTCTCCATGAAAACCTACAATGAACATGTAAAAATCAATTTAAATATATGAAAATTAAATCTAAAATGAAATTAAAAATTTTGAAACTTAAAGAGAAAGGAAAAAATATACCTATAAGTGGGTGAACCATGTTGTCCCTTGTGATGTTGTTGGAGATGATGCTTCCTACTAAAGCATTAGATAAATATGTTTCCTATTGAACATTATATAAATGGGATTCTTTTTGAATCATTTAGACTACTTTGGGTGATCATGACCTAGTGGAGAAATTAACTAAGGTGAAGGCCATGCATTTGGGAAATAAATGAACTAACCCTCATGATTAGTGTTAATCCATTACGGTTGCATAATCTCAACCACACTAATATTTCATTGATATTGAAACTCAATATGAATGGGGGAGCTTATTCTAGGCTCAATTATTAACCATTGTAGATAAATTTTTTAGATTAAATATGTAACATTAGGTGCCATCAATGCCATCCTCTTAAGTATTAAATTATAGTAGTGTGTGTACATGAATAATTTTCATACTCCATATTCTTATCCAATCAATGCTAGCATGATATATATATTTAACTCATATTTTTATAAAATGTGTTCATATGTATTACATATGCCCCAAAATTTCCCAATCTACAAAAAGTTGTCCCATAATCTGAACCAAACTAATAATATGTATAATTTTGAACTTTATGAATCATGTAATCTATCTCAAATTTTGATTTTTATTTAAATAGAGGCTTTAATATCTATTAAAATCGTAATAATATGCCCCATTTTGAGGTGAAATATATAGCCTATGAATTATTCATCTCAAAATAAAAGAATTAACCACATCATGTTATCTAAAAATATGTAATTATTTGGAACATGTGCTAAGATATGGAGAATATATCATCATAATAATGGATATGATTTTCCAAGTATATATGAAATATGTAGTATAAATCATACAAGTGTCATGTCAAGATAGAGATAAAAACTAGACATAATAATAATCATCACTAATATACGAACTGATATGGATCATAGAACCATAAATAAATATAAATATATGTGATATGGATCATGGAACCACAAACTTAGAAAACTCAACATACACTTCTATATTTATCAAATCATAAGTACACAATGTCATGGACATGACACAAATAATAAAAAAACTTGAAAAATTATTCAATGTCAATAAAGAAAACACCACACATTAAGTAAAATCAAATGTCACACAATGCAAGGGCCCAAAGAAAGATTCATGTAAGGAAACTCAATCTATAAAAAGTGATAAAATAAGTCCATATCCTAAATAAAACATAATCAATGATTAGCCTATAAAATGAAATATAAAAAATGAAGCATAAAGCAAGTTAGAATTGTCTACACCATCAATTTATGTCAATGTCATATCATAAAAAAGTAGCATAGCCATGAAATGTATCATTGTAAATAAATATACACAAGATAAATAAAAATTTAACCCTAAAAATATAGATTAGGGTTATATAGGGTTAACGGGGATCAATAAAGTCTAAGGTACAAGGATGATAAACTATCTCTATAGTAGATCAATTAGATGCTAAAATCATATATAACATAGTTGAATTTATTAACCTAAGATAGGCTAAAATTGAAAAGTACATCTATGCTAGAGATTAAAATGACAAATAAATAATGTAATTAGTTTGTTTTGATGCTAACATAGTTATGGATATGGAAAAAACAACAAGAATACTAGAAGATAATTATAGAATAGTTTCCAAATTATGGATTAAGTGCCTCTAGAGCTATGGTCATTATGGTCAGCATAGGAAGGTTGCATTAATGTTTTTATCTGAATCCATAATAGGTGTCCTATATATAATACCTACTTAAAAATTGCAACCACTTGGATGTTTATAGGTTTATCTCCTTTGATCTAGTGCATTCAAATCTAGGTGATGGACTAACCCTACTTATGAAATTAAAAAACCCTAGTTATTCATCCTCATAGTGACCTTGGAAAAAATAGGTTAGTGGGTACACAATGTCAAGATGAACCCAAATACTCCTTTATCAATGAGCATTGCCTACATATCCAATACTCTGAAGAGAGACTCGAATTAATGTAGTTCTCCTCTATGTGTTGGCTTATGTGTGAATCCTGCAATATGTGGAAATCAAGTACAAAAATGACTTATCTTATAACTTGGAAAATTGAGATCTTGGGATACCCCTTCAATATCTCATACCTAAATATGTGTAGTCCCTATGACTGATATGGAAATAGGAATAAATAGGGAAGCTTTATTCAATTAAATTATCTTTTCATGAATGATAGTTGAGTAATGAATGAGGATTGTTCTTATATTTATATCAATATATTTGGAGAAATTACTCACATTAAATCACCTAATATGACCATTAAGATACATTTCATTTGAAAATTAGATGAATTTATGGCATTGGACATTTGCATTAGAGTAGGACACCTACATCTACATAGGTGTTTATCTTGGATGCTAGTGTCTAGGGAACATGAAAGTAGGTATAGATTTAGAATTTTTATAGATGGAATATAATTAGGTTTTAAAAATTATGGGTAGGATAGAAGGTGTGGGTCATAAACATAAAACTAGTTGGACTAAGATATAGGCCAAGGGACACAAGATAGATTATATGAAAGAATTTGAAAAGTAAGAAAGATATAAAACTAAGAGGAATAACCAAGGCCTATGTTTTCCAAGTGTACAATCTTGAGGTGATATATAATCCATAAATTTTATCTACATTTCCCCCTTAATATAGTAATGAAATATTTAGTTTAAAAGAGAAGAATTCATACTTGGGTGTGTTATAACACACATTGCCTTTGCATGAGTCCAAAATGAATTATTTGTTGATGATTGACCTGTAACCAATAGCATATTCTATTACATAATCAATATAAATAATTTGAAATTGAAAGTATTAAAAATATTAAAATTTAAAGAACAAGGTTTATGAGTACACCTGGGTATTGATGTAACCATCTTGCCTATTAGAAAGTTGATTTGAGAAGATATATCATTGTAAGGATATAAAACTAAGATTAGGATAAATATATATAAATATAGAAAGTGCATAAATAAAGAGATAGAGAGAGATTAGAAGGTACATGTGCCCAACCTTGGAGAAAAGGTGATTTACCACCTAAAAATTGAGATTAACTCAACTATGCAACCCAATCATACTTATAATATAATTAGCATGAGTGAACAAAGTCAACTTATACTATCAAATTGGTGAGGCTAGATGATACAATCATATCCAACCTAAAAATTTGTAAATATTAAGTGATTTAATCATCTCAACCATACCAAAAGTGAACCAAATATTGTAATAGATTGACTTAATACAGTCTGTAAAAGTCTATCCTTTAAGGTGATGAGAGTCCCTAAGAGTGTTCTGAATGTTGAGACTATTTTTTATGTTTTAATATTAGGTGCACATTACATAAAGTATGTACCTTAGATATGTCTCACACTGAAACTATGTATAAAAATGGTACCAATGTATAAAATTCTACCACAACTATGAATATGAATTATATAATTATGTGCTTTGGCTAATTTAGAAACTATGTAAGTATGGATAACATGATTATAAATAATTCTCCCACTATATATGGAAAAATATGAAAAATAAAATAAATTCCAATGTGTAAGACATGTTTCCAAAACATGCCCCCACTAAATTTCAATGTACTGAATATTAAATATGTGAAGAGAACATGCTTCTAAAGCATTCCCCCACTAAATTTGGGTGTGTCAAAAACTGAGTGTGTATAACATGATTCCAAATCATTCTCTCACTAAATATGGGTGTGTAAAATACTAAATAAGTGTGGAAAACATGATTACAAATCATTCCCCCACTCAATCTGAAAACTATTGCAAATGTGAGGAAGTGTGGAGAAGATGATTTCAAATCATGCCCCCATTGAATATGAATATTATGAAAAATGTGAATAACATGTCTCCATGACATTCGCCCACTAATATTCCCCCACCCCCTTTGAGTTTAGGTAAGAATAGGAATTTTTAGGTACCTCACCTCAAAAGGATAAGACAATTGTATAATATGTGAATGTAACCATGTAGCATATAGAAGTTCATGTTTAGGTAAATGTATAATTGAATAACATAGGATAATGTGATAACATTAAGGCCTAATATTCATAATAAATCTCATGGAAATTTATAGATAGTAATATAACAATATCAACAAGAAACTAGACACACAGACATGATCACTTAAAATCAAGTCAATAGATAATGGTCCAAGAAGACCATAAAAAACAAACATGTTTAAATGTCATAAATTAAAAGGTATATGAATTAGTATAATGTACAAAAAATAAATGATAACATATTAAAATGTCTATACTAAAATAATGACATAATAAAATGTTAAATAAATCAAGAAAAGGCATGAGGGCCACAAACAAAGGAATATATTCAAATGTTTGAACAAGAAAGACAATAGGAAGGTAAGGCACTCAAAGAAGTGCATAAAGTAAAGCACAAGTAACCAAAATTAACATATCATAGTATCTCATGGATAAAATGTTTTAGTAAAAAAAATCAAGTGTATATCATATTAAGTACCCTATCAAATATATAATCATGGATAAAGGAATGTGTAAGTACATATATGAGCTTAAAGCATGATAATGTAAAGTGATCATATAATGATATAAATTGGAAGTATTATGATAATAGAGGTGTATTACCCCAATTTACACATGACATGAGTAAAGTTAAGGCCCAAAATATGAAATAAGAATAGATATTATATCTATGTATGCTTGTATCACCCTCAAGTAAAAGCATGACACACATGTGTATGTAGAAGTAACTGATATGTCATCCATTAACATGGAACTAACACATAAATTGGAAGGATCCAATAAATTATATAGGTTATAATTTTTTTTAATGTTTTTTTTTTGGAATGTGAAATGGAAAGACCATCTTATGATCCCATCTAAAAGGTGATAATATTTATCTCCCAACTATGAACCTAGTGTAATAAGCTAGTAACATTAGTGAGGAGCATATACAAGTGAAATATCTATCACTATAGTATTTTTGATGCTCTACGTATGTAAAATATGCATATGTGGTCTTATATAAATATTAGTATTAATAAGAATAGGGGTTAATATAACCCATCATTGAGTGTTGTATGGTTTCTTTGGAATAAAAGTAATAATAACATTTATAGGTTCTCTAGATATTTGAATATGGTGCATAGTAGATGAGGATTTTGTGGAATACATTATATGTATATTATGTAATGGTATCTCAAGTAATGGATACCTAGTAAATAGGATTACATGTTCCTTACCCTTTTAAAGTGTATTAGCCTTAGTAGGCTTGGTAATTAACTACCTAGTTATAAGTTTCTCTTATTCAAGAGGATATTCTTATGGAATTTTAAAAACTATAATTATCCAATTAGGATGAATTTATTTAACAAACCCATACATTATATAAGGTATTTATCAAATTATATGGATACAAGGTCTTCCCAATAACATATCAAATATTCTTTTTAAATGTATAATTAAAAAGTTAGTAACCACATGTGTGAAACAAACTATAAATGCAAGTCAATCTCACTAAGAACCTTATAGGATGTCCCATCAAATTATCTAATTGATCTAGTAGAAGGATATAAATCATGATGAGTATAACCCAAATTCATGAAAAATGTCATTGTCAATCTATTTTTTCTTTTACCATTATCAATCATAACATTATGTATAGGCTAATGATCAAGTAATGCTCAAATGAATAAAGAATTAATATCATAGTCATCATCCTTAATCTTAGTGTCATTGAAAGTAATAGAGGGTAACTGAAGCATATGAGGTATATGTCATGTATAAGTACCAATAATACCATATAATTGGTTCCCATAATGTGGATGAGTATGTTCATTATATGCCATTTTAAATTTTGGTTCCTTCTTAGAATGGTCTTGTAAAGGATTGTTAAATATTATATGTTTTTGGTGATCACTAGGTTGTGAACCTAATTCCTTGGGATGATTATAAAATGAAATATTTTAGTCACCAATAAGGTATTATATATTATGATTAAAAGGTAAATAATTTATTAATATAATACCTTGGTCCCTAATGATAATCAAAATAAGCATTCACATCATATCCTCCTAGGTAGATTAATATTCTTATCAACCTATTAGGATGAGGGAGAGATATAAGATAAAACTATACTAACAATGGGAGTAATGAAGTGGGAGACTCATGTAAGAATGTAAATTATTTCCTTGGTGTAATAGATAAGATAATCTAATTAGGATATTGTGAAACTATGCTATCCATGGTGGTTGTTTCTTTTTTAAGATCAGGAAGTTTTACCTTATAACTTGGTTTGATTTTAAATTTTGCATTAGATGTAGATGCAGCTGATGTGTTTTATACATACTTGAGATTATTTAATGAAATAAGATTGATTTCATAGTCCCATAAATCATGACATAAGTCATAAAAATATTTGAAAGTATTAAAAATAATGGACTCGTGTAAAGAAGCAAGTAAAATTTGATTGAATTTGTCTTGAAACTTGTTATCTAGCATATATATTTGGTCATTTTATCCAACATTGTCTTGCACCTCCAGACATATTAATTGATAGGTTCATTTGTTTTGTTATTTTATTTTGGTAATTTGAGCATAGGAAACCTTTTTATAAATATTAATGGAAAAGTGTACCAAAAATGCATTTGTAAGATGTTTGAATGCTTTCACATATTGGAGAGGTAAGACATAAAAACACCTCAAAGCATAGTCCTTAAGGCATATTTGGAATAATCTGGTCAAAATTTTATCATTAGAGGTATATTCAAGGTATGCCACCTAAAAGGATCGAACATGCTATTCAAGATCACTATTGCCATCATAAAATGTGGACTTAGGTGTAACAAAACTAGTTGGAAAAGGGTGCAAATATATCTCAAGTACAAGAGGGTTATGTAACACATATTAGGAATCAATAGTATGAGGAGACTTTAAATAATTATTTTCAATGTTTGTTACCTTTTCATCCAAGGTATTTATAACTTGAAGGAGTGTTTGAACTATGGACCTATTGGGTTTTAGATTAGAAAGATGAGTATTCACCAAAGGGGATGTAATCATGGTTTGAATGAGCATATAAACTGGTATTTGAGTTGAAACATTTGTTATCCCCATGGTAGATGTAGTAATAGCAATTTTAGAAAATAAAGGTTAAAATACATATCATGTGTCTCCACTAGAAGTATTAGGCTATAATGTGTTTAGGGGAAGGTTTATTAGTATATGGGGATGACCCATAGTTCTAATAACATGATCAATACGTGGACTTGTTTGGTCTTCTATGCTTTTTGTGTTCCTAGTTTTTAAAATGGCTATTAGGATTTCATCAAGATCCTGAAGGTTTTGATAAATATAATAGTGAAATAATGTAAGATCTTTTACTTTCTCATGATCTATTTGATCATGTACATTGGTTTTATTACACTCGTGTTTTTCATTATAACCCTCTTCTTCTATGATAACCTCATTAGTATGTTTTTCATTATCAACAATGGTATCATTCCTGATCCATAATATGATATACCTTTTTGGTTTAAGACACATTAGGTGGTGGGAGTGGATTCTTAATGTGTTCAATAGGCACACCTCTAAATCTAGGGCTACACCTAGGTTTCATACAAAATAATATAATCAAGAAATGAAAAAGTACAACAATCTAAAACCCTATATGACTAAAAATCCTAGGAATAAAAAATGTTTGAATTCATATTAATCAAGTTCATCAAATGTTTATCTCTAAAAATATAGATTGGGTTATCTAAGGTTAAAGGAGATAGATAAAATCTAAGGTACAAGGGTGATAAACTATCTCTATAGTAGGCCAATGAAATGTTAAATTTAGATATAACATATATTGAATTTACTAAAATAAGATGGGCTAAAAGTGGAAAGTAAATCTATGATATATATGAAAATGAAAAATAAATAATGTACTTAGTTGGTTATAATTCTAACATATATCTAAATATAGAATAGGTAGGAATATGATTATAGAATAGTCACCAAATTCTAGATTAAATGCCTACCTATTCTAGAATAGTCATATTAGGCTGACATTAGTGTCTATAGTGAAAGTAGGTACAAACTCAGAACTTGTAGAGGTGGAATATAAATAGGTTTTAATCATTTTTTTTTAAATATATAAGGTTTGGGTAATCAACAAAAGATTGGTTAGACCAAGATATAGGCCAAGGGACACAAGATAGAGTAGATGCAAGACTTCTACAAATAGGAAAGGTCAAGAACTAAGAGGAACAACCAAGGTCTAGGTTTTCCAAGTGTACAAGATTGAATTTATATATAATCCATAAATATAGTCTACATACATGTGTAATTCATTAATGTAACTCAACATGATATATGGAAAAGGTCATAAAAAGATATAACTTGTAATAATGTAATCTATGGAATGATATTTCCTTAGCATTAACATGGCCCCTATGTATATGAATGTCTTGAATCTATGCATCCATTTATCATGTCTAACCTATATGTCCTACATCTCACTCATATATAAATGAAATTAATATGCATATGAAAAGGATAGATAATATACCAAACATGTGATAATCATAAATAAATAATGTAAACTATAAAATATGTCATGCTTAGGTACTAATTTTTTATTTATTTTCAATTTTTTGTGTTTTTAAAATATTTTAAAATAAAACCTTATGGGTAATACTAATATAAGTGCATGATGTTCATAGGGTTACTCAATAATTTTACCTCAATTGTAATGAAAGGATAAGCTCTTGTACCCACTTTTTATATAACCAAAAATGGGTATAACTACTTGGGTTTGAACTTACCTTTATTCTCCTTATCTGCATTAGTATTATTTTGATTTTTTTTAGTATCAAGTCACTAGATTTGAATTCATGATTTTTAACCTTATTTAAATATTATTTATTTACAAATCCTAGATAAAATATGATATTCTGATGTGGAGAAATAAACAACTATTCATGTTGATGAGGTGGCGAGTCATTATTCATGATGATGAGGTGGTAGTCACTATTCATACAAATGAGGTGTTATGTGGGGCATTTTTATCCATCAAGGCACATGGGAAATATAATTTTATTTGATATGGATGGGTGTGAGGTGAATTTTTAGTGGGGCTCCATAATTATGAAGTTCTCTCTTGTTAAAAAGGAGATACTTTACTTTTTTAACTCTTGTGCAATTGGGATATTAAGACCACCATCCCATAATGATCATCCATGTGAAGTGGGGTGCATTTCCATGTGGAATATTATGATGATGAGTTTGAATTTAGATAATAGGAGATCCTTTACCTTTTTTTACTCTTGTTCATGTGGGGGATAAATAATTCTTTCCTAATTGACCACCCATGTGGAGTGGGACACCAATTGAATGGCACATGTTAGAGGGGTCAAGTCTAAAGTGGATTACATGGAGGAGAAAATGTTTCATATTGACCAATAGTCCCTCCAAGTAGAGGAGGGTGAATTTTTTAGTTTCCCTTTGTAGTTTCTCATTCTCTTGTCTATAAAATGGATTGAACCCATGGTATTAGTAGGATGGATTAGGCTAGGTTGATTATAGGAGTTAATCTTTATGTGTAAGATTTTTAGATCCTCCTTGGTATTAAATTAATAAGATATATATATATATATATATATATATATATATATATATATATATATATATATATATAATAGGTATTTAAGTCTTTTTTAAATTAAAGGGAAGGGTTTGAGTGTTTGTATTCATCATTTAGTATTAGAGCAACAAGTATGAAGCTTTACTTTTTCATCTTTTGGTATTACAGTTCAAGTGTGTGATGAAGAGATCAAGTTGAGGATTAATTACTTGGTATCAAAGATCATGTGTGTGATGAAGAGTTTATTTAATCATTTGGTATCATGTATTGTTTTTTTCCATATTTTGCTATCAGTGCTTAAGTGTGTGATGAAGAGCTTGATTTAAAATTCATCATTTAGTATCAGAGCTCATTATGTGATGAGGAGTGTTTACAACATTTGGTACTAGAGATCCATTATGTTAGAAAGATATTAATTTATTTCCATCATTTGGAATCAAATCAAGTTTATATCTTATTACCTTATTTTCCACATTGTTGTGGGTAGAAAACAAGAGGAGGCATCTTCCAACAAGGAAAGTGTTGGGTAGAATATGTCAAGAGAATATTGTTAAGAGTATTTATTGTTTTTCAAATTATTATGGGTAGTAAACAACTAAAATCTTGTTTTTTCACATTGTTGTGTGTATAAAATAAGAGGAGACATCTTTTAAAAAAAGAGATCTGTTGGGTATAAGGTATCAAAGTGTGTTTTTTTTATAGGTGTAAGAGATGGAGAAGAAACCAACCTAGACTATGGTGAAGAAGAGAGGTAAATATTTAAATGACACCTCTATGATTTGGGAACAAGATAATTCAAACTATCTCATGACTTGGATAGTTGATCTAGAGATATATTTTGAGTAAGATAATGTTGAAGACCCCATGAGGGTAAAGGTTGTAGGTAATAGGATGAACAGAGTTTTAACCATGTGTTGGAAGGATATCCAAGTGAGGAAAGAAAGGAGAGATAAGATAAAATATTGTGAGTGGGAACATATGGTTTCCAAGTTGATGGGTCAATTTATGCATCTAAAATAGCAGCCAAGAAGGATGAGAAAACTTCATGTATTGAGACTTAAGAGAGAAGAAAAGAAGAAGATTGCCATGTTTTGAGGTCAACATACCCCCTTCTTTGAAAATTAGGACCCTTGAGATATTTTTAAGCTTAACCCTAAAAGCATGGCTTATTTTTAAAATTATTATAATTTTAAGATTATCCACTTTGATAAGATTGGCTTACTGAGTTATGTTATGCTTTAATCTTGGATAAGATTGGCTTACTGAGTTATGTTATGCTTTAATCTTGGATAAGATTGGTTTACTGAGTTATGTTATGCTTTAATCTTGCCTAACATTGATAATAATTGGTCTTCATGTCTTAAAGATGTAGGTTTCATGGAGTCCTTGCTGATAGATTCATGATCTAAAACCCTATCATAAACCCTTGGTTTAAATTTGAATTTGGTAGGAACATTTTTATTTTAGACGTAAGCCAAATTTTTATGTTAAGGCTTAGTCATGTTTTTTAACATGACTAAACCTTAGCCTAAAAATTATACCTTAGTCCATTTTTATTTACACTTTTTATATCCTATATTTATAATGTGGTATAATTTTATGCTAGAAAGGTCCTAATTTTATAACATGGTCCCTTTATCACTTATCATAAAGCCTTAAATCTAAGGCCCCATTTTTGTTTACTAATACATATGAGACATTAGTATAAATGCCTTAGCCTAAGTTTCTTTCATCCTAGTTCCTAACTTAAATATCATGCATTTGGCAAGATCAAATGATCCTTGCTTCCTCACACCTTTTGATCTAACAAAGTGAGGATGAATGTGATGAACTGAGCACTTATTCCTTTAGACCAATCATGTTCAAGCATTCAAATCATGATCAATAACGTGTGCTTCATCATGGACCAAAGATTAGATAGATTGAAGACAACATTGAAAAGTTAAAGGGTTGGAGGCTCCATAGAGTAGCTACACAAAAATCCCACATTCAAGACTTAAAAGTAAAGGGTCCTACATATTAAAAGGAACCAATCACATAAAAGATTATAGATAATGATTGGGTAGATCTTTCTTCATCATATTTTCTAATCAAATGGATCAAATTGACTCTAAGATCTCAAGAAACTCTGTGGAGTCACCACACAACACTCTCGTATTAAGATATAATAGTTTGATGAGCATGAATTTGAAATTAATATGATCATCATTTGACATTAGAGAAGATGTATTTTATGTATGTTAGACTATTAAATTTAAGCCCATCAAAATTGATAACTTCATGATCTTAAATTTGACAATCATGTGACCATAATTTGATGCCTGTGAGGACGTATTTAAGATAATGAATTATTTTTCTCAAGACCAAGATATAATCCAAAATGATATTAAAAACTCATGAATTATATTTCAAACTAATGGGACCCCTAAGAAGATGTTTAAACACTTGAGATCTTTGAACTACAAATATTGAAATGATCTCATAGTCTAAATATATGCCAAGTTTTATTAGTCTAAGTCTATATCCTAAGGTCCCCATTACATTTGTTTGAATTCCATGAACCTTAAGATAGAGACTTATACTAAGTATTATTTTAAAAGGGTCTTTGTGACATAAAACTTATCCCAAATGCTTTTAGCTAAATATTTTATTGTGTTTATTAACATGATAAAACCCTATGTCAAAATATAGCATTTTGGTCCTTATATTACTTTGATCCCTTTGGGAATTTTCTAAGAGATTAACATAAGTATTTTATCCCAAAGTATGTGTTTTTTTTATTAAATAAAAAATAAACCTTGGCTTAAAATATTTATATTGGTCCCCTTTTTTGTATAAATCCCAAAAAACATAGGCATAAATACTTTATCCTAAAGTTTATTTCATTTTTAATAAACACAAAATGAACCTTAACTTAAGGTAATTAAACCTAAGTCCCCATATAAATAATAATGTTGATTAAATCTCATGCACCTTGTAGGATCCAATGGTCTACATTCCATCATGGTGGATGATCTAAAAACATGAAATCATCGATGAATTTTTAATGGAACTCCAAGAGCCCATGGGTTTGACACATTGTAGATGTGCATGTGATATACAACCGACAAAGGTGCCAGAGCTCAAAAATTCCATAGAGGTTCCAAGTGGCATAACCATGGGGCTTGAAATCAAAAGGAACTAATGACAAGTGAGGGTCTAGATCACAATCAATGACTTGTGCTAATCCAAGGATCTTGATCCAAAAGTGCAAAGTAAAAGGCATTTTTAAATGGCAATGGCTAGTGATTCCAAGGCATTTATGAAAATTGCCATAAAAAATGCTATATAGATGCCAAATAAGTGCCACATAAAAAAGAGCAACAAAATAAGAGATCTTGTGTGCTTGAAATGCAAAGGTATAAAGGTGAATGTCAAAATCAAATCTAAGGCATATATAAGCCTATATCTAGATAAGCTACCACCATTAAATCTCCAAAGCCCTAAAACTTGAATAAAAGGCCCTAAGTGAACTCAAATTGATCACAAAAATATGAAATAAGTATAATTGTGATTTGAGCACAAAATAAATAAACCAGAGACCATTTGTAATCTGATTGAGAGAAATTTACAAGTGTGGAAGCCATGGTAGCTCAAAGGAAACAATTGAGGGATGAGATAAAATTATATCTATTTACATATAGTGAGGGAAGGGTTTTCAAGGATACTGACCTAGGCACTACATTATTGAATACTGGCAAAAAGAATTGGTTTGAGTTCTTCTAGATCATTGAGGAGATGCAAGTCATCACCAAAGAAGAAAAAAATATTTCCACAATCAGTAGTAGGTATTATGACCTAGTTGTATTTTAAATGGTTGGTCTCCATCATGCTATTGCTAAACCAAAGGTACTCCATTGCATTAATATCCTTGTTCTCATTTTTTAGACTATAGAATTTAAAATGAATATATCATTCATAATCGTAGCTCTAGGAGAGTTGCATATATTTCCCCACTAGCCTTTGAGAGGTATTACAAACATCCAAAACCCTATGTGGACCTGCCCACCATAAAGGAATGGATTGACAAGAATGATATTGATAACATCCTTAGGCCATGGTTGCTTTATGGGAACATTGTGATCTAAGAACCAATTGGGAACATCTTACTTTCCTAATTTAGAGAGGGAATTAGGATAATTATGACCCTATTAAATATAATATTCGGGAACCCCTTAACCACATTTGTTAATAAGAGCTAGGTATCCAATGTTTAGTTCATGGTAGAAAATAGGCTCACTCCCCCAATTAGGGATATGATCAACATTCACCTAGGGAGGAAATTTACATCCATCAAGAAGAATACTAACAACCAATTATTTATGATGTTATATCTATTGGACACTCTGCTAGCCTCCACTCAAATCCCTCATACCAAAAATTTGTCATATGAGGGTAAATTCAAAATCTCCCACCCTTATTCAAAGATACATATTTTCAAATATAAGAATTGTATGTAATTCATTTATGATTGAGTCTTTCCTACTTTAGTAGAAACCATCACAAGGATCCTAATGCCTAGGGTAAGCCCTTTGATCAAGAAGTATTTGGAACTAATGGGAGACATCTAGCTGTATCTAGATTATACTATGATCAAAATTAAAGGGATTTTAACTCAAACTTATAAGATGTCTCTTTATGTTCCCAATAAGCTAGCAGAGTAAGAAATTACATGTAAACTCCTTCATGGTATTAGTGGAGTATCCAAGGATTAAAGGAAATACCTCCTTCATCTTCCCTTTACTAATTAGTAGAATAGTCTTGCAAGATTGGAAACATGTGAACACTATTACCAAGCTCAAAGACTCTTTTGGATTTAAGCTAGATGATCTGAGGCATTGGGATCCTTATGACAGGGTAGGTAAGCATTTAAAGAGCAAACAAATACCCAAGCCACTTTATATGCATCAACCTAGTCCATATGATCCTTTGCACATCAGGGCTAGTAATTTTGAAGAAGTACTAGTTAGGCTTAAGAATCACAATGTTAGACTTGAGAATATATTGACTATTAATGAAAAACCACAAGGAGACATATGGAAAATGGGACCTATACAATACCATTTTATTCCTAGAACTTCTAGGCCACCTCAAGAGTAGCCAAAAGTGGAAGGAAAGCAACACCAAAACCAAATTACATAAGTTCTTGGTAAAAAAAAATTAGAATATAGGCATGATAAAGGACCCTCATCCTTAACCCTACCTTAGAGACTATAATTCCTCATATAGTTATTAGATAAAATAGCCTTGCAAACTTATGAAATAGTAGAGGATGCACTTAGAGTACTATTTGAAGCTAATTGGTTTGAAGAATATGAGGAGAAAGTTAATGATCCTCATGCTAAAATTGAAGAGGCTAAGTAAGACAAAGGAAAAGTGGTTGCTTCAGATTTAGTTTCAATAGCACCCCCACAAAAAAGAAAGGCAAAATTATCCTTGATCTTAGTTAGATCAAAGAGGCCAAAGTTGAATTTCACACATCCTTCAAATGAAATCAACTTATTTAGTGAATAATACCCTATTCATGGACCATTCATCCTTGATTGGTTCACTTATATAGAAATGCAAAAGATTCCCACTTTGTCTCACTGTTGGGCCTTGACCCAAACTATTAACATTAACGTGCATGAGAATATCAAACCATGGATAAAGGATTTGATGAAAGAGGAAGATGAAAGAAGGATAGTGACCATTATAGGGTTAAAAATCAAGAAAATGGATGATCCATGAGCATCAAGTAGCACAAGGATAGAGGTCTTTGAACCTCCAAAATACACAATATCATCTACCACTGTGTAATTCAATCCAGAGACAACTAGATTAGAGAGAGTCATAACATGAACATCCATGGTGGGGATTGAAGATTTCACATTATAAAAGGTTGAACCTTTTATTAGTTTTACTCCAATTGGAGGGTAACAATTTGTTGAACTACCCATCCATGAAGAAGATATTGAAAGCATAACTAAGGCTAATCCAGCTTAGGTCAAAGCAAGCATCAGGAGAATGAAATAAAGGATACACAACTTGGATAAGGAAAAGGTAAAACTAGAGACCCAAGTTATCCTATCAATACTCGAGGCCATAATTAAGATGTTTGAAGCATCCTTTTTTGATATGTTTGGTTCTTTAAAATCAATGATGCTAAGACATGATGCATTGAGCAAGTAGAATGAAGTGGCCTAAGGATTAATGATAGAGTGGTAGGATGTAGAGGATAAAATAAGGGATATAATAAATATATTGATTAGGAATAGAATTCTTAAGTTCAAGACCATTATCCTATCCCACTTAAATGTAATATTAGGGATAGTGGTGGATAAGATCCAAAGTTTAAGTGTTTGGTCAGTAGGCTTGGATAGACTCTTGAAGGATGATGAAGAGTTGATTCCCAAGATTAAACAACCACTTGGCACCATGTTGGATAATCATATAAAGTATACAACCTTGGGAATTATTGATGATGAATAATATAAGTAGAGTCACTCTGGTGATGTAGAAAGAAAAGGGAAAAACCCAAGGTTAATCAGGTAGTGACAACAACAAAATTTTGGTTATGATCTTCACTACTGAAGAAAATATTATATAATCCAAAAGAATAAAAGAATCTATGGAAATGGATGATAGAGACTTTTAGGACTTAGTTGATCAAGAAGATGTTTATCTCCAAAAGCTAGCTATAGATTTAGAGCTCATCAAGGAACAACATTAAAGAGCTATGGAGCTTCTATAAGAGAAACAAGGAGACCCTTCGATAATGGCCCCACCAATTAATTAATTTTAATTATTTTAAAAACATTTTAATATTTGAAATAGGAATATTATTTTATAAAGACATATCTAGTTTGTTAGCATATTTGCCTCTGGGTCAATTTAATTTGGAAAAACAAATGTATTCTAGAACTTTCTAAAAAAGGACAGCTATCCTTACTTCTTATACATTTGTATCTTGTATTTTAATGGTATAATACCTTGTCTTTATATTAAATGAAGTAATACCATATTGTAAAGATAAATAATTTTGAGAAAAATTTGTATACTTTTAGTAATTAATACTATCAAGGAATTATGTGAAGATTTTCCAAATTTGATGTGTCAATTGTTAATGTGGCTCTCTCAAAATTGTTGGTTCTAAAGCTTGAATTTGAATGGTTTCATGAATCCTTAATTTTCATTTCTGATATAGTGTTCCTAATTTGTGCTTATGCTATATTATTAAATGATCTTGAATTTGCTTCATTTTTTTTTGTATTTAGATGTGCTAATGCTATTTGAATTTGGTAACAAATCTTTAAAGAAAAATCTAGTTCTTATATGATTTCATATTATCCTTAGAAAGTTTCTTAGTGCATGGTGAGATCTGTGCTTACACTATTTTTCATCATATACTAGTAAAATGAAGGCTCAATTATAATTAAAACTTTGTCATTTTATTTGAGTTAAGGATCAACAATCACTTATTTTATTTTTGCCTTACCCTTATCTTTTTCTTCTTTTTTAACTAGATCAATTTAGTTTGAATTTCATTACACACATTCATTTAGATTAGTCTATAGTTTAAGATTTGATCACAATTCACTATTATTAGCAAATATACTTTCACTTCACAATGACTTGGTCTGTGATGGCTCCCAACCATTTATTAAATATAATTTTTTAAAAATATATAAACATTTCCTTGCTGCTATTTCACCATAGGTAACATAAGTTGCCAAAACCCTCATGCCCTAAATTCCAAGAATTCTAAAATGAGAAGTGTTCTTTGAACACTAAGGACATCATTGTGGTATGCATAGAGGCATTAACAAGTACCTACATATAGGCAAATATTCATGTTATCTTATTGTGTTTTGATCTAAGATTGATGGTGTCTTTGCACTTTTGCAAAATTATTTTATTATAAGTGTAAATATCATTGATTTTTGTGGTTTTTGACCTATCTTTGTACTTATTTTAGACAAAGATCAATTTTTTTTGAGGTTAATGTTTAGTTTTGGTAAAGATAGCTTAAGATTTGAAGACCCATAGTGTTTGAGGTTATAATATCTTGTTTTGATTACAGGTTGGCATGTCTTTCATATATCTAAGTTTATTTGAGCTTAGACTTATAAAGATAGATCACATTTCAATAATTGGATACATCTTTGAGATAGCTTAGTAAAATATTTATGTCCTTTACTATTATTTATACAATCTTTTCAAATGATCTTAATGTGTAGGTTTAATCCTTATTCTTTATAAATATTAACTTGATACATCATATTTCAAACATGATCTTAAATCTTTAAGTTGGAATTACTAGGGATATGACCAAGATCACAATTAGAGACAAGAGAGCCTTTTCTTGAGCTTGAATTCCATTGAATAACCAAGCAAGATAAAGGTAGTCATAAATGTTCCAAATCATTGCCAACCTCACATCTTCAAGGTACCTTTGCCTTCAAACTTTATCTAGGTATGGCTTGGTTGGGGATTCTTCAATCAACATGACATTTGTAGTATATGATCTCCCATGTAATCTTGAGAAATACTTACCAACATTTAGTCCAATTGGTATTGTAACTATTGAAGAATACATTAAATATTTTAAAGTTGCTTTAAGGTTAATAAATATTATGCATGAAGATGTAGCATATAGATTATTTCCATTTACATTTAAAGATGTTTCTTATGAATGGTTTCCCAATTTTATTGACTATTATATTACTAGTTGGGATGATTTTACTAATGTTTTCATATACCAATTTGGTAAAATTATTAGTCCATATGTCATATACCACCAGTTCACCACCATAAGGAGGGATGAAAGTAAGCCCATAAGGTCCTTTAATTCTAGATTCTAGAGAATGTATAACATGACCATAAAACCTTATAAACATGATGATGTTTTGGTTCTAAAAATCTATAAAGATGTAGTAAATCCCATGACTTCTATATTTTTGAAAAGGTATATTCTAGCTATAACTTATTTAGCTAGGGCTTATTTTATAGCAGTGATCATCAATGATCAAATGCAACCTTAGATACAAATGGATTACTCTATCCAAAACATCAACCCACATATGCCCATTTTGAACATATTACCCAATAACAACCACAATGTTTTAGCCATGACTCAACTCCCAAATATGAATCAATTGCCTTTGAGTCATGCTACTCCCAATTAGAATTTATGATTCTTAAGTCATCTTGTTACTAGTGGATTCAATGCAAATGATAAAAGATATTTAGTACCATCTATTGGTATTAATAATAAATAGGTGCACAAATCTAAAACTCCCAAGAATGAGAATGTATCTATCTTGAAAATGTCTAAAAGTTAAGCACTAATTATTTTTAGATGAAAAAACAAGTTGGCAATAGTGGAGAAAGCTCTGGTAGGAACTTCTCATTCTAAAGGTTTAATAGGAAAAATAATAGGTTTCAAAATGATAGTTTTTATAATAATAAGAATAATGAACCATCTTCTAAAAAGAGGACTATGGAAATTAATCTTACTGACATTAATTTTTATGATTATTGTTAAGTGCATTGCATAGCCAAACATGGAAAAATTGAATTTATTGAGTTTTGTAAGGCTTTTTAAGATTTACAAGAATATTTGGATACATTTGAAGTGGTCTCTAATAAGGATAGTGGTGCAAGTACTTCAGGGTCCAATATTATTGATCAAACTTTCATGGTGGAGACCTTTGATTTCCCCTTTTAAGAGAATAATGAACCCGATGATGTCCCTAAAGAGATCCAAACATTCCAACAATTCTTGAATAAGACTTATTCCTTAAGGAATAGAGATAAAAGGAAACCTTTGACTACCTCAATGCCTCTAAATAACTTTGGAACTACTCCAAACACTTCTTCAAGCAATTATATAGAACCACCCAAATGGAGTACCTCTAAGCATAATGTTGATGCTCCTAGTTCTTCAAAAAAGACTCATTATAATATTGTTGAATATATGAAGAAAATAAAATATAACATAATATTGCATGAATTGACATAGATTACAGAACAAAGGGACCTCTTACTAGAATCATTGTCAAAGAAATCTATCAAACCAACTAGGGATGACAATCCTAATATGGTTGTACACAAAGTTAAGGTAGAATCTCATCCTTTTCTACTCATAATCAAGATGTTTAGTAAGAATTTTCATAATTGTTTATTGGATTCTAGTGCATCTACTAATATCATGCTAGTAGGTGTTTGTAAATAACTTGGCTTGACACCTATTAAGTTTGATAGGGTTGTTACTAAATTAGACAAATCTAGAGTCAAGGTAATTAGGGAATTATTAAATGTTCATATGAAATTGGCCTCTGAGCCTAGAGTATGGTAGTTTAGTGATATACATGTTATCTACATTCCTAATGTCTATGAAATCTTGTTAAGTAGTGAATGGACCAAATCTCTGAATGGCTACATGTCCATAAATTATTCACATTTATGGCTATAATGGAAATGAGTTCCAAACTAGATCAGGGTTGAAAGAGAGTTGAGGATGAAACACATGATCACTAAGCACAATGATATGAAAGAAAGGGTTAACATTATTGACTCAAACTTAGGGGTTTTCACCTTAGAGACTATAATGGTATGTGATCCTAAGATTACTTATATTATACCTAGGTTATGTAAGCTACATTTTGATGGTGCTAGGTCTAAGGCTAGATTTGAGGTTGGTATTATCCGTACTAATCATATTGGTAAGAAATACCATGCTTCCATTAGACTATAATTACCTTACACTAACAATCTTTCTAAATATGAGGCCCTTATCCTAGGATTGTAATTTGATATAAAAATGATGTCAAAGAACTGCTAGTCCATGGGGATTAAGAACTAGTAGTCAATTAAGTGAGAAGAAAATATCAATGCAAAATCTCATACCTTAAGAGGTATAAGTTTAGGTTTTAGTATATAATTGAGTCTTTTGATGCTTTTAACATTGTCTCCATTCTAAGAGAAGAGAACCAATTTGATGATGAGTTGGGATTTATTGTAGCCAATCTCATGCCCAACCAAGACTCCCCAAAATTTAGCATTGAGTTGATGCCTTATCCTTCAATCCCTAATAATGTGAATTAGTTTTAGGTCTTTAGTGATGATCAACATATATTATATTTTATGACTAATTATAGATAATTTGAGGCTCACGTCATTGATAAAATTCAGGAACATGCACTTAGAGATGATAGAAATGAAAATGACAAAACTAGTAAGGTGCTAAGGTTTGATCTAAATGATTGATAATACTATCCCTAAGCTAAGTATTATGTAAATTGATCAGTAGAACTTTCAATCTAGTGAATGGTATGATTTTATCATTTATTTACTAATTAATGGTACATGTCCTATAGGAATGATAAGAGAACAAAAAAGGGCTCTAAGGCTCAAGATATCCTATTTTTTGATCAAATATAGAGTTTTATAAAGAAGGAAATTTAAGGGGGTCTACTTGAGGTGTGTCTCAAAAGAAGAAGCTACCCAAATCATGAACACCTTTCATGAGAAGCTTGGCAATGGACATCCATATAGAAAGACTATATCCCATAAGATCCTTAGATCTAGTTACTATTGGCCAAATATTTTCAAAGATGCTCACAAACATGTGAGGGAATGTCACTCCTACCAAATATTTAGCACCAAAGAGCTGAAGGCAACAATGCCTTTACAACTAGTCAGAGTTGATAAACCATTTACATAATGGGGGTTAGACGTTGTTATATTAATCAACCCTAATTAATTAAAAGTTCAAAAGTACATCTTGATTTCCATAGATTATTTCACAAGGTGGATTGAAGTTATAGTCACTAAACAATGCAAGATGGAGGAAGTGATCAGTTTATTAGAGGAGAACATTTGTAATAGATTTGGGACTCTAGTCTCTTTGGTGTGTGATAATGGATCTATATTTATATCTATTGAAATAAATGAATGGGTGTATGATAATGTCATTTTTCTAAAGTATTCATCCAACTATTAACCAAAAGGAAATGGAGTGTTTGAGTCTACCAATAAGAACTTAATAAAGGCAATCAAGAAATATGCTACAGACAAGCCCATGACCTGGCATAAGCTTCTCAAGTATGCACTATGGGTAGATAGGAGAAGGATCAAGAAAGACATAAAGTAATCAACATTTCTATTGGTGTATGGCCAAGAACCTATCTTCCATATGACTCTCAAATTGACTACATATAAATTCATGCAATAATTTATGGAAGAAGGCTAGGAGATTGCAAATTCAAGATTACTAGACATCATTCAGATGGAGGATGTAAGGGAGAAAGCATTTGATGATTTTAATAGACATCAAACCATATTTAAAATGTGGTTTGATAAGAGATCAAAGATCAAGGTCTTTAAACAAGGAGATCTAGTTCTCCTTTGGGACAAAACATTTGAGCTTAAAGGAAAACATAGAAAATTCACACCTTTCTAGTTTGGCCCATAGTAGATTGTAGACACATTGGGAATTAACACCTTTAAGCTCAAAGATCTATAAGGAGAAGAGTTCACATTTCCCACTAATGGGTAGTACCTAAAGCATTAATTATCTACTACTCCTCCTCAGGTCTTTATGGAGTAAACTATAAGATGGTTAGACTTAGTGTAGGTAGGCTACTTAGTTTCTTTCATTTCTTTCCTTCTTTTCCCTTGCCTATATATAATTATCTATATTTTTTTTTTGTTTCCTACTTTTTTACTTTTATTGTGTGTTTGATTCTATTGCCTTGTTCCTTATTTCTAATAAGTCCTTTTGGACAACCCTGTGCTCAAAGTTTAATTAGTTTTCTTAAACCTCTAGAGTTTAAGAATGTGGGTGTGAACCTAATAACATATGTTGACCATGGTTTTGAAATATGAGCCTAATTTTATGATTTGAATAAATTTTTAAAGAATCATGAATAGGTCAACTATTTTATGATAACTTGAACATTATCTTGACCTAAATATGGTTTTAATAATATTTTCACTTGTAGAATGAAAGTTTAATCTATTGAGCATAGTCATACTTGTACTTAATAAAAATCCTTCCTAGGATAATGGTTACATCCATAGGTGATTCCTTGAGGATCAAACACTTGACCAAATTATTAAAACTAGCTACCCTAGTTCCCAACATTACGAAAGCATAAAAAATACAAAAAATTAGAATGCAATGAAAAACCAAAATCTTTTCAAGCATAGGTGATTCTGGTAATCTCCATCAAGGATATGGACACTTGGCTAGAAGTGGAGCAAGGCCATGAGTGGATCTAAAGGTATCTCTATTAGGGATATGAACACCTAACTAGCATTAGAACAGTGCCCAAATCATTCCTTGAACTAGAGTCATAGTTCTTAATGAATATGTAAACATGCTCCAAGTTAGTGTTGATGATTAAAGACATGAAACCTAGAAGTTATCCCTTGAATACCATGGAAAATAGTAATTAGAATCAAATCACACACATAGCATGGTTATGTCTTAATGTGTGATCCCAATTCTATAAGTGCAAGGTTTGTTTCAAATATAAAGTGATCTAGATAATGGCATTGATCAAGTGGAGTGGATGACTTAATTATTTTTCTAAACTAGAGTCTCTAAGTTCTAACATATTGCTATGTTTCCCCTAGAATTTTCCATTTGTTGAGGTCAACATACTCCCTTTTTTGAAACTTAGGACCCTTATGATATTTTGAAGCTTAACCCTAAAAGCATGGCTTATTTTGAACATTATTAGAATTTGAAGATCATCCACTTTGATAAGATTGTATTAATGAGTTATGTTTTTATTTAAGATTGCCTAACATTACTAATAATTGGTCTTCATGTCTTAAAGATGTAGATTTATAGGAGTTCTTGCTGATAGATTCATGCTCTAAAACCCTGGCATAAACCCTTGGTTCAAATTTGGATTTGGGAGGAATAAATTAGTGAGAACATTTTTATTTTGGACTAAATCCCAATTTTTATGTTAAGGCTTAGTAATGTTTTTTAACACAACCAAATCTTAGCCTAAAAATTATACCTTGGTCCCTTTTTATTTCTTATATTTCTAACATGGTTTAATTTTATGCTAACAAGGTCCTTCTAATTTTATAACATGGTATTTTTATCACCTTATTAGCTTAAATACTTAATGCTAAGGCCATATTCATGTTTATTAATAAAAACAAGACCTTAGTCTAAATGCCTTAGCGTAAGTTTCTTTCATGTTGGCTCCTAACTTAAATATTATGCATTTTGTAAGATTTGATGATCTGCACTTCCTTGTGCCTTTTAAGCCAATAAAGTGAGGATGAACCTGATGAACTAAGCATTTATTCATTCAGACCAATCATGTTCAAGCATTCAGATCATGATCAAATGCTTGCACTTTGTCATAGATCGAAGATCGAATGGAACAAAGACAATATTGAAAATTTAAAGGCTCAAAGCTCTATAAGGTAACCACATGACACTCCCTCATTTGAGACTTAAAATCAAAGGGTCTTGCATATTAAAAGGAATTAATCATGTATAAGGTTCTATATCATGATTAGATGGCTCTTGATTCATTATGTTTTTAATTAAACAGAGTGAATTGACTTCAAAATCCAAGGAAGCTCTATGGAGTCACCATATGACACTCTCACATTAAGATACAAGAGTTTGATGAGCTTAAATTTTATATTTTCATGACTATCATTTGACATCTACATGATTATCAAATTTAAGACCATCAAAACTAAGAACTTCATGAGCTTAAATTTGATGTTCACATGGCCATCATTTGATTTCCATGAGGATGTATTTGACATCCATGAGGCCATCCAATTTAAGATAATGATTTATTTTTCTCAAGACAAGGATATACTCCAAAATGCTGTTAAAATCTCATAATTTCATTGCATACTAATGGAACCCTTTGAAGGATGTTTAAACAATTGAGATATTTAAACTGTAAATATTGAAATGATCTTATAGTCTAAATATATGCAAAAATGAATTTATTCTAAGTCTATATCTTAAGGTACCCATTGCATTTATTTGAATTCCATGAACCTTAGGATAAAAACTTATACTAAGTCTTATTTTAAAAGGGTCTTTCTGACATAAAGCTTAGCCTAAATACTTTTATCTGAAGATTTTATCATGCTTATTAACATAATAAAATCCTATGTCAAAATCTAGAATTTTGGCCCTTAAATCAATTTGATCCATTAGGGCATGTTCTAAGAGCTTAACATATGTATTTTATTCCAAAGTATGCTTTATGATTATTAAATACAATGTAAACCTTGGATTACAATATTTATGTTGGTCACCTTTTTTGTATAAATCCCAAAAATCTTAGGCATAAATACTTTATCCTAAAGTTTATTTCATGTTTAATAAACACAAAATGAACCTTAGCCTTAAATACTTAAACCTAAGTCCCCACATAAATAACAATGCTTATTAAAGCTTACACACCTTACAGGATCTAATGGTCCAAATTTCATCATGGTAAATTATCTAACTATGCAAAATCATTTATGACTTTTCAATACAGCTCTAAGAGCCCACAGGTTTGACACATGGTGGACACATATGTGATATGTGACTAATAAAGGTGTTAGAGCTCAAAAAGCTCATGGGGGTGCCAAGTGGTACAATTACAAGGCTCAATACCAGAAGGAACCAATGACAAGTGAGAGCCTAGATCATAATCAATGAATCATGCTAATCCAAAGATCTTGATACAATGGTGTGAATCAAAAGGCATTTTAAAATGCCAATGGCTAGTGCTTCTAAGGCATTTATGAAAAATGCCATGAAAAGTGCTAGATAGATGCTAAATAAGCACCACACAATCAAAAAATCAACAAAATAAGAGATCTCATGTGCTCAAAATGCAAAGGTATAAAGGGAAAGGTCAAAATCAAATCCAAGGAATGTATAAGCCTAGGTCTGAATAAGCTACTACCATTAAAGATCCAAATCCCTAAAACTTGCATAAAAGGCCTTAAGTGAACTTGGATTGATCACAAAAATATAAAAGAAGTCCAATTATGATTTGATCACAAAATAACTAAACTATACACCATTTGTCACTTGATTGAGAGTAATTTAGAAGTGTGGAAGTCATGGCATCTCAATGGAAACAATTGAGGGATGAGACATACTTATATCTATCTATAGAAAATGAGGGAAGGGTTTTCACGGATACTAACCTAGACACTATGGCCTTGAACACTTGCAACAAGAATTGGTCTAAGATCTTCTAGACCATTGAGGAAATACAAGCCATCACCAAATAAAAATAAAGGATTTCCATAGTCAGCAAGAGATACTATGACCTAGTTATATTTTGAATAACTAGTCTTTATCATGTTGTTACTAAATTAGAGGTACTCCATTACATTGATATCCTTACTCCCATTTTTGTAAACTATATAATTGAAAATTATTGGATCATTCATGAGGGTATCTCTAGGAGAGTTACATATATTTCCTCACTAGCCTTTCAGAGGTATTAAAATCTTACAAAACCCCATGTGGACCTGCCCACCATAAGGAATGGACTAGTAAGAATGATCTTAACACCATCCTTAGGTCATAGTTACTATATGGGAACATTGTGATCTGAGACCCTAATGGAAACATCCTAGTTGCCCAATTTTAAGAGGAAATTAGGGTAATTATAGCCCTATTAAACAAAATATCTAAGGCCCCCTCAACCATATTTATCAATAAGAGCTAGGTATCCTATGTCTATTTCATGGTATAATAAGGGATGACTCCCCCAATTAGGGATATGATCAAAAATCACATAGGGATGTAATTTATAGCCATCAAGAAGAAGACTAATTACCAATTTTTTTATAACATATATATTGGACACTCTTCTAGCTTCCACCCAAATCCCTCACATCAAAATCTAGTCACCTAAGGGTAGATTCACAATATCCCACCATTATTCAAAGCTACATATCTTCAAATATAGGAACCACATGAAATTCATTTGTGATTATGTTTATCCTAATTTATTATAATCCATCATAGGGATCCCAATTCCTAGGGTAATCCATTTGATCATGAAGTATGTGGAGCTAATGGGAGAGATTTGGTTGTATCTAGATTGTACTATGATCAGAATTGAAGGGATTCTAACTCAACCTTGCAAGTTACCTATTTATGTTCCCAATAAGCTAGTAGAATAGGAAATTACATGCCAACTCCTTCATGGTGCTGATAGAGTATTCAAGGATAAAAGGAAATGCCTCCTTCATCCCTTCCCTTTTATAATTGGTAGAATAGTCTTCCAAGATTGGAAACATGTGGACACCATTACTAGGCACAAATACTCTTTTGGATTTTAGCTAGATAATCTAAGGCATTGGGATCTTTATAATAGGTTAGGCAAGCATTCACAAAGAAAATAGCTACCCAAACCAATTTATGTGCATCAACCTAGTCCATATGATCCTTTACACATCAGGGCTAACAATTTTGAAGTACTAGCTATGCTCAAGAATCATAATGTTAGACTTGAGCATAGATTGACTATTAATGAAAAAAAACAAGGATACATATGGAAAATGGGACCTATGCAATACCATTTATTGCCTATACCTTCTAAGCCATCTTAGGAACAACCACAAGTGGAAGGGAATCAACCCCAAACCCAAATTACATAAGGTCCTGGTAAAGAGATGTTGGAAGAGAGGCCTAGTAAAGGACCCTCATATTCAACCCTACCTTAGAGACCAAGGTTCCCCATAGAGTTCTTTGATAAAATAGCCTTGGAGACCTATGAAATAGTAAAGGATGAACTTAAAGTGATAACTAAAACTTATGGTTCTGAAAAAGAGGAGTAAGCTCAAGAACCCTCGGCTCAAATTGAAGAGGGAAAGATAGATAAAGGAAAAGAGGTTTATTCAGATTTAGTTCTAATAGCACCCCCATAAAAAAGAAAGGTAGAATTAGCCTTGGTCTCAGTTGGATCAAAGAAGCCAAATTTGACTTTCACACATCCTATAAGTGAAATTAACTTATTTAGTGAATAATACCCTATTCATGGACTAGTCGTCCCTAATTGGTTCATTTATGGAAAAATGTAGATTCCTAGTTTGTCTCACTCTTAGGCCTTCACCCAAACTATTAACATTGTTGTGCATGAAAATATCAAGACATAGATAAGAGATTTGATGAAAGAGGAAGAGGAAAGAAGGATAGTGACCACTTCAGGGTCAAAAATCAAGTAGATGGATGCTCTAAGAGCATCAATCAACATAAGGATAGAGGTCTCAAAACATTTAAAATACTTAGAGTCATCTACCACTATGTAATTCAATCTAGAGATAGCTAGATTAGAGAGAGTCGCAAAAAGAAAAGGCACAGTGTGGAATGAAGAGTTCACATTCCAAAAGGTTAAACCTTTTAAAATTTTAATTCTAGTTTGAGGGAAATATCCTAGTGAACTACCCATCCATGAAAAATATGTTGAAAGCTTAACTAAGGCTCATTTAGCTAAGGTTATAATAGCCATCAGGGGAATGAAACAAAGGATACACAACTTGGAGAAGGATAATAAAAACCTAGAGATCAAGGATATCTTATCAGTACCTGAGGATATAATTAAGATGTTTGAAGAATCCTTTTTAGATATGATTGATTCCTTGAAATCAATGATGATAAGACATGATGCATTGAGCCAATAGAGTGAAGTGGTGAAATGATTGATGATAAAGTGGTAGGATGTAGAGGCTAAAATAAGGTATCTCATCAATATATTGATTAAGAATAAAATTCGTAAGTTCAAGACCATTAGTCTAGCCCACTTAAAGTCAATATTAGGGATAGTGGTGGATAAGATAAAAAGTTTAAGTGTTTGGTCACCAAGCTTGGATAAACTCCTAAAGGATGATGAAGAGATGATTTATTGGATTAAACAACTACTTACTACCATATTGGCTAATAATACAAAGTATTCATCCCTATGCATTATTGACAATGAATAATATAATCATAGAGTCATTTTAGTGATGTATGAAGTAAAGGCAAAATCCAAGGTCAATTAGATAGTGATAATAGTAGAATTTTTTTTATGATCTTAACTACTAAAGAAAAGATTGTAAAATAAAAAAGCATCAAATAATATATGTCAATGGATGATAGAGATTTTGAGGACTTAGATGATGAATAAGATGTCTATCTCTTGAGGCCAACTATGGCTTTAGAGCTTGTCAAGGAATAACATCAAAGAGCTATGGAGTTTTTGTAAGAGCAATAGGTAGACACTTCAAAAATTTACCCACCAATTAATTAATATTATTTTTTGTAAAAACATTGTAATATGAAATAATAATATTATTTTGTAAAGGCATATGATTGTTTGTTAGCATATTTTCCTCCAGGTCAATTTAATTTGGAAAACCAAATGTATTATTGAACTTTCTAAAAAAGGATAGTTGTCCTTACTTCTTGTACATTTGTATCTTATATTTGATTGTTACACTACCTTGTCTTTCTATAAAAGATAGTACTACCATATTGTAAAGAGAGAATTTTGAGTAAAATTTGTATACTTTGAGCAATTAATACTATCAAGGAATTTTGTGAAGATTGTCTAAATTTGATGTGTTAATTGTTAATGTGGCTTTATCTAAATTTTTGGTTCTAAATCTTAAATTTGAATGGTTTCATGAATTATAAATTTTCATTTGTGATATAGGGTTGATAATTTATGCTTATGCTAGATTAGTTGAAGGATCTTAAATTTTCTTTATTTCATTTGTTCTGTATTTAGATGTGCTAATGCTATTTGAATTTGGTAACAAATATTTAAAGTAAAATCTAGTTATTTCTTTTATGATTTCATATTATCCTTAAAAAATTTCCTGGTGTATGGTGAGATTTGAGCTTACACTATTTTGCATCATATACTAGATAAATGCAGGTTTAGTTATAATTAAAACTTTGTCATGATATTTGAGTTAAGGATCAATAATCACTTATTTTCTTTCTACCTTACCCTTTTCTTTTGCTTCTTTTTTAACCAAGTGAATTTAGTCTAAATTTCATTGTACACATTCATTTAGATTAGTCTATAGTTTAATCTTTGATCATAATTCACTATTATTAGCAAAGATACTTGAACTTCACAAAGACTTGGTCCATGATGGCTCCCAACCATTAATTAAATATAAATTTTGTGAAATAGATAAACATTGTCCTGTCGTTATTTCACCATAGGTAAGATAACTTGCCAAAACCTACTACTCATGCTCTACATTCATATAATTATAAAATCATAAGTGTTATTTAAATACTAAGGGAATCCCTATGGTATGCATAAAGGCATAAACACCATGAAAGGCAGTATGAGAGGGATGTTTCCATGTGAGGAACTAAAATATATTTTTGGAAGTATAAAGAAGATCATATGAGTGAGGAGAATGAGTTTGTCTTTGAGTATAATAAGAGAGTGAAGTTCTCATGTGAAGATCCCAAATTTGATTTTAAAACCATAAAGGAGGAATAATATTGTGAGTATAACATAGGAGGAGTCCTCATGAATGAGGATGTAGATGTGATTTTTTATGAAGGATAATATGAAGACCTACTATATGATATTGGGAAAAAAAATTTAAGTCTCATGAGTGAGAAAATTAAAATTTTCATTTTTTTAATGGCAATGTAATTTCCAATTTATATTTGGATTTGGTCAAGTTGAAGATAACCAATGCTTGATAAATGTTACCGTGAGTGAAATAATTGATGTGATTTCAAATTTCTTCCATGTAGAGTTGTATATAGAATAATACATCAACCAAAAAGAGTTATAAATTTCTTTGTGGGAAACTTTGGATGAAGAGGATGTGAAAGAAATTGTACATGAGGAGAGTGTGGAGGATGATATTTTAGCCATGAGTGAGGAGCTAAAAATTATGGTGTGTGATGTTTTGAGTGATCCAATATAAGGTTGGACAAGTTATGAATAAATTCAAGTGGGATTTAGGTTGAAATGGATGGAAATTGGTGTGTTTGATCCCACATTATAGAGTGACATGCATGAAATAACATCTTGGTGGAGGATAATTGTTGATGGTGGATGTATTACCACAAATTAGAAAATATATGGTGGTTTAAATAAAAAAATTATGAGGAGAGAGAGAAGGATAATATATGGTAAAAATTAAAGGAGGAAAACTAGAAAGTAAGAGTTGGAAATGGAGAAGGAAAAAGGAGAACCAACAATTGTGGTACTTGGTGTGTTGGAAGGGGATGTCATGGTCATTATGTTGGATGAACAAAAGAGTGGTTCTAACACTTACCCCATTCATGTGAGTAGGATATCACATTTTAAATAATATATGTGTCATACTTGAGCATCAAAAGGTTCATGAAATCTTGCATCAAAATAAAATAAAATGGTGTGTGTTTGTATTTGTGTTTGTGTTTGTGTTTGTGTTTGTGTGAGCCTAAAATATTTGGAGTATAATTAGATAAAATTACATGATATTAGTTGTTTTTAAATAAAGGATGAAAATGTGGAAAAATAAAACACTATTCATGTTGATGAGGTGGTATGTCACTATTCATGATGATAAGGTGGTATTAACCATTCCTACTAGTGAGGTGGCATGTGCAAGATAGTTATCCATCAAAACACATGGGAAATATAATTTTATTTTATATGGATGGGTGTGGGGATAATTTTTATTGGGGAACCATAATTATGAATTGATCTCTTGTCAAAAAGGATATTCTTTACCTTTTCTGACTCTTGTGCAAGTGGGAGACCAAGACCACTATTCTAGATCAATCATCCATGTGAAGTGAGGTGCATTTCAATGAGGGGGATTATGATCATGAGTTTTAATTTAGAAAAAATGAGATAATTTACCTACTTTGGACTCTTGTGCATGTGGGGGATAAATAATTTTTTCCTAATTGATCACCCATGTGGAGTGGTACACCAATTGAATGGCACATGTTGGAGGGGTCCAATATAAAGTAGAGCATATGGAGGAGATACTATTTCCTATTGACTAATAGTATGTCCAAGTGGAGGAGGGTGATTTTTTTGGCTTCCATTTGTATTTTATCATCATTTTGTCTATAAAAAGGATTGAATTAGTGCAATTAGTAGGATGGATTAGGTTAGGATTATTGTAGGAGTTAAACTTTGTGTGTAATTTTTATAGAACCTCCTTGGTATGAAATTACCAAGATCTGTATGCATTAAAAAAGTCCTTTAGACTTATTGAAATCAATGATATGGGTATAAGTTATTGGATTCATCATTTGGTATTAGATAAGTTAGTGTGAATTATAGTTTTCATCATTTGGTATCAGAGCTCAAGTGTGTAATGAATAACTCAAGTCAAGGATTCATAAATTGGTATAAAATCTCAAGCATGCGATGAAGATTTGATTTCATCATTTAGTATTAGAGATTATTTTTGTTTCCATCATTTGGTATCAAAGATCAAGTGTGTGATGAATATAATTTTAGATTCATCATTTGATATCAGATATCCATTATGTGATGAGGAGATGAGGAGTGTTTACATCATTTGGTATTAGAGCTCCATTATGTGATGAGGCACTAAATTTATTTCCAATAGATTTTAAATAGCCTATATGTGTTTTTCATCCATAATTTCTAATTTTCATAACCTTTTTTCATGATATTCATCATCATTGATAATTCATTTTAAGGGATCATGCAAAGATGGTATCTTTATCTCTAAATGAATTATTTCTTTTATTCTTAAAATTAGAATATTTTATAACCTTTTTAGGTGTGTGATCATTTTTATGATATGCCATAAATCATAGATAATATAATTATGCCAATCTCACCATGTTTTTAAACTATTTTTCCTTGATTGATCATTTCCTTATGGATAATAAAGAGTAAAGAGGGTATGACAAAGCTTGTACTTAGTAAAAATATATATTAATTGTCATATTATTGAAATAAATCCATTATCTTTTAAAATGGTTTATGGAATATCAAATAATGAAATTATGTTTCTCATTAAGAACTGATATATGTCATCTTGTGTAGTTGATTGTAATGGTATGGCCTCCACCCATTTTATGAAATACTGTGTGTGTGTGTGTGCGTGTGTGCATGCGTGTGTGTGTGTGTGTGTGTGTGTGTGTGTGTGTGTGTGTGTGTGTGTGTGTGTGTGTGTGTGTGTGTGTGTGTGTGTGTGTGCGTGCACGCGTGTGCGTGCGTGCGTGTGTGTGTGCGTGTGTGTGCGTGCGTGTGTGCATGTGTGCATGCGCGCGCGCGCGCGCGCGCGTGTGTGTGTGTGTGTGTGTGTGTGTGTGTGTGTGTGTGTGTGTGTGTGTGTGTGTGTGTGTGTGCATGCGTGCGTGCATGCGCATGTGTGATCTAGATAAAGCCCTACAATGAAATTGCCATGGTGAAACAATAGGATATAATTATTGTGATGATGCATGATTCAAATTACTATGTTTTTAACATTGAGGACATATTTTTTCATGTTATTGACATTCCTATTCCATCATAGGAAAATACTAACATTGTATCAAAATATCATAATACATTATTTTCCATTTAAAATTTCCTCTACATTAACTATCATGTACCTCAAATTAATCTATTTTAACTTCCTTATGACTAAGGAATTAAATTAACTATCCATAAAATGATCATTTCAAAAAGTCCCCACCAATTATAACGTAACATATCACTTCATATTCAAATTTTTGTTTATCATTTTGTGTAGTATTTTATAGAATAACAACCTTATATAAGAAATTATAAATTGTAGTACACCATTCTAAATTAATTGCACTACAAGTATTGTTAAAGCATCTACATATGTTGTAGAAATTTTTCATAATTATCATATAGTAAAATTTACATGACCATTATTGATGTCAATAAGAATCATATAAGATGCACTAGACATGGCATTGGCACATCGATTATCCTTGAAAGGTATGGTTTTAATTGAAAATGTATCAAAGTACGTCTTAAAAAATTGTAACATTTACTTATATGGGATCAAATTTTATTCTCTCATTTGATAAATATTTGAAACTTGATTATTGAGAAGATGAAAAATCCCATATAATCAAATATATTTTATTTGAAATGTATGTTTAGTACATAGTCCAAATATCAATGCTTCATATTCTATTATATTATTTGTACATGTAAACCCTAAACAATTTGGAAATGGCATAGGATATACCTAAGGATTACAATAAAATTTACTAGTGATAACACTTATGGCATAGTTTAATACATTTAAATACATGGTTTGAGTATCATCATCAATGTGATATGGATAAATATCATCAAGAAAAACATTGTTAGTTGTTAATATGCCAACTAATGGTGATGCAACTAGTTGATTAGAAATTAATTATCATTTTCAATATTTTTGAGATATGAACTTAAGTTTAACTCCATGATTATCATTACCAATTTAGATATACATCCTAAAAAATGTTGGTTTTACATGAGAAATTCCAATGGACCTACCTTTGTGATTACACGTCTCATTATTAAGCATATAGAGTTAAATTTTTTGTGTTGTAAAAAGAAGGGATAGGCTTAGATTTTCCATATGATTGCATCTTATTTCATAGTCCACTAGTGTATATCTAATGTAATAATTTACATGTTATTTTTTATGATCATTGTATTGTTCCAATAAATCCCATAAGGCATGATCTATAGTAGAAATGTCTAATAGAAAAGGCCTATCCAAGGTTGGAGGCATGAGAATAGGTGGATTAAATATGTATTATTTATTTCATTTTTTTTATAAAAATTATTCAATTCAAAATTTATATCTTTATTAAGCATGTCAGAGGTTGTGTCTTATCTACTAGTTGAGCCACAAAATGTCTTATTGACTAGATTTGCCCTTATATACATCAACATCATTTCAATCTTTTTAGTGGTGTAATATCTACAATATGTTTGAAATTATTTGGGTCTACTTCTATGTCACTTTGAGATATATTATAACTAAATAATTTTATTGAAGATACCTAAAATAAATTTTTATTGGTTTTAAGAGCACATTGTATTTATGTAAACCTTAAAACCACTACTGTAATTTTTTAGTGTGATCCTATCAATGTATAGATTTTATAATCAAGTATTAAACATAATATTCCATATTTTTATACATACATACATACATATATAATCATGATGGATATGCATCATAAATCTTTGATAAGTGGCCCCTATGTTCTTAAGTCCTATGACATGAACACATAATTATTTTTCCACCATGGAATGGTAAATGATATTTTTTATTGATATTTATAATTAATATTCATTTATATCTAGAAAAAAACATCCATAAATGACATCTCATAACCAATTTTAGAGTCTAAAATCATATTGATATTTGGTAGTGGGAGTTCATATTTTGGTCAAGCCTTGTTTAAATCACAATAGTCTATATAACATAATATATGTCCACTAGGATTGGAAATTGACACTATATTATAAATCAACTTGGGATAATAAATAAATTGAACAAAATCTACATCTAATACTCACTAAATTTTGTATTTGATCAACAAAACTAGTTTTGGATGCATTTTTTTTATTTTTTTTGTTTAACTAGCTATGCATCTAAGTAAAGTACAATATTATGCATTATAAATATAGGTCCAATTATTATCATATCTTAGTAATACTAAGAAAATAAATATGGTTAATCATGTAAAAACTTCCTAAAGTCTTTAACTTCATTTTTATTTAACATGGCTTCTATAAGTACCAATTTGAAATCCTTATTTATTATGTAATTGAATTCAATTGTTTCTTCATTTATAAAAGTTTATCCATCTTTAAAATATGGTGTAGTGGGAATTTTACCTATAAAATATAGTTGGAAATTAATATTAGGACATTCACTTTCTCCAAAATATGCATGAGAATCTATGGTAGGAGAAAACCTATTCTTATTATTGAAGGGAGGGAGATCCTCATAATCCCCTAATATTTTAAGATAGACTCATCATTATATAATTAATCTAATGTTTAAATTTATAGGTGAAACCTTATCATCAATGATTTTAGGATATAATAATTATAGTGTTGATAATGATGAACTTCATGCACATGGTCAGGTTTTTATATAGATAAATTTGTATGAGAATAAAATATATTACTTTTAATTTCATTATTAGGTGTTGAATCATCTGTATACCCAAGGTTTTTACCTTATTTTGATTATGTGAACATAATAAGATAAAACTTAGGCACATTATTTTATTATGTGAACATAATAAGATAAAGCTTAGGAACATTAATTAGATTATATGAATTATAAAAATAATACTCACATCTGAATGTAAAAGTTAGAATATGATTAAACAATTTCACTTTCCATAAATAAAAATCACCTAAGAGATTTGGATACTTAGCATGTTTTTATTATGTGTAGGTTTGATAGTGAATATATGTGATAAAAGGGATAAAATGCTAGATCAAGAGTCATTTAAATAAATAATTGGGTGTCTAGATACACTTGCACAAATATGTTAATCTATAGATCCTTTCACTAGTCAATAACATTTACATTCTATTGGATTCTTTTATGTATATTGCCTTTATTTTAGTACATTTCACTTATCCTTTTGATAATCTATCTATATGTGCAATATCATGGCTCACTACATGCATGGTGTCCAAAAAAATCATCTTCTTCACTTAAAAACTTTATATCTATTTTTAACACTAGCTTTAAGCCTAGAAATGGGAATAAAAGTGGGTTGATATGAACTAAAAATCATCAATAAATGGTTAAGTATTTATCACATATGCAATTCTCTAAATAGGGAGGTTAAGTTTCATGTAGTTCTAACTATTGACCTCCTTTAGTGAATGAGACATATACTATAGATTTTGACACTTGGAAAATAAAAAAAATTTGCTTGGATTGAGTGCTTCATAATTTGTATAGGACTTTATCCTTGTGATTGTTTATTAAATCGAAAAGTTTAGTGTAGTTGTTTGGAATGTGGAAGTGGTAGAATAGGATTCATTAACAATGTTAAATGATTTAATTGGCTTATAACTACTATGTAATTGTATGGGACTCTTTTGGTAATTTATCATGTCACTAACATGAAAAATTATGGGTTAACCCCCAAACATTACCAATGATTAGCACATGGAATAGCATGTCAAGATTGGATGCCTCACAATTTTTTTGGTGTTTGATTCTACTAGTATTTTTTAATAGACATGAATACTAATTTTATGATTTTGAGAAAATATTAGTTTAATAATGAGTATGTTAGGTATACACTAGGGAATTCTTTTAGGTTACTGATATAAAATTAGGAAGGTCAGACCCATAAAAAACATGTAGATGCAAGTGAAGGGTGTATAAGAACCATATATGTATACACAAGTCATGTAGGGTGAAGGTAGGTGAATATTGACATTTCTAAATGTCTAATACCATATTTTAGTGTCCCAAAATTCCCCCTTTTATTATAGTTTTGAAATAAAGTATAATGCTAAAGTAAAAGGATATAAAGATGTAACCAAGTATGTATAACACACTTTGTCTTTAGGAGGAGGCTCCGAGTGTGTAGCTTGTGTCAAGAAAAAAAAACATGTAATAATAAATGTCCATATAATAAAATTAAATCTGAAATGAAACATTGAAACTTAAAGAGAAAGGATGGAATACACTTGTATGTGGAATTACCTTATTTCCCCTTGTGATGTGATTAGATATTATGCTCCATATTGAAGCATTAACAAACTATGTTTCCTATTGTAACATATGGAGAACTAGGCTTCTTATTAAAGAATTTGGAGAATTGGGGTTGATCATTCCTCAATAAATATTTTATCTAAGGTAAGGGCCATGGGTAGGGAAAATAAATGCCCCAACCCTAAGATAGTAATGCTAAGACATTAAGGTCACATAATCTCAATTTCATTACTCATTTAAACAACTTTGAACCTTAAGATGAAAGGGATAACTTATGTCAGGCTCATGAAAAACCACTATAGATAGAATTTTCAATATATAACCTTCTATACCATCATTTCCACGCTCTTAAGTAGAAAATTATAAGTATGTCCATGAATGAAGATTTTTTATGCTCTATAATTTGATCAAAATAGTGCCAAGATGATATTAAATGCTATGAATCTATATATAATTTGTCCCAAATCTAAAATATGGAAAAAAAATAGTTTGTGTTCTTATAAAATTTGTGTATGTGCTCCAAATTTTTATTGTAATTTTTAAACATTTCTTCCATAATTTCAACCAAACTAATAATCTAAACAAAAATAAAATATCTAAATTATGTAATATTTCCCAAGACTAGAATGTTTTTTGCACAAAGGCTTACATATCTATGACAAGACAACTAATATCCCCCCATTTTGAGGTGAGGGATATAGCCTAGAAATTACTCATCTCAAAATAAAAGTGTTAACCACATCATGCCATATATAAATTTGTAATTATTTATAATCATGTGATAACATTTGGAGAATACATCATCATAATAATGAATTTATCATCAAAGTATATATGAAACATGTAGTGTAAGTAATGGAAGTGTCATGTCAATATAGATATAAAAATTAGGAATGTAGTTAGTAACTACCACTAAATAATAATTATGCAGGAAGGTATATGATATGGATCAAAAAATCACAAAGAAATAGGGAGGTGTATGATATGGATCATGACATCACAAAATTATTAAACATAATATACAATAATATATTTATGCATTCATAAGCATATAATTCCATGTCCATGATGCACATAATAAAAACACACACTATAGGACCCAATATCACAAAAATCCAAGGGACACACAAAAATGAAAATAAAATTTCAAATAAGGCCAAGGGATACACATGAAGGAAAAAAAATTCACACATGGTAAGTGGATGCACATAAAGGATAATGAAATGTCGCACAAGGCCTAGGGAACAAAGAAAGAGGCGTACAATGATAAACTCAATAAATCAAAAGTAGTTAGAAAATGGGAGGGACTAAATAAAGATGCACAAAATAATACACTCAACCAAGTAATTTTATATAATAAGAAATAAAAAATCCCAATCAATAATTATCATATAAAAAATGAAATAGAAACAACAAAACATTTAACAAGTCAAACTAGTATACACTATCAATCTATGCCAATGCTATAGTATAAAAAAGAATAATAAATATGAAATGTAGCACTATAAAGACTATAAGAAAGAGAAATAAATGTGTAATCAATCAATATATGTCAACATGATAAGTGAAAAGTTCATATAAATAAATAACTTGTAATAACGTAACCTATGGAATGAGATTCCCCCAACATATTTATGGTCCATGGGTATAGGAGTGTCTTACATTTGTGCATCCATGCATCATGATATGCACCATGGGGCCCAATACTAATAATGTAGAGGATAAATGATTTTTTATTATGTAGACTGAATGATAAAAGTTAATCTAGAAAGAAAAAACTAAACACATTCAATGAAGAAGAAGCTTAAAGGAAATAAAGCTTCTATTCATTAATAGAGAATAGGTAAAAACTAGTATAATGTGCTATAGTGCATGATTTATAAAGTAGATACATGAATCATGCTATCTATGTTATGAATATGTGGAACATCAAACTTATGTCAGTTGGGTATGTTACATACTTAAATAATAGAATACAAGAGTGGTTTTAACTATTGGTAGTTATAAATAAGATGATCATGTTAGTTCATATTACAAGTTGGATGATAGTTGGTGAACCCTTTCAATCACATGGTTGAGGTAAGGCATGTAGGTCTATGATCTATTAAGACTATATAATTTAATGAGATGGTGTGAAACCTATGTAACACATGGGATAATGAAGCATGTAGGTCTTTGAGCTATGGTGTTGAACTATGAGGTGGACTAAACTATAGATGTGAAGGGTGTAAAATTAAGTGAGATTCATACAAGAATTATGCAATGCATGGGACTATGAGTTATGAAGTGCACAATGATGAATGCACAAGGGTTAGTAAAAAAAGGTCTATGATATGGTGCGAGACTTGTGCATATTACTTTAATCCAAATTTAGGTAAAGAGTAAACAATATTGGGTGAGAGTGGTGTGCCCTATACAATATAATAAATCAGTAGTAAGATCAACTATACAATAGATATGTACAAATAATTCACAATTTATTTAAGATAAATGGTCTCCATTGTTTTAGTGTATAGTTGCATAAATTACACCTAAAATTTCTATGAAGGGAAATATTGGGCTTGATCAACATATTACCCAACCTTGACCACTCATAAAAGTGGGTGTGTGTTATGTCAGGTGTGTGTGTCTCTATCACTTTGATTATATGGGACTTATTTATGGGATGTAAGTGTTGAAGATCTAAATTAGAAGGATGTTATGTCACTACTGGCTCAATAAATTTTAGAGTGTAAGGTTTGAGAAGTTCCACATTTAAGACTTGGTGCATGCCTAAGTACTAAGGTAGATCAAGAATGAAGGCATTCTTACCAATTGCATGCAAAATGGTGTAAGGACCATAGCATAGAAGCTTGATATTCTAGTGTGGACCTTTGAAGCACTCCTTCTAAATCTACAACCAAAATTTATCACCAACTTATACTGAATGAGGTGTGTGATCTATTAAACTTGGCTCACCTTATGATTCATGGCACACCTTATACTTAACTTGAGTGCAAGAGACGATCTATTAAACTTGTTGGTGAATAGACTATATGTGGAACATAAAATTCTTATCATTATCCTCTTCCCATACCTATGCACATGATCCATTTCCTAATGGTGCATGGTAGGAATGCCTAGAGGTGTTGAAGGTTAAAACCCAAGACATGTATGGAATACATTATGGGTAGTAGAGTGGTGAAGAGCCCTATTATAGGCATGTTAAATGTACAAGATATTATCATCCTAGGTGCGGGCATGTGCATAATTATATATTCATATGATATTAAAAAGTGTGAAATTGACCACTTTAGTTTGCTCATATATCTAAGGACGAAAATTAACCAACCAATCTCATTGCATACACATCAATTCCCATAATGATTTCTAAAAATGACTCACAAAGCATGGATCATGGCTGAGATGATGAATGTTAGTAACCTGAAATGATCCCAAACATGGTTTAAGAATTCCTACATAGTGCTAACTATGTAAATGTCTTTTCTACATGTGACCATCATGGCTATCTTAGAAAATTAATATACTACAACAAACATAGTGTCATGTTGTCATCTCATTATAGGTAGTCCAATCATAAAATCCATGCTAACATATTCCCATGGTTTAGATAGAACTTATATGTGTGTAAAGTCCTTACTTATTATTCATGGGATTGGTGATGTAATAGTAAATTAAAGACTTGATATGGAATTCCAAGTTTATGTGAATATACAACTAGTAGAAGTGTAATTGTAATGTGTCTAGTGTCTTTATCATGCCAAAGTGTCTCAAGGTCTTGGTGTAACATGCCTCCTAGATGAGTCATTAGAAAGGTGTGCTAGAGGGAAATAGAGATGTATAATCTTATAGAAAAGCTAGTTAGATAAGTAAAACTCTTAATCTTGTGTACCTTGCATGAAGTTGGTGTAAGTTGTTGTGAAGTCTTGATGAGCTGAGTAGAGGGGAACCTAGTTTGTGAAATTCTAGCTACATGTGTTCAATACTATGATAAACACATGATTTGTTTATTGACTAAGGTAATATATAGCTTTTTTTCCTTCAATTTCTTATTATTTATCATGATATAGAAATACTATAGGTAATACATCCATGTCATGTGGCATGCATTTTATAGCTCATTCTATGACTATATGAACTAAAGTGGTTTATGGTCTGAATGAACAACTATATCCTTCCCAAGAATATAGTGTCTCCATTGCTTAATTTTCTAAATGATATCATAAATTTCCTTCTCATATGTGGATTATCTTTTCACCAAGTCACTAAAAGTCTCAAAGTTTTATGTGATCATATTTCTATGCTATATGAGCACTACATTGATTTCATAATCAAACACATCAATGTGAATTTCAAAGGTTTGCATAATTTTGTGCTTTGAGAGAATAGGTGATATGTAGAGTCATTGTTTGAATTCCTCAAAATAATTTTACTGTGGATGATTCCATAAAAACTTGGATTTGGTGCATGTTATCTAGCTGAGATCTTGAGAACTATGCAAGAAACCAAGGATCAATCTAGGATAAAAGTTAGCAAGTCTAAGAAAACTCCTAAATTATATGAGAATGTGTGGAGTAGGCCACTATTGGATCAATTTGATCTTATTTGTATCTAATTTTATGATTATATGATCAATTGTATCTAAGGTATTAGATCTATGCAATGTTTAATGTACACTTTATTAAGTTGGCTTGCAACTTATGTTGATGTAAAGTGTCTAACATTCATGATATGTGATCCATATGATCCTCCTAAGTATTAATAAGGATGATAATTACATCCACATATATTATTATGGATTGTATGAATATCTACAATAGATCATCCATCAAGCATATGAAAGTGGTTTATACATTAGTGAGACCTAAAAGCATGACCAACCATTCATAAAATCCTTCCCAAGTCTTGATTGATATTATATATATATTTTTAGGATGGAATATAACCTAATGATAACCTAACTTAAATTTGATCTTGGTAAATTATCGCGCACCTTAAAGTTGGTCTAGAAAGTCATCAATGTGCATTAATGAATACCAATTATTCATCATGATTTTTTGAGTGCATGATATTCTATATAGAATCACTAGGACCCATCATTTTTTGTGTAAAAAATATTGGACTCCTACAAGGTGAAGATATAGGCATGATATTTACCTAATAATTAAGCTCTTAAATTTGGCACTAGACTTCATCATTCTCCTAAATTTATCTACAATAAAGGGGTATATTAAGAAGATGGGATGTAAGAACTAGATCAATTTGGTGCTTTACTATGTAGTATATTATAAGGCCTTCAAGTTATGTCAATACTTCTCTTCTCTAATCTCATAACTTATCAAAATATTATTACTATGATGATGTACAAGTGGTGTGTGTTACTAGGGTGTGCTTTGAATTTGAATACATAGGTGTATAAGGGTAGACTATGAGTAACATGAATTTAGATGCACATAATATGAGATTGTGACATTGATTAGAAGAGACCTAAGTTACTTTGGTCATGGATGTTGACTCAAAAAGGTTGTAGAAGTGATATTTCACATGAATAGTCCAATGATGTGGCTTGGATTAATATGTAGCTTCACAATCATATAAGTACAGTCTCCCCAATAAGATGTCATAGACCTCCAAAGGTGCAATATCAAAAGTGACATTATCCGTTATAGTCTTGACTTTGTACTGAAGTTGTAAGATGAAGGTACTGAGATATGGATTTTGGAATAATTTTATTCTAAATAACACTATTGATGATGGCATGTAGAGGTTGACACTTCACCCAAAACTTAGTGTGGAAGAGATGTTCATGCTCTTCAAAGATGTCAATCACAGTGGTGTTGTTTCTTAGACAAGAGACATATAGATCAGTGTCATCTATCGATATGGGTCTTGATGTAGATTTTATGAGTAGGGATTATTGTGTGTAGAATTTATAATCATCATGAGTAAATGAGTGATTATGATGGCATAATTTATCACCAAAATTCTTATTCATGCCTTTGTCTAAAGTATAAGGAGATAGATCCTTTGAGGGTTGAGTAGTCTTCTATTTCTACTCTCCTTTGTAAAAAGTGTGTTGTTTCCTCTACACAGAAGGATGTGATGTGGATTTATACAAAGGCTAGGAATTTCATGTTTTGTTGGGTGAATATATGACATGTTGCTTCATCTTTGCCTTAGTTTCATTCTTTACATCATTGTGATATACTTGCCCCAAAGTGTCAGAAGTCAAGAAATCCATCTTTTCATGGATATAAGGTGAGAGGCTACTTATGCACTTCAACACCTTATTTTTTTTACTCAAATTCTCATATATGTGCATAGAATAATCATGAAAAATGTTGGTGTAGTCTTCCATGTACTAATATTTGCATTGGCACAATTGTTAGAATTTGATGTATTCATCTTTAAAGTGGTGTAGAGGGTAGTATTATTCCTTCAACATGTAAACAAATGTTTTTTAGGGTTTAATTTGAACATATTCTTATGCATGATATGCATTAAATATTTCCCACTAGTGAATGATTGGCTTGGATATCTTCAATATTATGAAGGTGATATTATTATCATTGATGAAATAATTGACTAAGAAATATGGCTTGAGTATTCAAATCTAAGCATCTAATGATTCAATATCTATCTTGCCTTCAAACATAAAGATACCAAGATTGAATTGAAATTTAAAGGGGTTTGGTTTCTAAAAACATTATTGAAAAAATTATGGAGTTGTGGTAGAAGGCATCGTATTGAGTTATACCATTAATTTATAGAAGTGGCCAAAACATTTAGTGTACTATGCCTCCAGTGCATCTTTGATAAGCTATCATACCTTGGGTGATACCTTAGGTTAATTATAGGCATCAACCATATTAATTTTATTATGATGTTATTTAAAATATTCTTAAATAAAACTAATTGATAAATGTTCCTTCTCAAGTTGTGCTCATGTGTTTATATGCATAAAAAGGAATATATATTTTTAGATTTGATACAAGTGATACAAACCACTGGGCCCATGACCAAGCATGTGGAGGAAAATAAAATTTTGTTTTTATAGAGTGAATGGGAAAATATAATTTAAAAATATACAGAAAAACACATTAAATGGATAAAAAGTCTTACTTGAAAGAAATGCAACTTCTATTCATTAACAAAGAATAGGGAAAACTAGTACAATGTGCTAAAGTATAAGTTTTATAGAGTAGATAAGTGGAGAATAATATCTATGTAATTATTATGTGGAACATAAAAATTTGGATAGTTAGGTATGTTACATACTTATATAATATAATACAAGAGTTGTTGAAACTAATAATAGTTAATAATAAGACAGTTTCATCTACTCATCTTCTAAGTTGGATGAAAATTGGTGAAACCCTTGAAATACATGGTTGAGGCAAGGTGCATAGGTCTATGAGCTATTAAGAGTGTGTAAGTTGATGAGATGGTGAAAAAAATGTGTGGTACACATGTCAATGTATCATGTGAGTCTACGATCTATGGCATGGAATGTGAGGTGCACTAAATTTAAGACACAAAGGGTGTAGAAGTTGGTGAGCTTAATGCATGACTTATGTAGTGCATAATACTATGAGTTGTGAAGTGCATAATAATTAGTGTGAAATGTGTAGGGGTCATTGCACATAAGTATATTCTATGGCATATGTTTTTTTAATATGAATTTAAGACAACTTTAGGCAAGGAGTGCATAAGTAAGCTTAATTACATGGGAGCTATGCATAGATCATATTATGTAAACATGTATGTCCTAGATCTCAATCATATATACCATGATATATAAAAACATATGAAAATTGATATTTATATAACAAACATGTGATAAATAACATAAATAAATAATATAACTATCAAACATATCGTGTTTAGGTTATGATTTTGCATTTTTAGAATATTTTAATTTTCTAATATTTTAAAAATAATTGAAATTATGACTTAAATCAATATAGTCAAGAAAGGACTCAAAAATATAAGAATGGGATGGATATAAACAATCCATAACATATGATGAGGCATAATGAGTATGAAATATAATAACATGGTAATGTGGATCAAGTGAAGCCAAGCAATTTTCCCCCACTATAAATTTTAATTGCAACATCATATCTCAAAAGTGTATGTGGGAGGTTAAGGGAGATGGGGATGATCTATTTTATATGATCATAAGTGTATGTGATCATATAAGGTCAATGTAAACCGTAACGTGTATAAGTAGTAAATATATAAGACTAAACATGTAACATGCTAGAAAGGATGTGAAATAGAATGATAGTGTTATGTAGGATGTGTATACACATAATATTTTTAATTTTTATCAAATACTGACAATTTAAATCTTGTAGGAACCCATCAAGACTCAATATATTTGAGTGATTAACATAAGGGGTGCACCACAAAAGGGGTGGGTAGACCTTTGGTGCTTCATAGGATTATTATCCCTTATTTCTACATCATTACCAATCCAACTAGCTCTTAAAACCATTCCCTAAGATATTTCTCCCTTCCACACTCCAATATTTTTCATCTTTACATCCCTCTTTTCCTTACCTCTATCCCCTTTCATTGGTTTAATCTACTAGGTTGACTATGTCAACCCTATACAATTTTTAGGCTATAATTATTTTACAAGGTTGATTGGGTCGACCCTATACAGTTTAGGGTATTTTTCACTTAGACTTTTTTCAACCCTTCGACTAGCCTAGATTGGGACCTAGTGATTTATCTCCTACAAACATACAAGCTCAATTAGGTTAAACCTATATAGCTAACATATTTAAAAATATTTAGGGTGATATCCACCTATAAATACTAGATCAATTTTTCATTATTTCAATATACAATCAAGAGTTATTATTTGCTCGTGTTTATTCACAATCTGATCTTTCACCATTCTACTTGACGAGTCTTAGTTTAGGGTTTATACTTGGAGAATATATTCTTGTAGATAAGTCTTAGATTATTTGTCCTTTTTTAGTGATCCTTGTAAACCACAACAACCTCTTGTGAGGCCCTTTTGTCCAAAGAAGAGATTGAGTCTTGATAGGTTCACATTCAGGTAAGTATATTCTAATTTTGGTCTCCTCTTTTTAGTAGATAGAAGTAGCATAAGTGTTGGCTCAAATAATATTAATATTCATATTACATTTATTAGGGTATTACTCATAATTAGCTTAAAGTATATTCTCTTATACATTTTTTTTATTGCTTTATTAACCCCTTTATTGTGCCATAAGTTTTGGTGTGCACTAGATTATATTTACATTCTTGTTATTAGACATAAGTGAAATATCAAAACCAATGACTCTTTTAGGGTTATTGCATGATTTTTTTATATTTTAGGATTTATAACCCTACCTCACATGGTGTATTAGGACAAGTTATGGTTTACATTCTAGGCACTCAGTACTAGGATTTTGCAAAACTTTATCAACCCAGTTGACCTAGTTAATAGAGTTTTCAAGCATATTCCAATGTTATTGAATAAAAATATTAATTATAAAAATATTTTATCCACCAAGGTTCCTTTTTATCTCTTTTTTCTTTATTTTACTATATTATCTTTCATAGTTTACAATCTTCAAAACTGTCTTTGCACAATCAATTGGATCGACCCTGTCAACCTAGTTATGTGTTTTATGTGCTATCTAAATAACTAGGTCAACATTAGACAACCTTGTTAATTTTTAGACCTTTATTCCATTATACAAGTTCAAACATATTGACCCTATTCTATATTTTATACATATAGTGTCAACACTGTACCTTGTTTCAAGTCAAAATTAATCTTTATATGCTTGTAATTAGTTCACACCTTTCTTTTATTATTACTTGCATGCTTATAATAGTTCAGATAATCTAATTATGGGGTTTTTAATTAACCATTTAGTTTCAATATTTCTATTTTATACACACATAGACAAATCACAAAATATAAACAATCATTTTAACATTTGTCTGCCCAAGATCAACTTACTTGGATTTCATCACCAAGGGGGAAGCTAACTTGATACTTTGGTCAAGAATAAAGTGTGGTTAATGGTATATTATGGATAATCACCCAACACCCTTATAATTTTGGTGTCTAAAGTAAGGGGGTATTCCCTAATATCAAGCATATATCATTGACACTATATCCTTTTTAAACTCAAACTACTATAAACTATCCTTAGATTGCTATCTAGTTCCTTGATTATAGATAACTTCCCATCACATTTAAAATTATATTCTAAGAAATCTAATAAAACATCTTAGGTTGACCAATTAGTCAGCTCTTTACTTTTCAAGTTGATTACTTGCTCTTTGTTGAATTGTATGTGTAAAAACTTCCATTAGCTAGCATTAATACAAGCTTTTGTATTATGTGCTTCAATTAGATTGGAACATATTGATCCAATTGACTATTTATTTCCCTTAATTTCTTACTTTCCTAGATTAGATACAAAAATTATCTTTTTTTATTTCATAACTTGTTATGAACTTTCTCATTTTCCTTGTCTACTATACTAGGTCAACCCAGTAAACCTTGTACCTTTTTCTAGCCTCTATGCATTATACTAAATCAACCCAGTCAACCCTATACTATTTATATACCTTATTCATTCATTTCATATCTCTTTTCACTATATTGGATTGGCCCAGTATACCTTGTATACTTTACATGCCCTATTTCTAATGCTAGGTGAACCCAATTGACCATGTACTATTTTTTTCTTTCCTTGTTTATCAATCTAGTTCCCTATTTCTCTAATTTTTCATTTTGTTCATCTCTCTTCAGTTATAATGAAGTATCCTATCATAATATTCTTGGATATCTTGAATCCATTTAGATACTATATGGGATGTTTATTTCTCCTACCCTTTTCTTTCCAAGAGCACCATCACTCTTGGGGCACCTCTCCTCATATTTCATCAATGGATTGTAACATGGTGAAAATAACACATCAAGATGAAGTTTATGGATCTAATCATTTATAATCCTACCAAGATACTTCTCATCTTCAAAATATTCAAACTAATGTGGGAGTGATTGATACAAGTTTACTTAACAATCCCACTAATAACCCATTTTCAATAACCCTCCCCCTAACACCAATTTGGAGAGTGTTCTTACCAATACCAACCCACCTCCTAATACAACCCAAATTTTAGCCCAAGTTATCCAAAAAATGAACATTATGCAAAATTATAACACCAACCAAATGGTGCATCCTCAAGATAATCCCAATTTCAACAACATTTAATCAATGTGGCTAATCGACCTCTAGCTATGCATCCTCAAGATAATCCCAATTTCATTCCTCCACCTGTTAGGGATTCTTCAAGAAATTTTATTCCTCAAACTGTAATGAATAAAAAAATTATTTCAAACCATTAAAAATGAGACTTTGTCCCCTTTTATTATATCCATTTATATTGGTAACATATCTCCAACTATTAAATATGATAAGACTAAATATCCTACCTCATTTCTCAAAGCCTTTGTCAACATTTAAAAAGAGTGGATCCAAAATAATACCTTTATCACAACTAAAATTTTAGTCAAATTTTTTATCGATGATGTATTATAATGGTATAATAAACTACCCAAACTTTATATTTGGTAACTTGAATATTTTTTAATCTTTTATTTAAAGAGTTTAAACACAATGATCTTCCCAATAATTATCTTAGCCACTTCATCAATGCTATGCAATTTCCCACTAAATCAGCTCATGACTTTATAAAAATATGGAAATATTTATCTCATAAATCTGACCATAACATGACTGATGATAACTTATTCAAACTCTTTATTACTGCTTTGACTCCCACTCTCTAATATAAGGTTTGAACCTTTCCTCCTCAAACACTTAATGAAGCTCTAGATCAAGCGAAATGCCAAGACGTTCTTAAGAAGCAATTTGAACCTAATCCAAAACTTATTAAAGGATATTTTCAAACATCTAATTTTATTACTAGTAACACTCTTCAAACCAAACCAAGAGTTTCTAAAACCAATGTTCCTTTACCCTCTCATACACCTCTTTTGGTTATGTAAATGAAATAATTATTACCACTCTCAAAACCTTTCATCTATCTGAATGATCCTCACAAATGGTATGAACCTAATCTATTTTGTTGGTTTCATGCTAACAATGGGAATTCTCATGAATCTTATAGAGTGATCACTAAATTTCATATCTCGTATGTGCTTGGTGATTCATTGAAACATGAAGCTATGATCAATCTTCATCATCAAGAGTATGTTGCTACTTTATGAAAAAAAACTTTCAAATCTTCTACTTAAAATACCAAAAAATACTCTTCAAATAATCAATCAACTTCTAAGGATGTTTATTCCATTAATGTTGATTATGACCAATACTTTAACAATTCTTAATATGTCAACACTACTAAGGTCAATTATCATAATAAACTAGTTCACAAAGATCTTGTTAACAAACCTAAAAAACCATCTTTGGAAGAACAACTTCTTAAAGATACCACCACCAAAATCTTGATTCAAAAACACCTAAAGAACAAATTCCTCCTTCCAATCCTCCAACCAAATCTATTCCTCTAAAATCTAATCTACTTCCCAAATCTCTTGTTGGTTCTTATAAATCTCATTGGAACTTTCTTGAAGAACTCAACTCTATGCCTTGTAAGATTCTACTTATGGAGTTGGTTCATAATTCACCCTATCATCATAAATTCCTTATGAAATAACTTCAAAAAATTTAATATCCTTCTTCTAGAGATGAAGAACCACTTTCTATTGATTCTCAACCTACCAACTTCAATATCATTGAAACTATGTGTTCTTTGTCTAAGATCTCTATTGAATTCCTTGAAGAGGACATGATTAATGATGAAATTTTCTTTCATGCTAATGATCCAGCACTCTTTATCAAAGTAGCCATTAATACCACTCTTATTAAAAAATTTCTAGTTGATGAAGGTTTTGGTATTAATCTTACATCTTTATGGCTTATATAACAACTTGGTTATAATAAGGATCATCTCAAAAAAACATGTGTTACTTGTCATGGTTTTGATAAAACTAATCAAAAGCCATTTGGTTTTATTTGGCTTCCATTAACCATTGGACCTAATACTATTTGAACCAAGCTTATGGTCTTTGGTGTACCTTTGTCTTATAATGTACTCCTTTGTTGTCCTTAGACTCATTGAATGAGGGGGGCATTGCTTCTTCTACTAGTAAATTTATTAAATTATTTCATAATGGAAAATAATATAAGCATTAAGCTAATACTAGCCCATGGAGTATCCAACTAGCTAATCTTAAATCATAATATCATATTCCTATGATTCAAAAAATCAATAGTGCTCCTTTACCTAAGTTCATCAACATGAATCCTAATTTACAAGTTACTCTTTCAGTTTTTGATGATGATGAGCCCAATGATTTAAACCATACTTACAATACCACCAAGTTACCTCCCTAAATTTCATAATGGATTCCTCCTTCTCTCTTAACAAGAGACCGTATTATTCCTCTCATAGATGAGATTACTGATTTTCCTCCTCCATGCAATGATTATGAGTTTTCTCTACTAGAATATTCCTTCACTTGAAATGATTCTAGAGTGTCCAAATTATTTCAATATCCCATCATCATGTCTCCTCATATATTTAGTAATATCAATATTTCATCCTTGAAAACTCCCCCTAATTCTCAAGCATGTACAATTTCTCCAATAAATGATGACAACTATATCATAACCTAGCTCAATATAGAGACTTGGATGTTCAACACTATCATAAAACCTTAGCTAAAATTCATGCTTTTAATCAAGATATTCATACAATTTTTGTGGATAATACCTTAGATATATAGGGTCATGTACCTCCTACCAATCCTCCTCTTATGAATACTCCTTGGGTGGTAGAGAAAATTATGCCTTTTAAATCCTTGGAAGTTCTTACACCTAGCTTACCACCTTTAGATTAAATCATTATATCTAATCCTTCTCCCTTCACTAAACCCACCAATACACCAATCTATTCTACTCCATTTATTTCTTCCACTCTAGAAATTACACTTGATGCCAATGCAACTGATGTTCATCAAATACATTTTGAGTATGACCATCATGGCAATCAAATCCTAGATCTTAAAGAAGATGTTGAGTATTATGGTCCTCTTCCTACCTTGCCTAGTGATGAAGCTATCCTTAAGTTAATTTATGCTCAACAACCTCAACTTCCTTGGTAACATCATAAACTTGGTGATTTTTTTTAGTTGATTTATTCATGCTAGAGAAATTTTGGATATAATGCATCCATAAGTATTATAATGTCTTGGAAAAAACTTGGATCTTATTTCCCACTCAGATTAGATTCATGCTAAGGTACTGGTCTATATGAATAGTGTACAAACACCTCTACCTATACATATAAATAAAAAATGATTCATGCTAAGGTACTGGTCTATATGAATAGTGTACAGACACCTCTAGCCATCATAAACTTGGAAATTTTAACACTAAAACTCTTTGATTCAACAACTTTGTTACTAGCATTGAACTTAAAACAAATCTAATTTATTCCTTACCTAATGCACCCTATCATTTTCAAGATGGTAATATCATGTTTATCAAATAAACCATTTTTATTGAATATGGTACTCCATCTTATCCTTGACCTATCATAGTTTCTTAAGAACTCTCACCTTCCAAACATGATAATTTTAGCTTATTATCTAACAAATATCATGAGACTTTCACTTGGTCCTACGAGGACATGCCTAGCATTAACCCTAAAATTTTGGTTCATAACATAATTACTTATCCTGATGCTAAGCCTGTGCATTAAAAACAAAGAAAATTTCCACTTGAAGTTTGCACTTTATGTCATAAGGAAATCATCAAATTACTTGATGCTAAATTTATTAAAGAAGTAGATTATTTTGAATAGGTTTCCAACATTGTCCAAATTTGGAAGAAAGATGCCATGATCATTTTTATTTATATTTGTTTATAAAATCTTAATATTTCTTGTCCCAAAGACAACTTCCCTTTACCTTCAATAAATTCCATCATTGATTCCATAGCTAGTTAAGAAATGATATCTCTTATGGATGAATTCTTAGGATACAATCAGATTCATATCTCTCCCAAGGACCAACATAGGATTAATTTCACCATATAATGGGGAACCTATTTCTATGTCAAAATTCTCTTAGGTATTAAGAATTCTAGTGCCACTTACTAATGAGAAATGACTCACATCATTCATGATATGATTCATAAAATTGTTGAAACTTATGTGGATGATCTTATTGCTAAATATAAAAATTGTAAAAATCATCTTTATGATCTCACTATCATCTTTGACCATCTTATTAAATATAAATTTAGGCTTAATCCTTACAAATGTGTCTTTGGAGACACATCTATAATTTTTTAAAGATTCTTAGTCTCTCTCTATGGCATTGATGTTGACCCTACCAAAATTAGTGTTATTATAAACATGCCAATTCTTCATTCTATTCTCGACATTCATACTTATTTAGAAAAATTTAGGAAAATTAGATGATTTGTCCCCAAAATGGCATATCAAATTCACTCCATAAACTCCCTTCTAAATAAAGGTACTACTTTGGAATGGATAGATCCATGTCAAAAATCCTTTGATAATATGAAAGAATCATTGCTTCATCCATCAACACCATCCTCCTTTAAATGATAAACCTTTGATTCTATATACTTTTTTCACACTAATTTTAGCTAGTGCAATGCTTACCCAACAATATGATATACGAAGAGATTATGATATCTATTAAATTAGTTGAGGCCTCATTGATTATGAAACATGTTATACCAAAATTGAGTGTGATTACCTCACCATCTATTTCATAGTTGAGAAGCTTCACCATGATTTGATTTATAAAACTACTTATGTCATTGTTCATTATGACTCCCTTCATAATTTATTCTCCAAATCCTTTATTCTTAGAGATAAAATTGGTAAATGGATGGTCCTCTATATGGAATTTGATCTCTACGTTGTCACTCAAAAAGTTGTCAAAGGGCAAGTCATAGCTGATCAACTTGTAATAGCTCCTATACCATCCACTTTTTTACTTCAATATAATCTTCCAAATGACAATATCCTTTACATTAAAGGTCTTAATCAAGTTATTTCTCTCAAAGATTATTTTCATAGCTTTGTCACCAATATTGAAGCCAATTAACTTGATGAATATTCTACCCCCTTTGGTACTACTAAACCAAAAGTAGTTATTGAGATCCTTGAAATTAATATTGAATTGCATGAGGATACTTAGACCCTCCACTTTTATGGTGCTAAATGCCTTCAAGGAGATGGGTTAGGTTATGTTCTCATGAGTCATCTTGACAAGAGCATTTCTTTAGCTTTTTGACTCACCTTTGATGTCACCAATAATATGGTATAATATGAAGCTCTTATCTTAGGCATGAGAGATGTTCTTGGTTTAGACATTCAATACCTTCATGTTTTAGGTGATTATAAACTTATTTGCCATCAAGTTAGTGGTGAGTATCAATGTAAAATTGAGAACCTTATTACCTATCATAAAATTACAACCACTCTTGCTAAGGATTTTATATCTTTCACTATTTAAACTATTCCTCAAGATCAAAATTCCATTACAAGTTCTCTTGCCTCTTTCCATAGCAAGTTCTTTCTGATCCTTCTTTTATTATAAAAATAATAAAATCCATATCTTTAACTCAACCACTAGATTTTGTTATCTATCATATCTACATTTTAAATATTCACCAAATCCCATGGTACCAAGATATCATTAAATTTTTACAACACCAAACTTATCCTCCTAATTTAGATTCTTGTGAAAAGACATGCATTTATAAACAAGCTTTCAATTAGGTATTTCAACACAACAACCTTTATTATCATAATGTTTAAGGTACCTTGATCCATTATGTTATGCTATATGAGGTCCCTCTTCTTCTTGAATAAGCACATGGAGATATTTATGGTGGTCATTGTAGTAGACATGCTATAACACGTAAATGCCTATGTATGGGTTACTTTTGGCCTACCCTTGAAAAGAATGCAATTGAATATGATAAAAAGTGTAATCCTTATTAGCTTCATAATGATTTAATCCTTTCACATACAATTAAACTCCAAACTATCAAATCTCCTTGGCCATTTTCCACATGAAGATTTGATCTCATTGGTAAACTATCTCACTCTCAAGATTGACATGTCTTTATCATCACCACTACTGAATATTTTACCAAATGGGTAGAAGCCATGCCCTTTTTTGATGTCAATAGTCCTACCATTTCCAAATTTATTTTTAATAAAATGATTCACTACTTTAGTGTTTAACATACCATCATTTTAGATAATGGCGATAATTTTAAAAACAAACATGTTAAACAACTTTGTAATAAATTCAAGATCAATCACAAATGTTCCATGCCTTATCATCCATAATACAATGGTCAAGCTAAGGCCACTAATAAAATTCTCAAAAAAATTCTAAAAAAGACAATTCATGAAACCCATATAGATTGGCATCTTTATCTTTACCCTGCTCTTTAGGCCTATTAAACTAGCATACGTACTACTAGTAGAGAAACTCCATTCTCTATATTATATGGTTATGAGTCAATTATTATTTTATAAGTTGATCTTCCATCTATTTTTATATCTCTCCATGGTATTATTACTAATGAATAATTATGTGAAGCTCATCTTCATGTCCTTGCTCTTCTTGATGAACATCATCTTTCTACTTTATAGCATAACCACCAATACAAGGCTCACATTGCCCAAAAACATAACAAAAATGTTAAACTTTGCACTTTTAATGTTGGTGATCTTATCCTTAAATTAGACTAAACTCATGATAAAGAAGGTAAATAAGCCCAAAAATAATGGGGCCCATATTTAGTTAATGATATTCTTGGTCCAAGAACCTACCACCTTCAAACCTATGAAGGCCATGTTTTCAATGATCCCACCAATGTTCAATTCCTTAAAAATTACTTTGCCTAAACATTTCCTTCTTTTCATGATTTCTATCTACATATATATAACTCTTTTTATAGGTTACTTAAGCATGGTTCTCTCCCTCTAAAACAAATTTCCTCTTTTTCACAAAGCTTTAGTCCTCCCTTTTGGTCTTTTGGTTTCTTGATGTACCATAGTCTTCTTTATATTCTTGCATTATATCTTATTTTTCATATCCCTTGGGTTTTTAATTTGTGAGTTGATTTGTAAGACCATGTATAGGACCATACATTCCTCATAAAACCACCATCTTTTATTTATTTTTCTCACACTTTTTACTTTCTAATTTTGTTTTGGCACCCCTTGGGTTTTTCTTTTGTGAGTTTATTTGTAAGGCCATGGATAGGACTTGGCATCTCTCACAAAACTACCATATCTTTGCTTTATATTTTCATTATTTTATGAAGTTGTAGTGTAAGATCATGGATAGGAACCAAACCTCCTCATAAAATTACCACCTTTTCATGTTCTTGATCCTTATCCTCAACTTTAGTTTTTACTTATTTTGCTAGATAAAATTTACAAAATAATCTATGTTAGAGTGTTTTCCTCCATTTCCATCATTATTATGATAAGGAATCACACATTATTGTCATTGTATCCCTTTTAACCTTTTTTCACATTTTTTTAAATTTTAAGTAATTCAAATTATTCAGTGTTATTCCTCTTGATTTCCCCTTTCCTTCAATCCACATTGGATAAAACAAGGTCAAATTCAAGATAACACTTTTATTTCACTTATATTTATGAGACTCTTAAACCCCATGCTCTTTAAAGTTATATCTCTTAGAAACCTTGTCCCAAAATTTTAAATGAAAATCATCTTTAGTACCCATGTTTGGTCTTCCAAATCTATATGGAGGAGGAATAGAAAAATCCATCAAGAAATTTAAAAGCTAAATCATTTGCATTAAAAGATAATGATATCTAAAAGGCAACATATAAATATCAAAATTTAGCATCACACCCAAAAAAGGATTACAAGCACATCTCCTATCTCTAATCAAATCTCAAAATCCATAGTTGGCGTCATATAGAGATGAGGTCCATTGGGGTGTGGTAGGCTAGTAGATTAGAATAGGGGAATTCAATAAAATCTATGGTGTCACCTACTTTCTCATGCAAGTACCTAATATTCATAGTATATGGATGGCTTTATAAGGGATCATGAGGAACAGGGAACACATTGTGGGAAGGTAGATCCATTTTAATTTTCATGCATATAGCCTTCATGGGATGATCCATATACTTAATTTGTTGACTTAAGACTTGTGTGTCTAAGATAAGTGCTTTAAAGTCCTTAAGTTTGAATGTCCTCTTCTTTTGACAAACCTAATTTGAGTGTCTTGACTTTGATAAGAGTTATTCTACCTTGGTTTATTCCTTCATTCTCCCCTCCACCTATTTCATTCCCCACTTGATAAGCAACTAGTGATTCCAAATCTATTTTTCTATTTTCTTTAATTATTTCTTCTTCATCTCTTAAAAACATGCTAGCACTACATTTTTTTAGTTTTATCGATCCTTAGAGTGAAACATGTTTAAAATACTATGGATTACTTCTTTCTTATTCACCATGATTTTACATTTATACACTTACTTTACTTTCCTTTTACCATTTGTCATTATTTTTATATCTTGATGATATGGACACCTGAGTTTGGACCCTTTTTTCCATTTTTGAGTGTGGTTGGCTTCTTACTTCTCACTCAATAATGTTGTTTTCCCTTTTATGCACATTTTTCCATTGTTGAGTGAGATGTGGATTGTTACTGCTCACTCGTCAATGTTGTTTTACCATTTTGTTTATTTTTTACCATTGATTTGTTTTATTATCATCTTGTTTAACATGTATCCTTGGTTTGACTTGGTGAGTTTGCCTTTCTTACTTAAGGATAGCTTGTTTGAGTTTTTTGATCTTTAGTAGCCTTGGAATTTAAGTTACCCAATTTACTCTTATTATTTGACTTGGTCATTTTATCTAACATAACACTTGTCACCCTAGCTTGCTTCCCAAGAACATCCCATCTTCATAGAACCAACTATCTTGGATTTTCTTGTGTTTGTTTTTGCTCTTTAGTTTTGTATTTTTAGGTTTGTTGAAAGTAGTCTCTACACCCTCCACAATCAAAAATAACAATAAATTAGACAACCATACCATGATAAAGGTAATTCGAGGTATGCATTGCATTTACTTTTTAGTTATTTACTTTTAGTTATTTTTACTTTAAAATACTACAAATTTTTTAGCCTCAACATTGTGTGTCCTTATATTCATTCTCAAATCACCATCCCCTATTACACCTTAGTGACACATGATGATATTCAAGTGTGGCATATGTATACACATAATATTTTTAACTTTTATAAAATACTTATGTTTTACATCTTGTAAGAACTCATTGAAACTCAATATCTCTGAGTACATGCCTTAAAGGGTGCATCAGGAAAGGGGTGGGTAAACCATTGGTGATTTTAAATATTGTTGTCACTTATTTCCACATTATTACCAATCAAACCAAATCTTAAAGATATTCCATAATCTATTATTCCTCCTTTGCACAATCCTTTAGTCTTTTTCCTCTTTCCATCCCTTCTTTCCTCACCTTGATCTCCTTTTGCCAGTTGGATATACTAGGTCAATTGGGTCAACCCTATATAGTTTTCAACCTTTGATTATTATAAAGGGTTGAATAGGTTGACCCTATATTATTTAGGGTATTTTTCACTTGGATTTTTGTGATCCCTTCAGTTGACCTAGCTCAGGACCTAGTAATTTATCTCCTAAAAACATATAAGGTTGATTGGGTCTACCCCATATAGCTAACATATTCAGAAGGATTTAGGGTGAGATCTACCTATAAATACAATATAATTTCACCATTATTTCAATATGCAATTATTATTTATTATTAAATCATGTTTATTCACAATCTACTCTTCCACCATAATACTTGAGAAGTATTCACTTAAGG
>JARHVA010005601.1:952500-1022500 GCA_037957365.1 Torreya grandis | reverse complement strand
TTTTATACTCTAATAGGGCTTGAAATTATTTAAAACTTATAAATATAAAAAATAGATAAGCTGAACCCAATCATCCCCACCATAATTGAATTTTACCTATATATCCAATACTCTGAAGAAGGAATTCAAGCCCATGTAGTTTTCACAGTTAGAGTGTTTTGTGAGATTGTGTTCCTTTGACTATATGAATACATATAAATATGGCTTGAATAATTGATCATGATTTATTTTAGATTAATAAAATAGGATTTTTAATTGGGTGATGACTAATTCAATATATTATAATTAGAATTGGGAATAATAAGGAATCTTTGCTCAATGAGTAGTAGTGTATGTATGCCTTTGTATTAAAATTGCATAGTGGTAGATTAGGTCACTTGAGTGTGGCTTTATAGTAATCCAAAAGATGAAAACCTGATGCTACCTATCTTAAAAACATAGGATAAAATGTAAGATAGGTTCCAAATTTGAAAATTGGCCATTAAAATGGCGAAGGATATAAATGTCTCATAAGGGATAAAAATCTCTACTACTATTGTCCCCTACTAGATATTTTTGTCCCTAATAGAAATGTGAAAAAATTAGTATGATTAGGAAATATATAATATATAACTATATGTTGATGCAAATTATTAATTGTATTTTAAACTTGTGCATAAATCTATATCATGCACTCAAAATTATATGAATTTTTACTTTGATCTTACAATGTGAGTGCATATGCATGGCACAAGCTCTCATAATATGTGCCATTAATTTAATTTTGAACCTTTGAAATTGTATTTTGAACTCAAAACCAATTTTTTTTCTTGAAGAGGCTTATATAATTTATTAAATCTTACCAAACTTCCCCCTTTTGAGGTGAGAGAATGTGTCTTGAGCATCACTTGTCTTAAAATAAAAGTTAATTGTATCATGTAGATTAATATGTAATCATTGAATAAGGTAACATATGAAAAAATAAAGTCAACATATTAATATATATACCATTTTAGTCATATATGTAACATATGAGGTAAGTCTTATATAAATGTGTCAATAAAGATCATAGTAATAAAATTTATAATTAGTATCCTATGAATTAATTAGTTCATGATATATATCTGGGCACACATCAAACTTAACAAGCTCAACAAAAACACAAACACAATAATCAAAATGTTATACAACAAGGCCAAGGGCCACATATAAGAGACATGATCAGAATGTCACATAACTAAATATTTCACTTACAAAGATAAGTGTCATAGGGAAAAAACATGAATAATGTTACAAACAAGGGACATATTCAAATATCACACACAATAAAGGGCCAAGGGCCACAAGCTATTAACATGTTCAAATGTTGCACATACCAAAAAATGATCTCATAGAGATGTTTATTAAATTTTACACAAGGGAAAAATTCCAAACATGATAAATCAAGACATGATTTAATATATAATATAGTAGAATCAATGGAGCATATAACTAAAAAAATAGTCTATGCCATGTATATGTAATTTGATCATATCCTATCAAATACAATATCCATGTACACAATGTTAGATAGAAATGTTAACAAAACATTTATAAAAGTCACTATAACTCAATAGTATAGGATTAAAAGGATGATAACACCTATAAATATTTTAAATAATTAAAATTATGCCCTTCATTTAGTAATTTTACTTGGTAGATGTAAGTCCAACATCTTAATCCATGTGAGATCTATGTCTTTCATAACACTCATGAATACCATTGAAATAAATGTGTGATAGAAAAAGAGTCTAATATATGCTAATCAAAAGGTAAATAAAATATGCCAATGATGTAAAATAAATTTATAATCATGCTTAAGTCTTGATTTTGGGTTTTTAGAATATTTGGAATGTTTTTGCATTTTTTGAAATTTTGACTTTTTTTTGTTCTTTTACTTTTTTTTTTGAAATGTAGAGAAATAAAACATAGTGATAATAGAGGGTTAAAAAGGATAAGAATAGATAGGAATTTGAACAATCCATAGCACGAATAAATTTGAAGTATGAATTAAAAATGATGGCATGGCCACGTATGAACAAGATGACCCCACCATACATGAATTGTAACATTGAAAAACCTGTATGAGATTGACTAAGTATGTAGAGGGCTAATTATACACCTTTTTCATTTAATGTACACATGTAAAAGTATGTAACATATATGAGAAAAATAAAATAGTAAAAGGAGATATTTTTAATAAATAAGTATTATTTTGCATATGATAATTGAGTGAAATGTCTCTAAATTAAAAATAATAAGGCTGGGTATATTCATATTTTGAGTTTTGTGTGAAAATTTGCAAAAGATATGATCAACCAACTGAGGATAGTAATTCCAATAAGTCATTTATCTTACTATTAGATTATGTTCTTGATAAAAATTTCCATCTTTATTAGTGTAGACTATGACAATAAAGAGATAAGTGGTAGTATATAGTACAATAGGTCACTGTTTGGATAGTTTAAATCTAGAAAGTGAAAAAGAATAGCCAAAAGGCAAAAAATTTAGTGAGATGAAATGTATTAGAATAATTTGATCAAATAGATTTCATGTACAAGATATAAAATAATAACATGAACAATTAAAATCTATGTACAATTAGATAATGCTACTATAAGCCAAATATCTCATCAAGGGGATGCCTCTACATAGGTCCTATATCATCCTGATTATCATAAAAATATTTTTCATAATTAGAGTCATAATGATCATAATTTTAGATAAATAATTTCTTATGATTTTATTAAAATTATAATATATCACTATGGTAATCTTGTGTACTTGTATCTAAAAAACCAACTACACCATACTATGGTATTGAAAAATTTGATTTATTTTGCTTTTCCATATGTGATGTATCATGTGCCTTTCTTATTATAGTACTAATTATATTTGATAATAAATATTTTCATTTATATATTATTTCTCTATATATTTTTCTTCTCTTGAAAATATATCCATTTCACTTTCATGCTTAAATGTCACATAGTCATGATCATTTCTCAATGTCTCTCACAGTGCTCTCATCCATGAGTTTCCTAATTTTGCATTACATTTATCCAAGGTAGGGTCTATGTGAAATATAATTAAGAATTTTTTTGACCCAAGTGTTACTGATAGCTAAATGGATCCAATAAAACACTGAGGCCCTTTAATATTACCCAAGTTTTGACTATCATACCTAAGATGTTAGAGAAGTGTCATGCTACAAATATTTAATTCATGAAAAGATGTAATATAAACATTGGTACATTTATTTCCATCAATGTGAAGACTGATAATCAATGGCTCTAGATATGAAGGAAACTTTTTAGTTGAGTTTTTTGGAACCACATTAACCTTATTTCATATGTCTTGTTGAATTTTCTTTGTGAGAAACCCATTCTTAAGAATACCATCTTACTCATCTCAAATTTTTTTTGACATCTCTAAATGTTATTTAATTAACTTTTCCTTTTTGATTTGTTACCTTTGTTAATATAACTATTTCCTTCATAATTTTTATTTTTGTAACTTTTCTTTCTCATCTTTTTCATGTTTTAACCTTTTCTCTCTAATATTATCTTTCTTTCCACCATAGCAACTACAACCCTCACAACCCTACACACCCTGACTGCATCAACTAATGAAACTAAACTTGATTTTTGGCAATCCTTCAATGCTAAGGATAATGTGTGTAATTGAATTATTAGTTGGTATTAGGACCTATGATGCAATGCATTTACAGTAGAATAGGTATAAAGACACTTAGAAAATCTAGAGAAATTGAGCATAGAGATTTAATTGAAGTTTAATAATACAAGGGTATAACTAGATACCACACAAAATGTGGACCTAAAATAACTCATTGGGTATTATGCACCAATGTGCATATTGATCTACATGGTCCAAGAAGTGATGCTTGAATGAGGTGCATTCAAGACTGACTTATCTCTATTCAATAGTGAGGTAACCCTAATGATCAAAGTTCCTATCTATAGGACACCATTATTACTCTAATAAGAGATCACGTAATGCATGACTATTTACAAAGAGACCATAGATCCTATTGGCTATCCTTCTTATTTAGAAACACCACCTCCTTCTAGGTGAGTATTGTGTAATACACAAATTTTGAAATTTTTTATAAAATTTTGAATAATTTTGTTTTATATTGAGATGACTAGTGAGACAAGCAAGGTTAGGATGGTTGAAAACATGTATATGGTGTCCACCTAGTTACACTAACCTATTAAAAAACTAAAATGGAATTATGTTGGTATGTTACTTAGTTGAAAACTAGAAAGGGCAGTTAATTAGTTTGTAAAAGGTTATAACTATAAATGATGATTTAAGAGATTACTATCAATCTTACTAGTCTACTCAAAATTCTAGCCTCTACCATCATCACATAGTCAGATGAACATGTGATGTTGTCTTAGGATGAGACAACACTTTAAGTCTAGGAAAGTGTTGGGAGAAGAAAATTGGATAAGAAAAGATGCACATGATATTCTTTAAATATTTGTGCATTATATATGAAATTGTTGACTATATTTATTTTTTCCTATCCTCTTAGCTTGTGAAAGGATAAAAGATGAACAATCTCCTCATTTTGGTGCTAATGTATGAAGAAGAATATGACTAGTCAGGAACTATAGAGAATATAAATATGTATTCTTGTATGAAAAAGTTAATGACCTTTTCTAAGATCAATATAGACTTTCTGGTTTATGATTACCTATCATATTTCTTATGTTATTCCTTGTATGTGTTTCCATGTTTAATGTTTGGTTTAATCTATCTTAAAGTAATATTAATTCTCTTTAACCTTAAAGAAAACTTTGATTAATCTTATGCTCATTTCAAATTTCACAATACCTCATCTTTATCATGCTTCTAGCAAATATGAATTCCATGTACTATCTTGTGTAGACTAATAAAACTTAGTTATACTCATCTTTAGCATGCTCTATTGAAATAGGAACATCTGCTAACAATGATCAATGCAAATCTAACCATGGAATTAATTTTGTGGGTATAATTATAAAGATAATGTGTATTTTTCATATAATAAAATAAAGGATTAGGTAAAGTATAATTTGTAAATTTCATAGATTAAGAGGTAAACACAGTACTCCAAAAAGTGCACACAAGGGAAGGAACATTAAAATGGGGAATGTGCTTGATGTTGATGACACCAAATGAGGTAGGATTCATGGAGATATGTGTGTTTGATATACCAACAAATATTAAATCTTAGTCCATGAGGTATAATGCACATTTATGTGTGAATAATTATAATATAGGTTATAAGGATAAGATGAAGAAATTATATAATAACATGAATGATGAATTTAGAGGGGAGAGTATGATCTCCACTAGACTGGTCAAGGCATATGATGGATTTGATTTTTTTTGTGTTATGAACACATTGGTGAAGGTAAAAATGGGAGTTTAATCCCTTGCATAAAGTTTGTATATGAAACATCAACACATTATTTAAAAATATCATTGGATAGGTTTGATGAAATTCTACATGGAACTATGAAGGTGAAAGAATTGGATAAATAAATAATCTACTTAAGGAAGAGATACATTATGATAGGAAAGAATGTCATTAAAGAGGATAAATTCTCCAAGGATGAAAATTTATAAATGGAGATCACATAGGAAACTAAGGTATCTATATGCAAATGTTTGTTGATGGACATATTGAAGATAGTGTATTGGAATCCTTTGGTGATAAAGGTTGTGTAGGAATAAATATAAGAATAAAAAAGTTTCTTGAAGGTGAGAAGAATAAAATAAAATTGTTGTTAAACATAGAGAAAATAAAATTAATGGAAGGTGATAACATGTAAGATATTATTGAAGGAAATAAATAATAAGAATACACCTCACAATTATAAGCAAGATCTTGTGTGTAAATTTCAAGACTATAAATAAAATAATATGTGAAAATATTAAATCTTTAACCATTATATAGCATAATTCCTTCTTTTTAATTACCATATATAAATCCTCTTATGAATAGAGTACCATGTATGAATTAAAATATGGAATTAAAATTTCATCAAAAATAAGTTGAAGATGCTATATTTTTTATAGTTAAACCAATAACACCAATTCAATCATAAAATTAATGAGTTATATATTTAAATGATTATTTTTGTAATCAAACATGGGATCCTTTGGATTTATTCTTGTGGGTTATTTTGGTTTAGAAGATAATTGGTAAAATAATTTAAATGTTGATTTGGGAAGCCATTAATTTGATCAAATTATTGTTGGATACACTATCTAAAATTTAATGGTATAAATGAGATATTGGATCTTCTTCTTAAGGGTTATCTAGGAATTTTTTGAATGTCCTTAAATTTTATGATAGTCACAAAATTAATTTGGCCATAACTTCTAGACAAAGGTATTTAATGATAAAAATTCCTTATTGGAGGTGAGGTAGCAATATTACACTAAAGAAGTTTATTTTAGACTTATTGTGGGTAACTTTAAATGTTTTTTTATTGATTAAAGATGATACATTAAGATGGTTTTTTAATTCAATTAACTTTTTTTCTATGATCATTCTTAGTTAGAACACTATCAATTATTACTTCTAATATTATAGTTATATTTATTGTTAAAAATTTAGAATCATTGGAAGAAGAGGACACATTAGGAGAGTACTTAATAATATTACAATATTAAATCCTAATCAAGTCATCTAACCGCATGACAAAGATCATGAAAATAAGTATAATAATTAAAGATTAGAAATCTTGAATGCTTGAAATAAATCTATTAAAATAAAGGATTTGAATCTCATTATCTAGTGGCTCATTACTAATCTTTGTAACCATGGTCTTAAACATATGTGTTTTGATGGAAAAAGCATAAAGGTAAGGTAACACTAAACTAATCATAAAAAATGAATTTGTAATTCAAGTATGAAATAAATGAAACAACAAAATAATACAATTTGATATAAAATATATGAAAACAAGGGTTTAGTTTTCCTGCAACTTAGTAGGGAGATTTCATAGATAAATACTTGAATTTTGACTTACCTATGCACTATCAGAGGCTGACTTTGAGTGAAATAAACTATAAAATTAATCTAAAAACAAACTTATAAATTTTTGTTGATCACATATGTGCATAAAAAAACTAAAAGTGAACTGCTCAATTTTTTTCATTACCAAAATTGTTGGGTTGATCTTGGTAGGCTAAGGTTTGATTTTGGTCACAAAATTCAATCCTAGTTAGATGGTGTCATATTATCCTATGATTTTTCTAGGTCCTTCATCTATGTTTACTGATTATAAAATATCTTGTATTTTAAAATTGATTTGTGGATCTTCCATAATTACTTCCCTTTCTTACAAACTCTAATCGACTCCAATAGACTTGATTTATGTTATTTAAATGTAAATATAATACTGAAAAAAGAAGATGGATGAGTCAACTACTTAGAATAATACAATGCCTCAAAACCACACAAATTTATAAGTGTTTGATTATTATCAAATGAAAACACTAGAAGAAGATATAAATTACATAATGCATATGAGACATTAAAATAAAAGAAATAAAATTTTACAAATCCATATGTTGTGAATATTTAAGATATTGGTGATCTATAAAATTTATTCAAAATTATATAAGAAGTCAAAGAGTTAATCAATACTATGATAAAGTTGTGGGAATTTTTTGAGAGGAAAATTTAGTCATACATTCCTGAATCACTGAACACATAAGAAGAAAAGAATCAAACAAAAGTTGTCTTAGGACATACATCATGATATTATGGGAAAATGTTGGCTCTAGATTCCATGTTTTTGATAAATATGAGAATGTTTGGGTGATATGCACATAGTACTTATTATTACCTCACAAAGCACATAATAGTTTCAAGTGGATGATTAATTGTATGCAAGGCTCAACTAAAGAGAAAATGAAAAAAATGAAAAATGTTTAAGGAATAATTATATCATAATATGAATTATCAAGGAAGAATCTAATTGAAAATCACATGGGGAGAAAGATAAGGAATATTATATAAGGATTTAGAAGATGGGAATGTGAATTATAGTGGTAAATATATATAAAATAAGGGAATGTGGATTTTTATCATAATTTAACTAGTGAAGGGAGAGGGGGTATAGGAAACCTATTAATAAACCCCTTGACCTATACTTTGAGATATGCTTATTTGTTACATGTTTTATAGATAGTGATTTAAAGAGATCTTAGAGAACACAATTATGATCTAACTAGCAGGTTTAGTCTTTTAATAATATTGTAATGTATTTTTGTATTATGCTTTTGTAGTCATATAATATTCAATATTGGTAACTTGAGTGTGGCTTGTGACACCCAACCCATAGGTCCCTCTTTCTTACTTTTATGACCCCCATACACATCTTTTCACTAATTCTCAGTCATTTGTAGCCTTCTAGACCTGATCCTAGCTTAGCTAGACTATTCTTTCCATGATAAATCTACCTCATAGGTCCCATTAGCTTAGGACTATAGAGCTCAACTTGGAATATAGCATCAGGTCTTCTAGTGTCTACTTTTAGGGCTCCTATCGAAGTGAATTTTTACCTTCAATAGTTAGTTCCTTCCAGTTCTTATCCCTCTTCTTGTCAACCTAATGTAATCAAATTCAACCCATGACCAACATATCCCTATAAAATCCCATTCAAAGTTAATTTGGAAAGGATTATAAATTATTACAAAGAAAGCAAGAATATAAGCAAAATCACTAAGTAAATCTTCCATAATCTTTGCATATAACTAGCTAATACTATTACAATCTTAGTTAGATACTTACACCAGTCCTTAGCCACCTCAAGCACACCCAATTTTAAAATTTTCATCTTCATACACATAATTACACAAAACACATCAAGTATGATAACTACATATGGCTTGATCCCTCTTCAAAATATTATTATGTAGGTAGTGTGCCCACACAAGGGGTGTGGATACACATTTAGTTTATCACACACACACTAACCCTCCCTCTTCCTTAAATTTTGTTAAAGCATAATGGAGTCTAGGGTTTGAAGATTAAATCAAATCTATAGGGAGTTTTGAAGACATTTATCAATCAAAATTTTGTAGGTAGGCTTACATAGACACAATGAACAAAACCTAAAAATCTCAGGTCTCTTAGACAATAGCAAAAAAAGACTATAGCATTAAACCCTAAGGAGTCCTATTTTAGTGATCCTAACCAATCAATAAATGAAGGCTAGATCATGATTTATGATAGTGTCCCAATCTTGTATAGTGAATTTTAGACCCTACAACAACCATCTCAACTAGTTTCTAACTAAGTCTTATTTTCTCTCACCTATTACTATTTTTAGAAAGATTAATTTTACAATCAAATTATATAAATTAGTAGCTTAATTATTACATATTTATTTACTGATTTTATTACTCCAGACCCTTAACTAAAATAGAAATAATACTCCAATATTCCCAAAATTGTTAAATCATTTGGTGAACTCGACTTACTTCATTTGTGCATAAAAACCCTAAAAATCCTAGGGTAAATTTCCTACTAATTTTTCATATATTTTTATTGATTTTTTACCTGTATAATAAAATAAAAATTAGCAAAAAAATTTAAAATTTCATAGTAATTTTAAAATAATTTTCTTTTAAACCCTAGTTACCCATACTAGGTCCTAATATTTTCCTATAATTCTCTAATTTTTTATTAGAATATTAAAATCATAAATTCAATTCAAATTTCAAAACTCAATATTAATTTTCAAAAATAATTATTTTTCAAAACCCTAGTTACATACACTAGGTCCTTTCAAATCTAGACTTTTCCAATAATTATTTGATTTTTTACTTGCATATTTAAATAAAAAATTCACATCAAATTTTAAAATTCCTTAGTAATTTTAAAATAATTTCATTAAAAACCCTAGTTGTATGTACTAGCTCATATTTTCTTCTTAAGGTATCACCTTACATGTTTTTGAGCTTCGTATCCTTTTTATGCACTTTCTAGTTTGTTATTTTTAGGAATTTACATTTCCTATATTTAGTGATTTCCTTTCATAACACATTGCTTATTAAAAATTATTGTAAAAAATTTAATCAATTTTCAATTTGTTTTCCTACTTTAACAATTCCTAATACACTAGTTTTGATGAAACCAATAAAAGGGAACTTCAAAAACTCTTAACTAAACACCCTAATATGCAAGATGACATGCTTAAAATACTACAAAAGGAACAAAAAAGTGAATAATGGTAAATCTTCTCAAACCATAGAGAAACCAATTGAAAATGACACTATGGGGGTAACTATGTCTCAACAACCCCCTATAGTAGCTCAACCTACCTCTATGCCACCATCTACAACTAGTACATCTTTGTCTCCTGATGTGGTAGCCCTTGTGCAAGAGATAAGATCTCTTCAATCTAAGGTACTACATCTTGAGCAAGGTGCCTCTAGACCTATATAGGCTTTGGATTCTTTTTATCTACTGCATACACCATTGGCATGTCATATTTCTTCTACATCCTTGCCACAATGTTTTGTTCAACCCAAACTTACTTTATATGATGAAAAGGGTGATCTAGAGACACACTTGAGAGATTTTGACATAGCATGCTTGGACTATGTGCCAAATGACTAGCTACTAACCAATTTATTTCCATAGAGTCTAAAGGATTATGCTTTACAATAGTTCTATAGTCTATCAAATCATTTAGTAAATGCATTCAATCTTTTATCTAACATGGTCTTATCATATTTCAACATTAACATTAGTGAGAATATTTCCTATGCCCAAGTTTCACAATAGAAACAAAGATCAAATGAGAATCTCACCTAATATGTTCTTTGATATAAGACTATTTTTGATAAAATGACTAGCCCCATGGCCAATCAAGAGTTACAAGATATCTTCAAATAGAGTCTTCTACCATCTTTTCATGAATCAATAATGTTCAAAAGGTTCTCTTCCTTCACTGAGTTATGTCATACACTAAAGGAAAGGGAAGTCAAACTAGTTTCAATGGGTAAACTCAAGCACACAAGTATATAAAAAACAACAAACAAGAGTAACAATAAATCCCCATACAAAGTAAAGGTAAATGATAACAAAATTTATTATCAACCTATAATCAATACAAATTTTGAGCCCCCTTAGTGTTTGGTTTTATCAACACCTCCTCAGTGAACCTTTACTAATCTACCAGTTCCTCCAACTAGAGTTTTATATTTATATTTTAGAATGTAATAACATATCTCTTCCTTCTATTCAAGAAGTTGATCCAATAAAGCCTCTTTCATGGGGATATGATTAGCATGTATTTTATGAGTTTCATAGGGTGCTAGACCATACAACAAATAAATGCATCGATTTTAGACACAAGATATAGGACTTGATAAATGGAAATGTGATTGATCTTGACACTTCAATTGAGCCTCCTCTAGCAAAGTAAACATAAGATAAAGCTTTGAAAATCTTCTCAGATCCTTTTCCAAAAAAATTTAAATAAGATACAAGGGACACATTAGGGGTTCACCATGCATATCATATAAATCCTCCACTAAATACATATGGGGCACCTTCAGTTGAGTTACATCCTTTGAGCAACATGACTAGTGTATACAATTCCATAGTTCCATCTAGACCTTCCATCTCCTTTTCATAGTAGGAGATAGTCAAGGATGATTCAGATTATCATGAACTCTTTATCAGAGCTTACATTCACAATTATCCTATTTATAGTGTTCTCATAGATAATGGATCTAGTGTGAACATGTGCATTATAACATTAATATAGCATTTGGGATATTTATAACAGGATATTATCCTAAAGGAAACATTTATTAGTGAATTTAATGGGAATGTATAATGTTTATTGGGTGAGATTATACATCCTCTATAGGTTGGTCCAACATAGGTGGCCACACCATTTACTATTGTTCCTAGTGTATGAGTTTTTGATATGTTACTTGGTTGATCATGGATTTAGAAACTTTGAGTAGTACCTTATATAGTTTACAAATGCATGAAATACATTAACACTAATCAGGTTGTTGCAATTGGTGGAGTTCTATATGAGTTACCACTCCCCACTTTAGAGCCATCTTCTACAGTGCAGCCACTAGTTTTATTTTAGCCACTAGTTTTAATTTCTCCACCAATTTTAGTTCTTCCTCCAGTTCAATTTTAGACACAGTTGAGGCCTCCATTTCCAACATAGTGGATTCATACACTTCCATAAAGGTCTCTTTTAGAGTAATCACAATTTTAGGATTCTAGATAACTTCTAGATATAGTGTTCACACCCAAGGTAATATCATTGAGATTTCATGCCTCTACTCATAAAGCACATATTTAGAGAGATTATCCTACTACTAGATGGGTCCCTAAGATCCCTATAGTTTCATCCACTTCTCAGAGTTATAGGGAGAACCCACAGTTGGTTTTTACTTTAAATATTTTGGAGCATTTATAATATATATAAATTTTAGATCCACCATCTTAGTCCTTCCATCATGCTTCATGATCATGCATGATCCCTCTCCTTGATACATGACACCATGATAGGGAGTGTTACATGAGACTCATCAATTAATATCATCTATTGTCTATATTAATTTTACATAGTCTTTTTATGCATGATTGTACATAACTTTTTTTTTCAAATATTTAAAAACATTCAAATATGTCAAAATACCAAAAACAAAATAACATTTCAAAAAAAAACATTTAAATAAATTCAAAAACACAAAAACATTTCAATTGTATGCATCATCCATGATTTACATTTCTACTATAATGCTAGACTTACATTTGTTGTTTTATGCTATTGTTTGTTGATTCATCTACATTACCATGCTTCACTTAATCTTATTTGAGTGTGTGTAGTGACATCCATATCCTTGATTTCTTTACTCTACCCATTGAGGGGGCATCTTACTTCTATATTCAAGACATACATCAATACATTTACCCATTGGGGGCATCTTCTACATGACTACACCATATAGGTTAGGTCATTACTCCACCACATACTCTAGTTATCATGTTGATGTACATTATTTAATAGCTTACAAAGATTACTCTATCGACAATCACTAGTATATAGAACTTATGTATTTCCTAGCATATACTTAGTATTGTACTAGCGTGTCTTACATACTTTCACATTCTTGCTTTGATTAGTTAGATGTGATTGTATTTATAGTGTTTACATTATTTCCTTTATTAATTTGCATAGATAGATGTGATTAAATTTATTAGTTCATAATTATCTCCTATATGTGCCTTTGGACATTTGTCAATGTCCTTTGATTCTATTCATGTGTGTGCCTTAGGAAATTTTCTAATGTCCTTTATTTGTACTATTTTATGTGATTATGGCTTTCACACCAACCTTTCTTGTTTCTAATTATGTGTGTATGTGGCATTTGAACATGCCTTGTATGATTAATTTATAGTATGAGTGACATGTGCTCATGTACTTTGTTTTCTTGGCCCCTTAGCCACTATTTTTTTTATTTTTGCTTCTTGCCTTATATGTTTGTTACTTGATTACTTTCGACTGTTTATAATGCCATGATCCACATCATGCATTATCTTGCTTTCTTGGATGTCATAATGGACATCATGATCCATCCCTCCTTAAAAAATAATAACTAACAACTAAGTAGACTTCTAGTTTCAATTCAATACATTTCACATTATATTACATTGTTATATCTATCTAGGCATACCCATATTGATCTAATAATCTCTCGTTACAAACCATGTTATATCTTCAGATATCTTGTCGACTATCATTACTATATCATGTATCTTTGTAGTATAACACACTTGAAAGGCTCTTTCATTATAATGATATTAAATATAGGGTCTTCATTCCTAACCTCAAAAGAGGCGAAAATAAATAAGGGTTTTTTCATAGAGATCAGAGCTCTTTATGATCAAAAATGTAGTTTTTAGAACATCTAGAACAACAACCAGATTTTAAATTAGGTAAAATAAACTAGATAGATACTAAAAATTATAGAACAATCATCAAATTTATCTTAGGAAAATAGTGCCAATATTATAATACAACATCATGCCTTCTAGTGTCCATTTTCAATGATCCTATCCAAATAGCAAAAAAACTAGACTTTTAGAAGCAAGAAAAAAAAGGTTCAGTTATAGTTTTACATAGTCAGATTAGTTCAGAATTAGTAGTTTTTAGTACATGTTTACTCAGATAATATAAATATGGGAAAAATCATGCATAACATGATGGATCTCAATTCTAGCTTCAAATATGATAGTTGGTATAACTTCCAGATTATAATCCATGTTTTTGACACCAGTGATTGGGGGTAATTTGTGTAACACATTTATCTTCTTTTCTTTCTAAGTTCAACATATTACCTAGGTATTCTCAATGGTTACATGCCTTATTACATATATAGGTGGTTGGCATTTTTTTTGAGTGTATTTGATACAATATTAACCTCCACATTTCAAAATGGCTTTCATATAAGGTTAGTACCTAATTTTGGAGTGGCTTTCATACAAGCCTAATCTCCACCTTTCAGAGTGGCCAAGTATGGCCTAGTTTCTAACATACATTTATCTATCCATGCCACATTATTATATTATAGATCAATCATGGGATTTATGATCCATCTCATATGACACACATTTTAATCTAGTATCAGTTCATAGCTTCACTTCATAGGGTAATGATGGAGCCAAAGGACTAGCTAAACTTTATATTCTTGAGTCACATACTTAGAGGGATTGTACACATAGTCCAAACATTTATTAACACATGTATGATCACCTAGATTCACTTAATAAGTGATGATGGAGCCAAAGGGAAAATATTTGCATTCTTAAGCCACTCTAAGGGAATTGAGCACTCAGTTCCATTCATGATATTACTCTTGGTAAAATCATCATCTAATATTACTCAATATTATTTAGCATTACTCAACATCACTCAACATCACAATAGGTTTTGTACTGGTTCATGTACATGGTGAGTTGTATTCATTCCTTTCTCTTCATCTCTCTCTCTCTTACCTAGTTTGTATGTTTTTATTTTAGATATAGTGTCTCTAGCAAGAACCGATCTGCTCTTTGTTTTCTTTTACAAATTTACACTTCATAGCATGCTCTCTCTCTATGCACACCTAGAATCACATAGTTTCATGAGATTCACCCTTGTAGGTAATTTTAGGCATGCTTTCTATTTTTCCTTTATCCTAGTATTTTGATTTGCTACATCACTAAAATAAAGGGGGGGGGGTAAATGTAGTCATTTAAAATGAAAATAATGGTAACTTGACTATGGCTTGTGATACCCAACCCATAAGTCCTTCTTTCTTGATTTCATGACCCTCATAGGCATATTTTAATTGATTCCCAATCATCCATAGCCTTTTAGACCTGATCTTAACTCATCTAGACTGCTCTTTCCATGATAATTCTATCCCCCAGGTCTTGTTAGCTTATAACTATAGTGCCCAGATTGGACTATAGTGTCAATCCGTTTAGTGTCTCCTTTTAGTGCTCTTATCCAAGTGAATTTTTACCTCCAATGGTTAGTTCACTTTGGTTTTTACCTCTCTTATTATCAGCCTAATGTGAGCACATTCAACCCATGTCTAACAGATCCCTATAAAATCTCATTCAAAGTTCATTTGGAAAGGGTTGGTAATTATTATAAATTAAGAAAGAATACAAGAAAAACCACTAAGTCAATCTTCCCTATTTTTTACATACAACCAACCAATACTACTACAATATGTATTTTTATATATACATACATGCATGCATGCATGCATGTAAACATGCAAAAATACATACATAGACATATACATATACATACATATAAATACATACATACATACATACATATATATATATATATATACATATATATATGTATATATATACATATATACATATATATACACACACATATATATATACATACATATATATATATATATATATATGTATGTATGTATGTATTTATATGTATGCATATGTATATGTATATGTATGTATTTTTGCATGTTTACATGCATGCATGCATGTATGTATGTATATATATAAATACATACATATGCATGCATACATACATACATACATACATATATATATATATATATATATATATATATATATATATATATATATATATATGTATGTATGTATGTATGTATGCATGCATATGTATGTATGTATATATATATAGACACACACACACACACATGTGTGCGTGCGTGTGCATGTGTGTGTGTGTGTGTGTGTGTGTGTGTGTGTGTGTGTGTGTGTGTGTGTGTGTGTACATACACACACACACACACACACACGCACACATGCACACACATGCACACACACATGTGTGTGTGTCTATATATATATATATGTATGTATGTATGTATGCATATGTATCTATTTTTACCTCCAATGGTTAGTTCATTTTGGTTTTTACCTCTCTTATTATCAGCCTAATGTGAGCACATTCAACCCATGTCTAATATATCCCTATAAAATCTCATTCAAAGTTCATTTGGAAAGGGTTGGTAATTATTATAAATTAAGAAAGAATACAAGAAAATCCACTAAGTCAATCTTCCCTATTTTTTACATACAACCAACCAATACTACTACAATATTATTCAAATCCTTACACCAGTCCTTAGCCACCTTAAGCATACCCAATTTTAGCATTTTCATCTTCATACACATAATTTCATAGAGAAAATCAAGTGGAAGAACTAAATATGGCTTGATCCCTCTTCGGAGTATTGGTATGTAGGTACATAAGGGGTGTGGATACATGTTCAATGCATCTTACACACACTAACCCCCCTCCCCCACCCCCGCTCTTCCTTAAATTTTGTCAAAGTACATGGAGTATAGGGTTTGAATACTAAATTAACTCTATAGTTATTTCTATAGACATCTAATAATTTAAATTTCATAGGTAGGCTCACATGAACACAATAAATAAAACCTAGAAAACTCATGTTTCCTAGATAATAATGGTAGAATAGGACTATAGTGTTGAACCCCTGGGTTTCCTATTTTGGCTCTCCTATATAATCAATAAATGAAGGATAGATCCTAATTTGTGAGTGTCCCAATACTATCCAAGGAATTTTAAACCCTACAATAGCCATCTCAACTAATTTCCAGCTATGTCTTATTTTCTCTCCCTTATTGCTATTTTTAGAAAGATTAAAATTACAATCAAATTATACAAATTAGTAGCTTAATTATTTCATATTTATTTAATAATTTTATTACTCTAGACCCTTTACTAAAATAGGAATGATACTCTAATATTCCCAAAATTGTTAAATCAGATGCATACTATTAACAATTCATATAGTTTTTGTGATGTAAAAATGTAATGTTTTTATGTATGATAATGGAAATATTACTCGATCTATGTCTTATATGTATTGGTTAGTTATATTTTAATTTTATTATGGTTGATTTAGGGTTTGTTTGAATTATTATAGGCATTTGGTGATTTTCATATCTCTTTCTCATAATGGGTTTTTTGGTGATCTCTCATTGTGCCTCAAGTGAATTATTTTACTTAAGTGAATTATTTTTTTCCTATAGTCTAGTTTATTTAAGACTATGGAAGAGAATAAAAAAAATAAAAACATTTATTGTGTATTTATAATAGGTTTTAAAAAACATGGACCATTTTGGCATAAAAATTGACATCCAATTGTTGAAAAATGAAAACAAATAGAACAAGGGGGAAAAGTTCACTATGACTAGGATGAAATTAAAAGGCAATCCCAATAGTTCAAGGGCACTCTAGATAGACCCATAAGTGTCAATGTTTTTACATATGGTGTGCCATAAAACTTAATCAAAGAAAGAGGAGGGATAAATTTAATAAGAAGAAAAGGGAGTCATGACCAAAACCCTACAAATGTGTTAATAACACCTAATTTAGATCAATTATTTAAAAATAAACAAATACACTAAAATAATTAAATTTAACAATGAACAAATACCATTATGATAATTTTAGGTGTCTATGGTTTTTACCAATTTGATGTGTGTGCACGAATACACATAAAATTTGAAAAAATAATATAGAGGTGGATACAAAATTTTACAAAATTAATATATAGAATAGAATTTAAATCACATTTAAATCTTTAAGAAATATTATTTAAATTTATATACACTCATGTGTTAGTCATAAAATAAAAATAATTAATAAAATGTAAAGTGTTAAAGATGGATTACCTTATTCTATAAGCAAGGTGTGAAATAGTAGGTACAGCTAAATATCTCAAAATATGTGAAATGTAGTTAACAACATTATGAGTATAATATTAACTTCCATTTTTGATTTAAAATATGTAAAAAGTAGTTCAAAACATTATGAGTATAATCTTAACTTCCATTTTCAATTAAAAATCAATATAATAGTGAGTACTATCCTAAATAAAATCTATGTAAAATAATTTTGAAGTGTAATTATACACCCTTAATAGATATAGGCCTCCAAATTTAAATATAATAAGAATTATTAAAATTTTGATTTAGGCACCCTATCAACCATGTGCTTCTAATTCCATCATGTTGAATATGCTAATACACATACCCTATAAACGTGATTATTAATATAATGTGTGGGATATATGCCCCCTTTTGGGATATATGGTGAACATTCAAAACTCATATATATATAAAGAACCACTGATGTATCTAACATATAAATATATTTATGTGAAAACATATGCACTAAAAATAAGTTACCCAATATGGGCCCATGATATAAGAAATTTAATATTAGTAAAATTTATCCAAATGTGGGTTTACAATATAATAAATATTTCATCAAGAATACTTTCCCCATGTGTGCTCAAGATATCAAAATTTTTTACATCACGAATATTTTTCCTCATGTAGGATAAAGATATATGTATGTAACATCATTATTGTGAGATACAGTAGTGTAAATAATGTATAAGGGGGATTACCCCAATATATACATGATAACATAGGAAAGAGACATGCATTTTCATGATATAAATCATCAAAACATAATGATAACATAATAGGAAACACATCCAAAATTTAATTATGGTACATATTATTGAAGACATGTCAAATGGATTATTATGCATAGATCAAACAATTCAAGTATGGAAATGAATATATAAATAACGGCATGCACTAAATGGCACATCACTCATATAAAATACATACTATACATGTAAAAAAACAAAAAGCAAATACTTAAAGTACTAATAGACACATACATATGGGCATGAAAATAATAAGCATACCAAAGATTAAAATTACTTAAGCATATGTAAATTACAAATATTAGTGAAATATCATCAATCATATAGTAAGCATGTCAAGAAGATGGTAACATATCATGCACATGAAAATGAATTAGACATATAAAAAACACTACGAATATGGAAACATGTAAATAATATGAAAACACCTCAAGAATATGAAATCAAAATAGGCATAAGAAAAAACATTAAGTATATAAAATCACATCATGTATATGAAAATATTCCAATTATAAGTAATGTAGTCATAAAATAGATCATATAAAACACATGCAATTTTTTTTATAAATATGTAAGAGATATTAGAGACATATAGGAAATTAGAATCATAGACATGTGATGCATATAAGGATATTAAACATATAATATAATCATATACATAGATAGTAGTAGAATAATGAACAATTGATAAGAAACACATCAAACACTAGAGCATGATAGGTATGATAATAAATAGATTAAAATATAAGATCGATGTGAAGTGAATCATGGAAAGATAAGAATATATATTCATAAGAATCATAAACGTAGGAAACACAAAAATATTATATATAAATAAAAAAATAATATCAATAAATGCAAGGAAATTACCTTTCCCTAAGCATGTCCCTCGAGAAAACATGGAATTTTTCCCTATCCATTATGAAGTTGCCATATTGAACCTATAACCTACTAAAAAAATTGTATTTATCTTTCCAATATTATTAGTATGATATATGAAATATAAAGAAACATGGCCTTAATATATGTGCATATGTGTACCCTAAATTTGAAGTGTGTTCTATTATAGAAATGAATTAAACAATATCTACATTTAAAAAAATGCACAATAAAGAAAATAATTCTTGGCATAATATCTCATGATATATAACAAGCTTAAGAAATTAGTGAACAAGGCTAAGCAATAATAAATTAATAATTATCAAAAGAATTATAATATGTATTATGAGAGTCATATCTCGATATGGTGTGTCTTAAAATTTAAGAATCAAGCTAAGGTATATCATCATTTTAAGTATCATATTCACCATTGGTAGTCTTTATTGATATATCATTTTCACATCCTTTCATTAACTAGTGGTTATAGTTTGTATCTTGTGCCTTATTTGTAATTTATTTAGAATATGCTAATGGATTGCAATATATTATGTCTTGATTTGATTATCTACATTGATTCCTCATGTTTTAGGACTTATTTTTGTTCTTTCTCTTTTAGAAAGTCTATCACTTTATGAGTTATAACCACTTTCCATTGATGTCCAAATTTCATACATTGATGCATAGTTAAATAGAATTATTTGGTTTGATGTATCTATAGTATACAAAATATCATATTATTGGATTCATTTCTAGGTACTACATGAAAAAAAGTTTGAAATTTATATGGTCCAACTTGAGTAGGAAATATTATGCATCACAGTGAATTTTATGGAATGTCATCATATCCTTCACTAGCTATATCTATATATCAGAGATATTTTATTTATATTTCAAGACTATAAATAAACTAATTGATAAAAAAACTCTAGATTGAACCATTATTACCATAATTCTATTGTTTTCATTACCATCTATAAATCCTCTTATGAATAGAGGAACATTGTATGAAATATCATGTGTAATTTCACTTTCACAAAAAATAAACTAAAGATGATTTCTTTTTTATAATTGAATTGATAAAATTAGTCTAATTATTCCTACATATATACATATCAGATCTTCCCATGAATTTGTAAACAAGATAAGTATTATCTATTTTTTGTGTTATAACTATCAAAATATCAATTATCATTGTACTTTTTATATTTGGTAATTTTCATTATTCATTTTATTTTGTTATCTAAATTAATTTAATTCCATGCTTTAGAATAGTATTATCCATCTGTTTGATTAGGCTACTATAAAACCTTAACCCTTATATATCCAAAACAAACCCAAAAATGGGTCAAACATTTGGTGAACCCAATGTGAATCAAACATGCAACCTTATGATTTGGAGTATAAAAAAATTATCATATTGTGATTATCATTGGATCAATATCCATGATAAAAATCATTGTGAGGCATTACAAAATAGAATTTAGAAGTAAAAAATGAAGGACTTATATAGATAATGCCAAAACAAAAGAAAATACCTCTAATTTATAATATTACAAAAAATAAAGGTAGAATGGGGCATACTTCTTGTTGTTTCTTACACAACATGCCCTTATTCTTCTAAGACTTAGGGAACCTCTCTTTTTTTCTTTTTTTTATACTCTCACTTGTGCTCATGGTTCATTGGTCTTATCACTAAAATTTTCCTTGGTGGTTTGTCTCAATTTGCATGTTGAAATAAGACTCAAAACCAAAACCATTATAAATAACATGTCTATGTGATTCAACATTATATTTTACACTTAGCATAAAAGTGGATTTATGACCTCCCAATTTGTATTTAAAGAATGTCTCTCTTAGCTCTCTTAGCCTACTTTAGGAGATCATCCCAATTTACATGCCATTCAAGATAGTAAAAATTATTCCATTGTGATTAAAAATCCCAAATGGTGAAGTTTCATAGATAAAACTTGCCCCCAAAGTGGATTTGTGATGTACTTCCACTTGCATGGCATTCTTGCCTACCAACTCTTTCAGCTCTCTATAGTAAATTTGAGGGGACAATTTGATTTTTGTGCCTATTTGACCCTTTAGAAATATATCATACTCTCCATTTAACTCTTGAAAATAAGCTTCATTTTTTTCCCTTTGATCTAAAATGCACTTTTGAAGAACTTATCCCACTTGCAGGGTTTCCCAGTCAGGCTTTCTCTAGTTTGCTTAGGCCTCCTAGTCTACTATGGTAGGTCATTTTGGTTTCCATGCAATTTTAGCCTCTATAAATATCACCATCTCATTAATCAGGACCATTCAAGAAATTTTATTTTTTGACCTACCTCTTGAAAGGACTCTTGGGCTCTTTTATCTCACTTTTCAAAATCTAGCTAAGTATAGTTTAAAACATGCAAGTTCTACTGATTTGGTCTATTTATTCATTTTTAATTATTTTTGGTGTTAATTGGGATTTTAAGGGTCATATTTACCTAAATTTATATATTTGTTAAGCTTAATAACTAATTAAGATTCTAAAAATTGACTAGGTTTTATGGGATATATTTGACTGAATCCTTTGTTAATTAAAAGTCACAGTCCTGATTTGGTATTTAATCAATGTTTTTGCTTTTTTTTTACTAGTTAGGATTTTAAGCCTAACTTGGTCTTTGGTATTCCCATCAAGATTTTGCACATTGATTTTCATAGTGGGTATTTTGTAGTGTTGGTTGAAAAAGCATCCTTGATTAGGTTTGGGGTTTCCCTTCCCTCGAGCTCTATGTTATGCAGGGGTTTCCACCCTAAAATATTATTGCCATCATACTTTGGATTTTTCCCAATCTACTACCTAATAGGTGAAAAGTTAAAATAAAGTATTTAACCCCTAACTTCCTTGAATCCTATCCTATATGAAAATTATAGAATTATCAATCCAAACCCTAACTCCCCTTCCTTTTCTATGTGGGATTTTTTGTCTAAAAATCACTATGAGCCTCTCACTAGGGTTTTGGCCCCCCATTTCCCTGTAATGCATTATATTAATATTTTAAGCCCCAAAGTCCTATAGGTCTATGTTCATCAGGATTTTAAGCCCTAAATCACTTATTACAACATGAAAGTCTTATAAAAATGGTTTGAAGTGTTATTTGGGGGTCCCAACCCCAATTAGGACTTAGGCCCTCCCAATGTTATTTTTCCTACCTAAATGCACTGCCAAAAAATTCAAAAGACTCAATTGGTTCTAGATCATACCACTTAGTGGATTTCAAGAATGGGAGGCCTAGGTAAGATAAATGGTTTTAATTTTAAATTAAAATTTTAAAATATGAATAATGACACAAAATTAAAACCCAATTGTAGTCAAAATCTTGAATTGGTCTATATAGGCCATTTTTGGGCAAATTTTGGTTTTTTGATGATATCTTTCATGTCCAATGTCTGTTTGATTTGTCAAAAGTGTGGTTTCACCCAAGTCATCATGACTTCCTCTAGTTTAAGAGTATTTTTCATTTGAATGAGCTAAAACACTATTTAAAGTAGTTAAATGCATTTTTGACTTATTTTTTCTCTTTTTTTAGGTGAATAGTGAAAGAAATAGGAATGAAGGGAATAAGAGGTAGTAGGAGAATTAAAGGAGGTGTTTGGACTATTTTGAAGGGAAAATTATCCCTTGGATTTCCTCATTACTATATATTTGATGCCTTCCATTGTCAAAGGGTTGGTTATTTTCTCTCCCATAATAGGCTTTGGTTAATCAAGCTTTGTATTTTTACATTTTTATTTTATTTTCTCTCCCTCAACTCCTCCCTTTCCATTGATATATAAATTTTTTTGGATATAGATTTTAATGGAGCCAAAAATTATTATTGAAATGATGTATGAATATTAATACAAGGATTTAGAGATTTATCTACTTCATTTTCTGCATATATTTAGTGGGTGTGGTTGTATTCTCTTTGTATGATCCTCTCATGAAATTTTATTAAATTTAAATGAAAATATTTGTACATTGGTTTTCTCAATAGCTAGTTTATGGAGTCATTTAAATCATGATCTTAGGTTTTCTATCATCATTTCATCATTTTTATTTCTCTATTTTCCCTATTTTCTTTATTTTTTAATCAGTGATTAATCCAAGGTTTGACTGAAAAGTATGCTAAATGAATATAAATCTCATTGGTTTATATTTCTCCATTATCATAATTAAATTCTAAATGCTAAATCAATGGAATTAATATATGTTGAAATCAATCATAAACACTTTATGTAAAACCCTATGTAATGTTGATTTTTATAACTAGGTATTACCAAATGAATGTTTGTTTATCTACTTTCATAATATAAATTAAGCTCATTAAAATAATGATTTTATGTCTTGTTGTTTATCACAAATTACATGAAAACCATTTAAATTAAAAACAAAACAAAATATTAATTTTAGTTTTACATTGTTCAAGTACCCAAAACCTATTGAAACACATGTTCCATGTTAAGGATAGGTTAAACTAGAAAACACCCCTTGAATAAAATGGTCACAATGAGACATTGAGTGAATACTAGTGTTCCTTGATCAATTATATATAAACCTTGGGGAGATTACCTAAAATATCCTTTCAACAGAGGCAAGTCTTGAGATGAGCCTAGACCATTGACATGTGCTGAAATACATGTCAACAACACTAGTACTAGGAAGGATACCCATTACATAAACAAAAGTGTAAAAATAAAAATTTAGTGTAAAATTTTAAACTTGAAAACTCACGATCATTTCCCATAATCACATATTATGAAAGCTAAAATAGGAATCCAAGCAATACTCACTAGGTCAAAATTTGTGGGAGTTGATTTTGAGTTCCTTGAACTTATAAAACATAAAAAACTAAGGGAAAAAAGGAAAATAAAAAAAATAGCAAATTCACTTAGCTAGTAGCTCACTTACTACTATAGAATTATTTATCAATCCTTTTACTACCCCTCAAAACCCACTAATTATAGCCAATACCACTTTACTTGGTAAAGGTGGATTCCCTATGAATGTTTCAAGGACTACATATGATTTACCTAAGAATAAAAATAAATTATACCCAAAATATACATCTAATGGGATTCAAAATACCAAGAATCACAATCATACATTTAATGATTCCTTGATCTGAACACAAGTTCAACATGAAGATGTGTCTTATCACCTCTTTCCTTACTCCTTGGAAGAGGTAGCTTATGCCTCGTATCTTGGCTTTTTATATGGATTTATTACCCATTGGTTTGATTTATAAATAGTATTTGTCAATAATTTTAGGTTTCGCATTGATTCATCTATCCTATATCATCATTTTATGACTACCCATGGGGAGCTTAATGAGCCTATGAGTATTTTCAATGCCTGATTTGATAGGATTTATTGGAGGTTGAATGACCCATAGACTCAAATAGAAATGGTTACCATAAAAACATACTTGAGGGATTTATGCTTAATGACATCGAAATTCCATAGAATAACTTTGGCAACCCTCTTATCCTTATCCTTGAATATAATGAATTGAGCATAAAATGGTTCCATAATGTTAGAGAATGGGTCCTTTACCTTCACTAGGTCAATTATGTGCTTACAATCAGATCCTAATGATTAATAATGCTATTAATCATGGTATATCACTAATGAATCTAATTATAGGTGCCTTGTATAGAATCCCAAACTCGGTATACAATTCAACACCCATGAATTACATGCCTAACGGGCTTCCTTATATGCCCCCTAATCATGTTTTACATTAGCAAAAAATTAGTAAATTATTCCCATATCATATAAAAAAATTATTTCCATGTCTAACTCTAATGGTTATGTTTCTTATACTATAAATTAATATGTTGTCCCTTCATTTCTAAACAACTAGACACCTATTAACAATGCTCATAATCAAGCACACCCTTCTATCCCTATGTTTATAAATTCTAGTGCACCTAGGGATAAAACACATACATAATTAGGAAACTCATAAAATTTTGGTGTGAACCTCAAAGTATCCAATTTACAATAGATGGTTCATAGGTTTACAAATGACATGGTGAATGTGTGTAGACAAGTTTCATAATGAACCAACAAAAATCCAAATAACCCACCACCAAGCAAAAATTTCAAATTCTAGAAAACCAATAAATAATGAAACACAAGACCAAACAAAGGAGGCTTAATATCCCATTGGATAACAATAATTAGAATAACAATAATAGTACTTAAAATATAATGAAATTGGTTGATTTAGCCTTGCCCACTTGGTGTAGGATACATAATATAATTGACCATGCTAAAATTGATTATGTAGAGTTCATATGTGACTCAGATATCATCCATAAAGATATGGACAACTTTTAACTAGTCCTTTCACCTGATAAAAACTCTTACCAAGGTGGACAAACTCATAGTACAACCCTAGTTTTGAAGATTTATGAGTTTCCATTAAAAAGTAACAATGACCTAGAGGGAAACCTAGATGAGGTCCACACTTTTATATAATTTTAAAGGGGAAACATTTATCAATTGAGGAACAAGTTTCAAAATCTATTAAATTATTCTACTCCTAACAACACTCAACTTCTACCTGATGAGAAATTGAGCAAGAGTCCCTTTCCACCCATGGGATACACTCCATCTTATCAGCATAAGAAAAACATTACCCCTCCACAAAAAGACAAACCAATATAGCTAAGAAAACACGGATACAATATTTTAGAGGACCTAAATAAAACTAATGCTAATATCATGATGCTTAACTTGATTCAAATCTTAATCCAAAAGGGCATGTTACTCAAAGAATTATCTACTCTTAAAGGGAAAGAAAATTATAGAATAACTTATGCACATGTTGTAATTTATAAATAAAAATTGAAACCCCATATTTTTTCCTAAAAATACATATTTTTGGAAAGAAATTTCACAAATATTTGGTGGATTCAGGTGCTTATATAAACATGATTCTTTATGCCATCTTTTAGTTGTTGGGTTTAATGCTTGAAAAATCAAACGTTAAGGTGGTTTAGTTGAACAAATTAGAGGTAAAGGTCATTGATGAGTTGAATCACATTCATGCTAGCCTTTGATATGAGAGTGAAATAGTTTATTAACATTTAGGTACTAGATATACCTAATACCTATGGTATGATCTTGAATAGGGATTGATATAGAATGTTAAATAATTACATGGAAACTAATTTATCCCACATGTGGCTCCCATGGAGAGGCATACCTAACTTAATCAAGATTGAACATGACCCCAATATGACTCACACAATAATAAAATATAAAAAAATGAATGAAATATTGTTTGAAGATTTATACTTTAGGGTGTATGCACTTGAAAAAGGAATTAAAAACATACATGAAGTTATCTATTAACATGTTATCCATAAAATAAATTTTAAAAACTAAATAACTATATCAACTTGATTAGGATGATTTCCTCTATGAACCTAAAATAAATTCATTTATTAATGATTCCATAATATAAAAAGTGGTAAAAATATATGATTAAAGTGGAATAATATGATTTCAATATTTATATACACTATTGGGTATGGTTGAATCATAAATTATTAAGCTAAATGAGATATGTCTATAAATTATTCCAAATAGCCTTATACTCACTTCAGCCATTAAGGACTTGGCCTAAATGTCCCTATCATCTTAGAATAAATATGTGTGACTACTTAGTGTTTATAAAATCAAAGAATAAATCCATTTTGTTTCAATACTAGCTCATTATAATATGAAGTATACAACTAAAAATCACCTATAGATACTAAAATTTGATGGTTCTAAATCTAAGAGTGGCTATGGTGTTAGTGTAGAGATTATTGATCCTAGAGGTAAATCATACTTATATACATTTCACCTATAATTTTATTTAATAAAAAACATATTTTAGTATGAGGCATTGGTTCATGGTCTCCTATTTACACAAAAAAATAAAGTTAAGAACTTCAAAGTACTTGGTGATTATAAACTGGTGGTTAAGTAAGTCATAATTCAGTACACTTATAACAACATGAATTTATCTAAGTACTACATTTGAGTGTGGAATTTTATATAGTATTTTGATTCATTTAATATTTATACTCTAATTTATATAAATAATTACAAGGTATATGCATTGGTTATAGCTTCTAGTACTCTTGATCCCATAGCTAACTCCAAGTTGAAAAGGTTCTCTATGGAGTTAGTCTCAACTCCTTCCATTATTGATAATGTTAAGAAATTATAGGTGTTTAATTATGACCAAAATATAATTGACTTCATCACTAACACAAATATATTTGAATCACATATTATAGATGAAGATGATAGAGAAGAGTATAAACAATACAAGGAAAAGGCATCAATCTGAAAACAAATAGTATACCTAATAGCATGGTCTCATTAGAATGGTTAATTATCAGTGATTACTAGGGTGATAAAGATAACTCATACCTCACCAAAGGTATGTTTAACTATCATTGCAATATAGGCAATTCCAATGAGTCAAAGAATGTCCTTTTTGGTATGACATGCATTAAATAGGAAAAATGAGACCTTTTTCAAGATTTAAAGGACTTCAGATATGTTACACCATAGAGTTGTGAGGAATTAATGGTGTTCATTACAACTATTCTCATGTATACCATCCCTCTTAAGTCAACATGTAAGTTATTTCATCAAAGGTAAAGAGTAGTCGACCCATTATTAGAACCATTGATATTCAAAAGGTGTATAAATTACTCTAAGAAAGGATAATTTTCCCTATTAATAAATTTACATAGGTGTCTAATTTGGTTCCTATCAAGAAGAAAAGTGGAGAGATTAGGTTATATGTTAAGTTATATAACTTGAATAAGGCCATAGAGAAATTCAATTACCTACTACCTTCACTAGATGAAGCTCTAAAGATAGTGAATGGCTCATAAATGATGTCATTCCTAGTTGGGTACTTAGGATACAATTAGGTAATGGTAAATTTTGAGGATCAAATTAAGACAACCTTTACAACCAAGTGGGGTACATTTACATATAAAATAATGCCATTTAGCCTAGTCAACATGGGTGCCACCTTTAAATGTGGCATGTATATTACATTAAAGGACCCTATTAGTACATGCATAGTAATATATATGTATGATTTAACTATATTCTCCAAGAATAGAAAAGACCATGTAAGAGAGTTCAGGGTAGTCCTATATAGATGAAGGGATCATGAGATCTCTCTAAGCTTGAATAAGTGCATTTTTGGGGTAACAAAAAGAAAGTTTCTTGGCCATGTCATGTCAAAAAGAGGCATATCTATAGACCCTGAAAGAGTAGAGAAGATTCTAAAAATTCCATTTCCTAGTAGTAGAAAAGAGATGAAGTCATTCTTAAGCAAGATCAACTTTGTCAAAAAATTCATCTTGGGATTTATAGAAATAGTTCAAACACTAAAGAAAATGTTAAATATGGTTGTGAATAATGAATGGATAGATAAAGCACAAGTGGATTTTATGTAAATTTATAAAGTAATTGTAAACACATTGATACTAATTAGTCTTGACTATTTTCATGCCTTCTACATATACTCATTCACTTTAGAACATTTTAGTTCTACTATTTTAACATAGAATAAAGAATATGAATATGAGAGACCTATCTCATTCATGAGATATCCACTCTAAAATTTTGAACTAAGATAATAATAAATGTAAAAATAAGTATTTTCATTGATAAAAGTAGTCAAGAAATTTAGGAACTATATTCTTCACAACAAGGTATTTGTAGTCATGCCTGACCCAATGGTAAAAGCTATGTTGATGCAAAATTAACTAGGTGAATGAAGGGGGAAATGGATGACCATTATATAATATTTTGACTTGTATATAGAACCAATGAAAATTTTAATAGGTCAAGGACTCATTAAGGCCATGGATGAAGTAGATTTGTAAATTAGTTGCCAATAATACAAAGTACAAGATATCACTAATGATGAATGTTACCAAGATGTAGTTTACAATTTTCTAAATAATGAATGCTAGAGCCACTTGAATTCAAAATATAGAAGAGATTTACACATGAAAATTAATAAATTCATCACTAAATCAAGTGGTATGTATATAATAAATCATTAAGGCATATATCTAAGATATCTAAAAAAGAAAGAAGTAGTTGTAGTACTCAATGATTTCAATAGAAAAAATGGAACTAGTCATAGATCAAGGATTTATATAACTCATCAAAAAATTAGGGTAGGGTATTATTGGCTGTATTTTTTCAAAGACACTCATGCTCACATCTAGAGTTATCATACTTTCCAAGTTAATAAACATACAAAGCACAATCCTACTATGCCATTACAACCATTTATTAAGGCTTGACCATTTAAAAAGAGGGGGTTGGATTTTATTGGTGCCATAAATGATAACTCATTAGCAGGACACAAGTTAATCCCCATGAAATTTTTTTATTATACCCATTGGATGGAAGCTAAAGTGTGTAATAATTATATAACCGACATGGTAATCAACTTTTTATAAGAACACATCATCGATAGGTTTTGGATGTTTACTATGATGGTATGTGTTAATGATAAAGCTTTCTAATCTCTTCAATTTAATGAATTGTACTATGAAAAATATATAATCCTAAAACTTGATTCTAATTATTATCTATAAGGTAATTGGGTAGTAGAATTAACTAATAAAAATTTGCCTAATGTAATTAAGAATATCTTAGAAAAGAACCCTACAGATTGACATAATGTTTTGAAACTTACTTTATAGTTTGATAGAATCAAAATAAATGCATCCCTAAGAGTGTTTATATTTCATCTTATTTCTAGAAAAAATTCATCATCCTTTTCAACCTAAGAATTCCTATGCTATAATGCATGAGAGGTCACCTACAAATAGATGATAAAATAGAAGCTCACCTAATTAACCTAGTACACTTGAGGGAAAATGTGATGCAACCCTTCTAAATCTTAGTAAATTCTAAGATCTTGTCAAGATTTTGTTTAACAAAAGATCAAAGGTGAAAGATTTCATAATATCTGACCTAGTTTTTTTTTGAGACAAGGCTCATGATTAAAAGGGAAAACATGGAAAGTTTGATTCCCTATGGTTGGGTCCCTACCAAATATCTATAATCTTGGGTGAGAACACACTCCACCTAATGTGTCTAATTAGTGAGGTTTTTATATTACCTATCAATGGTTATTTCCTCAAACACTACTTCTAGGCTTGAATTATCCTAGAAAGTTCCTATAAGTACTTTCTCTTTCCCTTCCCTACTTTTTTTTTAATTTTCTTTTTTACTTCATTAGTATTTTAGGTTTACTTTTCTCACTTTTCCTACTTTTATTGTTGGTCTAGCCCTGTTGCTTGTCCCTTTTTTGTCTAGCCTACTTGATTTATCCTATAGGTTACCCTATTGGTAAAAAGAATGAAGAATAAAATGCCTATTTGTAGGTAATTCGAGTGATGCTTTTGGTGTGAAAGTACTATTAGTAGTTTTTGGATTTAGATGTTATTTGTAAATAGGTTTCAAAAGTATAGATATCATATGTGTTCTATATTTTTTTGAGTTGGGTTAAGTTGGGTAAAACTATCTAGTCAATGAGGACATTCTCTCAAAGCCAAACACAAAATTCACATCTTAATGACTTTTGGGTTTGCCTAGATGAACCTACTATGGTGAAGATATAAGGTGAAAAATCTATAGTGATACATTTCAATTGATGCAATGGTCCCCAACTTAGAATAAAATTAATAAAGAATAAAGAGAAAATATAAATCAAGAGAAGTAAAGAAAATAAAAAGTGTAATTTAAAGAAAAACTTGATTCAAGGTGATTCAGGAAACTCCAACATATGTTTTTTGGTTGAGTTGGTAGTGGAAAAAGGCCTAGAGTGTGAAAAAGACAACTCCATCAGGGATATGAATTCTTGTATGGAAATGGATCAATGTTTAGGAAAGAATTATCAAGGTAGGATTCACTATCCTAAAAATTAGATCTATAGTATTTACTCTTTGTAAGTTTTAAGAAGTGGTAAATTAACTCATGTGCATACACCTAGTCAATTTAAATCTCTAATTTGGTATTTTAATTGTTCCCATATTCTCCTCTCTAAAATCCATTCATGTTTCATGCATAGTATAAACTAGATATTATAGGTTTATAGACACATTTTTATCATTTCAAAATACTTAGGAGTATTTTATAATAGAGTCACCATTTGTTTTTGCCTACAAAACATGCCCTAATTATTCCAAAAATCAAGGAACCTCTTTTTTTTGCCATTTTCTCTACTCTCACTTGTGCTCATGGTTCCTTCATCTTAGAAATACAAGTTGATTTAATAGTCTATCTTAATTTACATGATATAATAAGACTCAAAACCACCACCTTTAGATATACCACATCCATGAAAGTCAACTTTATATTTTACACTTAGTGTAAAAGTTGATTTATGACCTCCCAATTTTCAATTGAAGCTTGGCTCTCTTAACTCTCTTATATTGTTCTAGGGGACCATCCTAATTTATATGCCTTTTAGGATACTAAAACCTATCCCATTGTGATGACTAAGTCTAAATGGTGAAGTTTCATATATAAAACTTGGCCCTAAAGTGTAATTTTATTGCACTTCCACTAGCATGGCATTCTTTCCTGCTAACTCTCTCAACTCCCTATAGTTACATCATTGGGTCCTTTGATTTCAATGCCTATTAGACCCTCAAGATTTATCCAATCCTATATATCTTATTAATGTGAATAAGATTCATGTTTTTCTCTTTGATTAAAAATGTAATTTCAAAAAACTTATCCCATTTGTGGGGTCTCCCAATTAGGCTTTCTTTGGGTTATCTAGGCCTCCTAGTCTACTCTGTCATGTCATTTTGGTTTGTGTTCCATCTTGGTCTCTATAACTAGCACCATTTGGTTAATACATCCCATTTAGGAATGTTTCCTGTTTTGACCTACCTCCCAAAATCAAACCTAAGAATCCATATCTCACTTTAAAAATCTAGCTAGGTCATGTTAAAAAACTTACAAGTTCTTCTCATTTGATTTATTTCTTCATTTTTGATTATTTTTAGTGCTAATCAAGATTTTTGAGCTGATATTTATCTAATTTTATAATTTTTATAAGCCCTAGACTTAATCAAGATTCTAAAGTCTAAATAGGTCTTAGGAGATCTATTTGAATGAATTCTTTGTTAATTAGAAGTTAGAGTCTAGATTTGGTCTTTACTTGACGTTATTGATCATTTTTTGTGATAGTTAGGTTTTAAATCCTAACTTGGTCTTTAGTATTCCCATCAATATTTTTGATATTGATTTCCCTGATAGGGAATCTATACTATTGGTCAAGGAAGGCATACTTGATTAGGTTAGGGGTTGCCCTTCCCCCAATCTCTATGTTCAATAGGGGTTTCCACTCTAGAACCCTAATACCATCCTACTCAGGCTTTTGCTTAGTCTACTACCTGATAGTCCTATAGTTAAAATTAGGGAATTGACCTTTAACTTCCCTAAATCCTATCCTCTATGAAAATTAGGGATTTCCCCATTGAAACCCCAACTCTCATTCCCTTTTATATGTGAGCCTTTTTACCAAAAAACTACTATGAGAATCCCATCAAAAATTTGGCCCCCTATTTCCCCATAATGAATCATATCAGGAGTTTAAGCCTCAAAATCTTGTAGGCATGTGTTCATTAGGATTTTAAGCCCCAAAATCCTATAGGCGTATGTTCATCAATATTTTAAACCTTAAATCCTTGATTAGAACATGAAAGGCTTGGTTAGAGGGTTTAAAGTGTTATTTGGGGGTCCTATGCCCAATTAGGTCTTGGGGCCCCTCAATGTTATTTTTCCCACCTAAACACATTACCAAATAATTCAAAAGACCTGATTGGATCTAGATAATACCACTTAGTGGTTTTTAGGAATGGGAGGCTTGGGTAAGGATAGAGGGTTTGTGTTTTAAATTGAAATTATAAAATATAAATAGTGATGCAAAATTAGAACCCAATAGTAGTAAAAAAACCCAAACTTATCTATATATGCCATTTTGGGGTTCTTGATCATATCTTTCATGTTTGATGTCCATTTTGAAAATTGTTTAATTTATTGAAAGGGCGGTTTCACCTCGATCATAATGGTGGTATTTTTTTTGCATGACTCCCTCTAATTTAAGATTAGTTTTCATTTGAATTACTTAAAACATTATTCAAGCTAATTAAATGCCTTTTTGACTTTTTTTTGGTCTCTTTTTTCAAGTGAATAGTGAAAGTGATGAGAATAAAGGGAAGAAGAGGTAGCCAGAGAATTAATAGAGGTGGTTGGGCCATTTTTAAGGGAAAATTATCACTTGTATTTCCTCATTAATATATATTATATTCCATCCATTGTAAAAGGGTTGGCTATTTTCTCTCTCATAAGAGACTTTGGCCAATCAATATTTATATTTCTACATTTTTATTTTAATTTCTCTCCCTCAAATCCTCCCATAACATGATGCTATCAAAATTTATAGAGATTGATTGTAATGGATTTAAAAATTATTTTTGAATATTAATACAAGGATTTGGAGATTTATTTTCTTTATACTATGCATGTATTTGGTGGGTGTGGTTGTATTTTCTTTGTCTAATCCTTCTAGAAGATTGCATTGGATTTGAATGCAACTATTCATATGCTAGTTATCTCAATATCTAGTTTAAGGAGTCATTTCAATCATGATCTCAAGGTTTTTATCATCATTTTAGGTTTTTTATTTCTCTCATTTCCCTATATTTTCTTATTTTTTAATCAGTGATTATTCTAGGGTTTGAATGTAACATATTCTTAATGAATATCAATGTCATTGATTTCTATTTCTCCATTGTTTTAATGAAATTCTAAATGCTAAATACATGAAATGAATACATGTTAAAATCAGTCATAAAAACTTTATGCAAAACCCTATGTAACATTAATTTTATAATTAGGCAGCACCAAATGAATGTTTATTTATCAAATTACATCATCTAATATAAGATCACTAAATAAATGATTACATTCCCTATTATTTATCTAACATGACATGAAATCCATTAAAAAAAAAACATGAATTATAGTTTTGCATTGTTCAAAACCCCAAAAATTGTTGAAACACACATTTCATCTTTAAGATAGGTTGAACCAGCAAAGGCCCCTTTTACAAAATTTTCACAACAAGCCACTAAGTGAAGACTAGAACACTTTAACTACGTAAATATTAACCTTAATAAGATTCCATAGAATATAATTTCAATATAGGTGAGTCACGAGACAAGCCTAGACTATTGGTGAATGCTAAAATGCACGCCAACACTTCTAAACACCCAAGACATGAAGATCTAACTATTAATACAAATATTGATGGTGATTATTGTCCACACCTTAAGATTAATATCTATCATTGGGACATGTTTTATATCATTACATGCCTATGATATTTGATCCATGATATAAATTAATTAAATATATTTACACTCTTTCTATAATCCCTTAGATACATTATGCTACAAGTATCATGTGGACCAAAAGTAATCAATACCACCATATGGGTAACGACCCATAGAAAAAAATTACATTTAATTTTGGTTAGTATTGGTTGGATCAAATGAATACAAAGGTGAGTAGCATAAATATGAATCTAATTTTCCAATTTAAAGACAAAGAGATATGCATTCCCTATTATGGATACAAAGATAAACCCATAACAGCCATTGATGATACCAATTTACTTGAAAACATTGAAACATTAGCAATGATGAAACATAAATTATGGTAGAAAACAAAGCATACACCCATATTTATTTATCTCCCAAGCTATAGGATTCAATGAAATAGTTATTCAAATGCTAAATATTCCAACAAAAATAAAAAATTAAATATTTTAATAAAATAAAATAAATGTTTAAAAAAATCAAAAACACAAAAATTATTCAGCATTCACATGTGATGTAGTGGCATATTAGGGATGTCTAAGAGTTGGTCTATGAGTCATAAATGTGAGTAAAATTTGAATTTGAAGTTTTCTTGCCTTTTTCCTAATTTGAATTTTCAAATGTATATTCTAAATTTGAATTTTCAAATGTATGATGAGGGATTGAGAATATTATAGGTGGTCTAAATGAATGTTGATGATATGTAATGGTGAAATAATGATGTAATATACCTTTATGGTCTATTGAGAAGTCCTAAGAGTGGATTGAGTCATGTGTCAAGTTGAAAAGAATGAGTTGGCATTCATAGTGTTTACCACCCTACGTGGGTTATGGAGTTATTGAGTTTATTGAATCAAGAAAAGGTTATGAAGTATGTTTTGAGAGTTTATTTTATATTATAAAGGATATAGAGTGGTGTTTGGTATGTGTAAGGGAGATATATGGAGAAACTAGGGGTATACAAGAGTGAGAAGGTTTTCCAAGATGCATGAAGGATTATGTAAGTCCATATTTGTAATGAACTAAAGATTTAAATAAGTAAAAAATAAGTGTTATTATTATATATTTCTGATGGATACATTTGGAGTTTATCATAACTTTAAGTGAAGTGATTATATATTTATGAATATTTCTATGAAGGAACAAGATCTCTTATGTTTGCAAGAGAGTAATTTGTTTTTTAGTATCATGTCTAGGATGCAACCTATAATTTTAAGTTAAGGTGATTAATGGGATTTGATATTGGTTATATCACTATTTAGGTACTCTTTAATGTTTTTTTAGTTTATAAATTTTAAGGTAAATAACCATTCATCTGTTGATCAAGCTACATTTAGGTAGAAACCATGTTTTGTGTATTTTGCTTAAAATGCACATTGTGTGTTATGTTATGAGTTAAAGGGAATTAAAGTGGTGTTTTAAAAAGTATTTGAAAGTATATAAGGATTTTATTGGAGATAAAATGTCCTTAAACAATAAATAATTCATTTATTCTTAATCCATTATGTGATAAACCTTTTTCCTGTAGCAGGTTTACTAGTTGATATTATGTATACATTTTAAGGAGAAGAAGTAACTTTGTATTTCTATCCAATAGATTAGGGTATCAAGGTAAGTGATATTTAATGTTTTTAAAGGTTTATTTATCCTATTATTTTCATTTTATTACTATTTTTTTAATTTATTAGAGCATAGACCTGTAGGCAATTAATTTCTTGACATAGTCAAAGATATTTAGAGTTAGAAGTCAATGATAAAGGAGTGATAGGGAATATATAAAGATTTATGAACTTTAAAAACATCAATATAGACATAATTTAATTTATTTATGGTTTTGAAACCTAATACATAAAAATTTATTCCTTTTAGAAGGCTCTTAGCCTATACAATGACCTAGAAACCCTAGATCTAGGGCTTGGTGTAAATAATGATTTTTAACCATCCAAATCTAATGAAAATTTTTAGTTTGATCCTATTAATCATTATTTAAGTGAATAAACTAGTTGAAAATATTTAAAAATCTATTTTTATATATTTTTAAGGATTGAGTGGGATTCGGCCTAGAAGAGACCTAATTGGGATAGGCTAAAGAAGAAAAGGGGTTATTCTTAGAGAGTGAGAGTGAAATAAAAGTTGATTAAGATGGATGAGGATAATGGGTACCTAATAAAGGTCAATATTTTTATTGGGTTGACCATATTTTGCTCAAACTAAGGAGGTTTGTCCATTTGAAAGGCTAATTAGGAAGTCAGGTAAGCTTACAGGTAGAAAAATTTACAAAGGAACCTAACATAAAAAATTTGTGAATAAAGGTAAGGATAAAGGGTAATCAAAAACCTATTTGTTTTTCCCATATGATATGGTGTATAGAATAGACCACTAGATTTTCATGGAAAGAGGGCTAGTAGCGTTTGAAGGAAAGAAAGTGACTATTGGGTGAAATGCAAGATGTGGATAATAAAAATGGTTTTATATGGTCTGATGTAGTGTGATAGAATGTTCTAAGTGTCTTAGAACATTTTTTAAGTGTTTGATTTTTTTTCCTTTTGGACAAGGTAAGCCTAGTGTTGGCTAAGGAAGCTTTACAAATTTACAAGCAAAGTGAAAGTGAAGTGTAGGTTGATGGTAATAGCTCTACATCAACATGTTTACTAAATATTTAGAATATATGTTGTTTACTTAATTTTAGTAGATAAAATTTAATTTATTTTCTATATAAACACATGTTTCACTCATACTTGAGTGTGACACAAGCATACACCAGAACCATGATACATACACATGAAAATGTGGGACCTTTTGTGTTCCCTTGTAACATACTATGTTGGGGGAACCTTATTTGTTGGTGTAAGATTTAAGCATGAGTATATAAATGTGTAGGTATTAATATATAAACACATGTTTCACTCATACTTGAGTGTGACACAAGCATACACCAGAACCATGATACATGCACATGAAAATGTGGGACCTTACATGTTCCCTTGTAACATAATATGTTGGGGGTACCTTGCTTTTATTTGATCATGATCAATATAGGTTATGTTTTTTATGATCACTTTTAAATTATCTTGTTGAGTTTATATATTAATACCTACACATGTCTATACTCATGCTTAAATCTTACACCATGTACTTTATATGTTATGTTACATGATATTTTTTGCTGACACATATATGTAGGGACAATTATGATATGTTTATGAGATTTTTTATACTTAATTTATTCACATTTTCACTTCATTGATTTACTTATTATTTGATATTATCTTGATTGTAAAACATTTATATAGGTTAATCTGTTATAGACCCCTATGCCACTGAATGTTATTTTTTTGTGTGGACATTTGAATATGCCATTCCTTAGAGTGTGTGACATTTGAAAATGCACCTTATTTGTGGTCTCCTTAGACCCCTTTTATGTGACATTGAGTGTTCTTATGTGTGTGATTGATTGTTTAATGAGCTTTTAATATTAATTTTTAGATGTCTCCATGATACATATCATACATCTTAGGGATTTTGGTAATCAAATATTATGAACTTCATTCATATATCTACCTATACATGCTACACATATATGATACATAATTCATGCATAAATAATAAATATATCTTATGATTTTAAGGTAAGTTTACTACCAAATTCCACCCCTCTCATGTCAAAATGGGGGAATATTAGTGGTGGCATGTCATAGAGACATGATTGAACACATAAAAATTTGGAATAACTTAATATACTTTACATGATTCATAAATACACTTCGGTCAAAATCTCATACATTTTGCATTGATTTAGGAAAAGGTTCTTCATATTTGTGACATATATCATACATATTTATAGATCAGAGGCTACATGTTGAAAAATAATTTATCTTGAGACACATTAAATGTTAATATACCATGCATATGCACTAAAAATTTTAAATACGTATTTAAAAAAATTTACTGAGAAGCACCATTGTTACAAGAAGCATTATTTTAAACCTTTCTTATTTATAGTAGCTGATCCTTTGACTAGTGTGGTTGAGATTCAATGGCCTTACCACTTCTCCCATTTTTTTATGTTAATCTAGCTATACCAATTAACTTAGATTTAATATAGATTCACTTGAGTTGTGTGATTGAGATTTAGTGATCTCAATGGCCATATCACAACTCACCCTTCCATCAGATTGAGGGCATAATTAGCCTCCATGTTTCATCTTCAAATCTTCAAGGTTTAGTTATGAACCTCTATTATCTCTAATGATTTAGAAGGGGACACATTTACCAAAGCAAAGTACCAAGGGGAAATATAGATGCATCAAAACCTAAGTGTACTCCTTCCTTACTCTCTTTACTTTTTAATCATTTGAATTATTTAATTTTAGATTATATACACTAATTTATATTGTAACATGATCTTGTTTATAGGTCATACACCAAAAACAAATTCAATATGGATCAAGCAAAGGAAATTTATGTCGTACACACTTAGGTACACATTTAATTTCTTTAACTTACTAATTTCATCTTTATGCATTAGTATATTAAAGTGGGGCATAAATGTGATATTAAGATCTGATTATATATAACATCTTGGTATTTTACACTTGAAAAATAACAATCAAGGCTCTAAAATTTAGTTATAGACCTTCCTAGTACCAAAAGGATTACATTTACCATCTCACTACACATAAATTCTTATCTAATGGTCTAACCCTATCATTCTAATGATCTATATCATATGTACACTAAAACAAGATTAAAATATGATTCATATCCTTTAATTTTAGTTACATACTCTCAATAGTTTTATATCCTATGAGACACTACTATTCACATAGGGACACTAACATCAATTCTAGTGTCCAAATTCCTTATCTAGTGTTTGTACCTCAAAATTCATCCAAATTGAAATGATTTATAAGCATATGGGTCAATCTATTTGTCTTATCTAACCATTCTATGAGATATTTTAAAAAGGTGTGGTATAAATACAAATCAAAGCCTAATCATTATCCAATTATCATATACCAAGAAAACACCTATTCAAGATCATTTAATAAATTACACAATTGAGTTATACTACCATATTATTCCCTATTTCTATACCAATCATAAGAGAAATCATGTTACAGGTCTGAAAAATTCAAATAATAACCCATGAGAAATATTTGTCAAGTTACAAGCTATATCATTGCATGCTATTGCATATAATTTATTCCACCCTTATGTTCACACAAGCCCACACTCATGGGAGAACTACATATATATGAAGTCCTCCTTGGAATATTGGATATATAGGCAATGTTCATTAACAAAGTGGTCCATGAGGTCATTTTAATGTCATAATCTCACTAATCTATTTTTGGCATGGTGACATGACCTAAGTTGAATAAATAGGTTTTGAAATATATATAATATGTGTAAAATCTAGACATATCAACATAAAATTAAAAAAAAAACCTAAGAATTCTATGCAATCACTTTTAAATAAAACAAATATTCCATACATGACATAAGTGTCAATCCACTCACATAAGCATTGATGCTAGTGTCCAAAAGTATACAATACTTTTTAGGCATCTAGAAATAATATTTATGGAATATGATGATGGGACATAGATAATCACTCTACCAATTCTCACATCTATACATTTGAGATCCACTTGTACATCTTCAAACAAGCTAATTATTATTTCTTATTTATATTACAACTATCAAAACAATAATCAACATTGTACTTTATATATTTAGTAATTTTATATATTTAGTATATCATGTTATCTAAATTAATTTAATTATTTTGATTTAGAATAGTTTTATTCATCCATTTTGATTAGGAAACTCTAACCCCTTAACCCTTATCTATCCAGAATAAACCAAAAAAAGGGCTAAACAAGTTAAATGAAACTTTTGTGTATTCAACCTCTGATCATTTGGATTTATATCTTGAAAGGAGTTATAGTTAAAAAGAGGATTAATAAAAATATTCACATGTTGATTTGGGGGAGATATTGAGTTGTTCAATGAGATGTTTGATATTATGATTCAAAACTATTCAAGAATTTATTTAATATCCTTGTAGTGTATGATAGTCAAATGATTCATTTGGGTCATAAATTTTAGGCAAAGGTCATAAAATATCAAGATCCATTATTAGAAGCAAAGTAACCATATTATACTAAAGAAAATTCTTCTAGACTTGTTGTGGGTACTCATAAACCTTGAAATGTTTTCTTTGGCATCTTTATTGGCTTAATTTTTATGATCATTCTTAGTTGGAACATTATCATCATTTATTATAATATTTAATTTTTATTTGTTTACAAATTTAGAATCTTTGGAAGAGGATGCAATGGGATATTACTTTAGAATATTGGAATCTACAATATGAATTTCAAAGTCTATAACCATATGAAAAATATCATGAAAATAAGTATAAGAATACAAGATTAATTTTTATCTAATTAATGTAATAGAATTATCAATAAAAAGGCTTTTATTCCAATTCAAATGTTGATTTAGGGGTGTTATACCCAACATCCCCTCCATTTTCCACAAGAAAATGGGGACCCACCTTTTTTTTCAAAATATGATCTTTTGTATGACCTTTTCTTTGGGAAATCTAGGACATTTCACTTTTTTGGTAGGATGATATTGGCATTATGTTTATTGTGTTTATGAGACTAACTTGTGTATTGCAAATAACTTCATCAGGTTCATAGTCTTCAGGTTATTTTTTTCAACCTTCATGAAAAATTATATTTTGAATGTTATGTTTTGGGGAATTTTACGTCCTTTTCTCTTTTAGGATTATTCTTTCAAGAAGCCTTATTTTATCAGATAAATTGTTGCAAACTTTTTGTTTGAAATAATTCTCCTAAAAGAATTTAGCCTCCAGACTTTTGACCTTAAGGAATTCTAGACCGTATACACTTTCTCCAAAATAAGTTCCCTAAGGGACTATCCATTTTGAAACTACTCTTGGACATTTTGGAATTACACTTCAAAGCTTTTGAAATTCCCTTTTTGCCTTTCCACCCTACACTTCAGCCTTTGCAAAGTAAACCCTTTGATTTATTTCCACCTACCCTTCAAAACCCTTTTAACTAACCCTTGGGCCTTTCTGAATTGAACATTTAACCAATTTTGATCACTTATTTTATGGCATATACCCTTCAAGTTTTGTGTTGCATACCCTTTAGAAAATTTTCAAACCCTTTACCTTATAGGACTTATCCTTTGAGATATTTATTTTGACCTTTTTGCCTACAAAAGTGCTCTTTGGCCTTTATGAATGAACCTTTTCGAGAGGGACATACCTTTTAGGATTTTTGTCTTATAACTTTGCCCCAAACCATTTCCTTCAAAGTTTTTTTATTTTGGACATTTTATCTGATGTAAAAGCCCTAAAACAATTCATCTAAAGAGCACTTGCCCTTCAAACTTCCTAAACTAACCCGTCGAGTTAAAGGCACATACCATTTTTATTTTTTGAATTTTACCCTTTGGGACCTTTGAAGTGACCCATAGATGTATGAGAGTATCCTTCAAGACTTTTAGAAGTGCCCTTCAGCATTTGTGAAGTAGACCCTTTGGGACTTTTGACATGGATAAAATGCCCTATGAAGTGGACCCTTCAGACTAAAAGTACCCTTTAGGAAGTTTGAACATACCCTTTTAGCCATGAATTATCCCTTTATAATAATTATTTTGGGATTTCTACCCAATGAAAAGATTCCTATGAAATAATTATTGCAGACACTTTGTCTGAAATAATTCCCCTAAGGGAATTATCTATAGACATTGACCCAAAATCACTTTTTTAACATTATACTCCTAAGTTCTTTATTAAAAATAACACAATGAAAATTTTGCCATAATTATACAAATAAAGATAAAATATTTACTATTTGATAAATACTAAAGATCCCCCACCAACCCAAGATAACAAATTTGAAATAAAAGCAAAGTGAACATTGCATAGTTATATTGCATGAATTGGTATTTAATACATTATCATATATAGATGATATTCAGCCATTGAAACCATCATTTGAATCCAAGTTAACTTGGAATCAAAGCATATTACAATGACTGAGATCCCTAGTTCATATCTTAAGAATTCTATGAGTATAATAGTGACTAAGCTAAGAGCCAAAGTTATTACACAATATATAACATATCAAAGGAAATTACAGTACTCAAAAACATGCAGCTATGGATTCCACATCTAGGATGTTATGAGGAACAAATCCCTCATCTTCATTGACAATTAAGGATTGTATATATTTTAAGGATGCTATCTTTTATGTGAAGGTATTTCAAGATAAGTATCATAACTATTCACAACTCTGGGATGTTATTGACTCAATGGATATATTTTCATTAGATGGTGAAATGATACTAGAAAAAATGTTGTTCATTTAGTCAATCATATCTTATAAATTCCAAAGATTACATTTCACCATGACCAAACTAGAAGTTATGCCATGCATAGACCTTCTTGATGATTTGTTCTTTTCCAACAAAATATCACATGATGTTTATATACTACATTTTTGTGGTGATACAATGGTCATGTGCATATCTAGAAGTGATTTTAAAAACTATCTCTTAGTATAAAAAATGTCTACAATGATAATCACACTTGGGTGAAATTCAAATAAGAAATCTCAATCTCAAATGTGATCTCCTCATGGATACTCTCAGACTAGTCTATTACTTGGTAAGGGATGAAGTTGAAGGGAGTGATTCAAATCAACAAATTCAAGATGGGAATCTAGATAGGTATGACTTTCCCTAATAGATTATATGGTATAGCCAATATCCATTTTGTAAATTTAGATTGGGTACCATTGTTACATATGATGTTATTTCATGATGTTGCATATTCCTTAGGGGAAGTAATCTATTTGAGATTAAGAGAGAATATTTTGTATAAGGATAAACATCCCACCCCCATGAGAGATTTTTATATGATGTCTTATTTGGTGGATGCCATCATCAAAACCTATTATAAATACTTGGGTAATCTATCAGCTCTAGTCATAGATTTCATTAAAAATATAATCTATGACCACTAATAGTTCATGCATACATAGGCTTGCCAAAATCATATGGTTAAGATATGTGAAGATGTTTACCCATAGGTATGGAAAGCCATTCATGGCTAGCCTATGCCTCAATTTGGGGAAATCATCTTAAATAATTTAAGTGGAAAAGGAGACTATTTATTATACTTAGACTTTATTTTCATCATGGTATTGGGAAATAAAATTGAGCCCCTACATCTCCCAAACTATGTACCTGATAAGTTGGTGAAATAAGAGATTGATTTCTAGTTACAGAATGACATTGAAGAAAATTTGGCTGGGTAGAAAAAGGGATTTTACTTTAGAACCTTAATTTCAATTGGCATAATGACATATACTATGAGAAAACATTTTGGATATATAGGAGGAAAGTGAAATCATTATGGCTTCCCCATAATGTCACATAGAGACTGAGACCCCCATGGGTGAATCCAACAACATATATATGGGTTTAACATTCTTTACTACCACTAGCCTTATTATTATGATTTTATTTTTATGAATGTTAAATAAGATGAAGTATTAAAATGAGCACAACTTGTCAAGTTACAAAAGGATCATTTGAGAATGATCCAAGCCAAACCTAGTATCTCCACTATGGATTTGGACAACCAAAGGGATCTCTTTAAAGGATGGTAAGATCAAGTTTTTGGAGAGGACAATCTAGAGTATAGGAAACTTCCTCATCCCAAGGACTTCAATTAAAATTGAAACTAAAATTAGTAAAGAGAGAACCTAGGCTCCCTAAGTCTAGTACATAAAGATGAAGAAAAAGAGGAGATCCTATAATATTAGACTCTGATGAGGAGGAGGACAAGATTCAAGAAATGTCTACTGCTAGCACTGGTCAAGTTCCTATGGCTACCTTGTATGTATCTATTTTTTCATCTATTATGGTAAATACTTTACAAATGGAAACATTTACCTCATAAGGCTTCCTAATTCAAGAAAATACCCCTTTGATCCTTACCAATAATCCCAATACTCCCATAGGTAGACCTAAATTACATAAATCTCAAGGCTTGCCTATTCTACCTCTAAGATCATAGCTATAAAGAGAAGATGAAGTTGTCATCAAAGACATAGTAGATGATTCAGATGAAGAGGCTAAGTTAGAGGTATCCAAAGCTATGAGTCTCTAGGTTGACCCCATTGAGCTTCATCTTCAAGGTATACAAACCTTTTATAGTTTTCCTTTGAATTCAATCTCTATTATTGATCAAATACACATCTCTTCTATGGAAGTTTCCATTTACTCTACTACATCTACCCCATTTTATCCTTCTACTTCTACATCCATTCGTTCCATTTCCATAACCACCATTGATCCCTCTATTATCAATACCACACCATTTCCCATTGATATTCCCTCTATACCTATTTGTAATTCTACTATAATAGTTCACACAAAGAAGAAAAAACTATGAAAGTACAAACCAATTTGTCTACTCCCCAACTTCATTTTCAATCTACATAGATCTCTTTTCCACTCCCCACTTCTACTTCTATAGAAGAAACCATAGTAACTAGCACAAGAAAGGGAAGACAGGCTAAGCCTCACATAGTTGTAGTCTACCCACTCTCAAGTTGGAGGAGTGGACTAGTCAAAAATAATATGGCCTTCCTTACTTGATGTCTTGACAAATGCTAGTAAGAAATAGAAGAAAGAAGAAGAGGAGGTCAAGAAATAAATTATTGTTGCAACCATTGATACACCCCTTAACATTCTACCTTGGGCCATGTATTTGAGGAGTCAAATGCTGAGGTATAAATTCACTAAGCTCCCCTCTATGTCCAATTTTTTTTACCCCCCAACTAGTACAATACAAAGAATAAATAAGAGAACATTTGAAGATGACCAAAGTATAAGCATCATCCTTGAAGAAAGATAGTTAGTTTTATCCCTCACTAAGAGGTAGAACATGTAGCTAGGGCAGTCTATGTACAAAGAAAATATTTAAAACCTATCTTAAATACACAAGGATGTTGTGGTGTCCATTAATAAAGGCATGGAGTTAGCTCAGAAGGAGCTAGAGGAGGAGGTACAAAAATTACAAGCATAGATTAAGCAACTTAGAGAACAATCTAGTACATTACATATTCTTGTGGGTATTAAAGTTAAGGTTTATGAGGTTGTATCCAGAAGTTAAATTTATTTAAATTCCATGTAATTTATGAAGGTTGAGATGGTACCTCATGTGAACCAAGAAAATCAACTCTATAGCTCTTTGGTTCAAGATAGTGCCAAGCTTAAAATGATAGTTATTTATATGGGCAACTCATTATATAGCCATCTTGACTTAATGACCACACATGAGGCATATAATGTCCTAAATATAGTTGTAATCAAGCAAGAGGAGGTAAAAGAGTGGTTAAACAAAATTGTGGCTTTAGTTCTAGAGTACTAGGTACATGAGGCCTAACTCCTCAAAATTTTGAATGAGCTAAAATTGTCTAAGGTAAGAGATTCTATGGGAAAATTGATTAGTAGAATCAATTTTGATAATATTTTTAGGAAGCCATCAAGAACCTCAAGTAGATCATACAAGGCTTGGTAGTGTAAATAATATAATCATAGTTAAGCAACATTAGGAGGAAGGTGACTGAAGTTGAGATTTTTAGGAGTAAGTTCCGACTAACGAAAGATGAACATTCAAGAATCCACATGCAAACCAAGAGACTCCACCAACCTTCATTGCTTATCTTAAACATAATTTTCCAATATCATGAGGTAGTACACAAAGTCTATCAAGATAATGAATTGAAAAATAAGTAGACTTTTGGTAGTGTTTCTATATCTTTAGCTACTAGTTTGATTTCCACTCCTACTAAATCCCATGTAGCACTTCAGACCACACAACCTTAGCCTTATACATGTACAATGTTTTTAGTAGAGCATATATTTAGATACTCCTTGTACATTATATAAATCATTGTAAAATTGACTTTGTATTTTATTGTGCATGCACACATTGTATACTTTTATAAAGTCAATTTGTCAATTTGTAGATTTTGTAGCTTTTCTTAGATAGTCTTAGACCACAATTAGAACTACATGTTCTAACCACCACATGTAACTATCATGAATATAATTAGAGGATGAGGTGACCCCTTCCCCAAGATATATAAATACAATTATCCCCCCTAACTTTATTTTTTGTTAGAAAATTTTGGAATATAAAGCAAAGATCCATTTTGGTCATCAAGCAAAGTGTTTTGAGTATTTTCTTTCCACTGTTATGTTATTAGTTATTATTTATATGGTTATTTCCTTTAATAATATTTATTTTTCAAAACTATAAATAGATTCTTGATTTATTTGCTTAATATACTAATCTTAGATGTGCAATAACTATTGAATATTGGTGAATGTATTGATTGAAATAGTCAAGTTAAATTGAGTCATATTTTTGGATGTGTACTGGTGTTTTCTTGGTGTAGTTTTCTAAGTGTGTGATATAGCTACCTTAGATAATTCATTAGCCTGAGTCATAATCTCTTGATTGAAGGTTGTGTAATAACTACCTCAATAGGAGCATCTTTTGTTTGAGGCTAGTGAACATCTTGCATCTTTTTTTCCTTAGACTCCTTGGCCATGTCTATTTGCATGTGTGCAATTGATGCTAGAAATAGGCATTGGTTTTGAGAAAATATAGGTTTGTCTAGAAACCAACCAAGGAATTAATTCATAAGACCCATGAAGATTTTCTTTTTTCCCTACCTTATCCTCATTTTTTTATGTTTTGTTACAAAATATCTAGCCACTCTAGATTAGAATCTAGTCACCCATCCAACTCCCATAGGAACTCACTCTATTAGAAAGCCACACCTCCATCCAAAAACCTTATTAACAACTTGAATACCCTACTTGATATTCTGTCAATAGGTTGTCAAAGACCACATACCTTCAACTCATGCCCTAGAGTGTATTTTACCTCCATTAAGATCTTAAAATGTTAGAGGCTACCTCATTATTGTCATGGTGTGCATAAAACCCACATCAACAGTTTCAATAAAACTAGAAAGAGGGCCCAAATTTCTTCCAAATAAAAGAGACTAGTAATTACATAAAGTTTCACTAGAGTCACCCAAGAGAGTGACCAGATCTAATTCCTAGGATGGTTTTTTAGTATCACCCTTGGAAAGCCATAAGAGACCTAGAGCAGTGCCAATAACTCTAGTTTAAAATAATCCACCTCCACTAAGGAACCCTTCACCCATGAGGAACCCTTTCCTTGTTAATCAACTAATAGATCAACAATAGTCCTATTTAGTTAGATCTACCATTGCCATCTTAGGTTATGTGAATGATTTACCTTGGAACTTCAAAAAATATCTACTATCTTTTTCTCCTTCAAGGCTAAGGACCATAAAAGAGCATATTAAATTAATTAAAGTTAATTTAAGATTGCTAAATGTAGTAAATGAGGAGTCACATGTCATTTTTTCCCTATTAGTTTAATGGATGCTACTTATGATTGGTATTTGAATAAAATGGAAAAATCCATCACCAATTGGGAGGATTGTCAAACAATTTTTATTGCATAGTTTAGATAGGTCACCAATATTAGATTGGTATATTAGCACTTTACCAACATGAAGAGGGAACCTAATGATCCCATACATGATTTCAATGCAAGATGGTAGAATATGTATAATTGGTTGATTTTAGGGTACAAACCATAATTGGTGTTAACACTAGATATATACAAAAATGCCTTAGAGCCCATTACTATTGTGTTCTTGAGAAGATAACCTACTACTAATACTTTGGAGTTAGCATTCAAATAATCCATTAACATTTATAGATATCTCCACTTGTAGACACCTGGTGTACTTACTATTAGTAGTGGATTTATAGGTCTTAATCTAATACTACATGTGAAGCAAAATGTTCTAACATATCATTAGAATTAGTTGTATATGATACCTTAATTAACATAAATGATTCAACCAAAATTTGGCTATTTGAACAATCACATGATAGATAGTAGTTACCAATAAAACCAAAAAGCAACTACACTTCCTATATTTTTTTAAAAAGGTGTGGATTCTAGAAATGTTGAATTAGATTCTATTTAGAAGATGGTGTAGAAATTGAGTAATGATTTTTTGAATATGAAATGAAAGATAGACAATATCAATGCTCAGATGGGAAACTAAAACACTAGGTTAAAAATATATAATGGCCCATTTAATAGGCCTAAAAATAACATGGATCAACTGGGTAGACTCCTATAAATCAACACCACCGAAATAACTCTCCCCAATTAGTGTAGGATACATAATACACCATAACATAGTGAGCTCAATTGCATTGAGTTATGCACCATGTTTGAAATATTTTAGATGGAAGTAACCAAGCATGATCAAGATGAATAATCTACCAAAATCTCATTAGGACACTAGATATTCTAACACAACCATGTTCTTTGAGACTCATGCATTTCCCTTCCTAAGGGAAGATGATAATGAACTAGAAGGTAATATAGACAAAGTTCATGCTTTCCAATTGTTTTAGAGAGGTGTTTACACTTTAGTAAAAATCATTGTTTGACCATATAAAATCCTCTAAAAAATAAAGCAATTCTTTTTAATCTTAAAGTAGACAACAATCTACCCCATCCAAAAGGGAATGATCTACTACCAAGAAAGGAAGAATCAAGCAAATTTAGGAGATACAAAACTATGGAAAATATGAAGAAAATCAAGGAAAATATCATGCTTCATGAGTTAGCCCAAATCATTGAAAAAGGAGCCACTATGGAAGTATATAATTAGAAATACCCCTATGGATAAAACTAAATTGGCTACAAACAAAGCAAAGGTTGTTGATGCCAATGTTATTTACAAGAGTAATCCTAAAGTGCCACCATTCATGTTGACCATCAGAGCATTTGGTAAGAATATTAATAACTATTTGGTTGATTTTAGAGAATCTACAACTATTATGCTTACTTTTATATGTAATAATCTTGGTCTTACTCCCAACCCTTCAAATATATTAGTCTCTTAGCTAGATAAAATGGTAGTACTAATAGTGGGAGAACTGAATAATGTACACATTCAAGTAACATCAAAACAAGAGTACAAATGATTATCAATATCTTGGTAGTGGACATACTAGAAGGCTAAAAATTATTGCTAAATAGAGATTGGTCATAAATGATTAGTGAGTATCTTTCTATAGACTTCTCACACATCTAGTTACCATGGAGAGGAGTTTTAAATCAAATCAAGATTAATAGAGAGCCAAAAATTAAATATCCCATCATGGAATACAATGTCAAGAATGAAGAGGTAAATTATGATTCTCCCTCATTGAGTATACATACATTTACCACTCATAATTTAGTGCATAATATGGAACCTAAAGGTTTGAATCAGCTATAAACAATGAATTTTGATGGAGCTAAGTCCAAGCAAGGATTAGGTGTGCAAAAAGAGTTAATTGATCCTCAAGGTAAGAAGTTATTGACTAACTATAGATTGTAGTTTCCTTGTACACATAATAGAACTAAGCATTAGGCTCTAATCTTAGGATTATAGTTTTCACTGAAGAATAATGTAAAATAGATAAAAGTATTTGCTGACTCAGAAATGGTAGTTCATAAGATAAGAAAGAAATACCAATCCAAATTATCTTATTTGAAGAGGTATAATCATAGAACATGGGATTTAATTAAAAGATTTTAACATAGTGTCACTCTTGAGAGAACAAAATCAAGCCACTGACTCACTAACCATTGCTAATGCCAATTTGGAACTACTGCAGGAATCCAAGGTAAAAAAAATTTCTATTAAATTGGTTCCTTATCCCTCTATTCTAGATAATGTGGAAAACATCCAAGTTTTTGATGATGACTAGTAGATCATCAAATTCTTAACTAATTCAAGGGATTTTAAGTCCAAAATCATCAATGATAAGGATGTCAATCACCTTTATCAAGAAGAAATGGATAAAGAAAGCATTCTATAGCTTAAGAAGAATTAAATACCATTCAACTTAGTTTGCTTAGAATGGCCTTTTGACTTGGACCCTCAGGTATAGAAACTCCAACAACCCAAGGTCAACAAATCAGACTACAAAAAATAAAATCTAGGAGATGAACATAATCCATGTTATGTCATTATTGGTCTTAGATGTACTCTTCAGGAAAGGAAATGAATGAGGGATTCAATCTCTCAATATAGGGATTTATCACTTAGACATATGATGACCTACACGTGTATGACCCCCAAGTCATCACCCACACCATTTCCCTCAATCAAGATCATAAAAATTTTAGATAAAGGCAAAGGCATGCAAATCCTATCTTAGAACCTCTTATTCATAGAAAAGTGGGGAAGTTATTAAGTGCTAAAATTGCCTTATCCATATGGCACTCCACCTAGGTGGCCAATCTGGTCCTAGTAATAAAAAAGAATGGTAAAATTAGACTATGTGTGGACTTCAAAAATCTAAACAAAGCTTCTAAAAATGATAATTACTCTCTACCATGGTTGGATGAGGTAATACAAATTATGAGTGGTTCTAAAATGATGTCATTTTAAGATGGATTTTTAGGCTATAATCAAGTATTAGTACAATTTGAAGATCGGATGAAGATTACATTTACCACAAAATGGGGGACTTATGATACAAAAGGATGCCATTTGGTCTAATCATTGGATGAGCTACCTTTCAACATCCCATGGATCATGCCTTCAAGGGATTGAATGGGAAATGCATAATTATTTATATGGATGACCTCATAGTATTTTAAAGAATAGAAAAGATCATGTAACTCCCTTATAGTCTATATTTGAATGGTTCAAAAGATTCAATGTTTCATTAAATTTGAAGAAAAGCATATTCAAAGTCACTGAAGGCAAACTATTAGGACACATCATCACTAAGTATGGGATCACCATTGATATTAATAGAATCTAATAAATTTAAAATATTTAGCCACCAAATATTAAGAAGGAGCTAAAATCATTCTTTGAAAAGATCAACTTCATAAAGAAGTTTATCTCAGGGTTCATAGAAATCATCAATCCTCTAAACACCATGCTCAAGAAAGATTCCAAGATAGAATGGACAACTAAAGCCAAAAAGTATTTTTAGGACATCAAATATATGATATCATAATCTCTAATATTAATCAGTCCAAACTTTAAAAATTATTTCTATCTATACTCCTTTGCTTTCGAACACACAATTATTATCATTATCACACAAAAGAAGGATAAGATAGAACATTCAATCACCTTCATGAGCACCAATTTGAAAGATGAGAAAATATGATACTCCATGACCAAAAATTAGATATTTTCCCTTATTAAAGCATTTAATAAATTTAGACATTACATTTTGAGGAACAAAACCATTATTGTTGTCCCAAACCCTACTGTCAAGCTCACCCTATCATAAAACAAGCTAGGGGCATGTCAAGGGAAGTGGATGGCTAAGATCCAAGAGTTTGACATGAAAATCAAGCCTATAAAGATCATTAGAGGACAAGCCATTATTCATCTCATGACTGAGTTTGACCCATAAATCACTATTAAAGAGGTATGTGAAGCACAGGTTTCTAATGGTGAGAGGTATATAAACATAATTTAGTACTTAATTAAGGGAACTCGTCCCTAGAATATAATAGAGAAATAAGGAGAGATTTGAGGCTAAAAGTTGCTCATTTCATGATAAAAAATAGAATTATCTATAGAAGGAACTATGAAGGTATATATCTTAAATTTGTATCTGTAAAAGAGGCCAAGGACATCCTATAAAATTTACATCAAAAGATAGGTAGTGGTCACCTATCTAGAAACACCATAGCCCATAAAATATTGAGGTTGGGCTACTATTGGCCAACCATCTTCAAATATTCTCACATGCACATTAGAACTTGTCATAAATTTTGAGCATTAGCCAAAAGGGAGGTTCACATAGACATGCCTCTATAACTAGTTGTTGAAGGAAGGCCATTTTCACAGTGGGGCTTAGACTTCATTGGTGTAATCAAACCAAATTCTTCAATCAGCCATAAATTTATGCTTATATTCATAGATTATTTTACTAGATGGATGGAAGTAGTTGCCAAAAAGAATATCAGAGCATAAGATGTGATTCACTTTTTGAAGGAACACATTACTACTAGATTTAGCACACCCATATCATTGGTATGTGATAATGGACCAATATTTATATTAGTAGAGTTCACTAAGTGAGCACATGATAATCAAATTATAATTAAATCAACTTATAATAATTACCCTCAGGGGAATGGGTTAGTTGATTTAAAAAATAAAAATCTGATTGAGGCAATCAAGAAGTCAATAGGGGACAAGCCTAGAGACTAGCACATTCTACTAAAGTATGCTCTTTGGGCAGACCGAATGAGATATAATCAAGCCTTAAAATCTTTTCCTTACCTACTAGTGTATGGATGTAGACCATTTTTTCCCATCACATTAAAGCTGCCCACTTATTAGTTCATACAAGATTACATGGAACCAAATGACAAAGCAAAATCAAGATTGCTTGATAGAATAGAGATGGAGGATTTAAGAATAGAATCTCTATAAACATTCAACAAATACTAAGATGTAGTTAACAGGTGGTTTTCTAAAAGAGTAAAAGTCAAAGTATTCAAAATTTTAGATCTAGTGTTACTATGGGATAAAGCACATGAAAAGAAAGGAAAACATGACAAGTTTGATCCATTATGGATTAGACCATGTCAGATTTCATATATCATGAGAAATAACATGTTTTATTTGAAGGACCTCTAGAGTAATGATCTTACATATCTAGTTAATGGATAGTTATTAAAGTATTACTTCAAAACTATTCCATCCATAGATGTTATTGATTGAGAGGATTTAGATAAGCTTAGACATAGAACTATATTATATTTCATGCTTTCTAGATTAAATTTCCATATTTTCTAGAGTAGTTCCTTGTCTAGATTAGTCTTTTTTATTTTTTAGTAATTTATTTTTCTTAGAATAGATTTCAAAGTTTTCCTAGATTAGTCTTTCCTACTTTTAGTAGTGTGCTTTCTAGAGTAGTTCCTTACTTTCTAGATTAGTTGTTCTTGGTTTTCTTTGATGATCAAGACTATGTTTGCTCTAGTTATTATAAAATTTAATCCAAAATGATTGAGTGTGAGACTTGTGAAAAGGGGGAAAATTAAAATCTTGACACATCTGGAGATTAGTATACAATTTGGGTATATTTCTATGTTTTTAAGTTTTTTAGAGTGAAAGTAGGCAATTAGAGATTATTTTGGATGGTGTCACAATTAAATACTTTTTTCAAGAATGTGAAAGTTGCTCTCATAGTGTTCATACAAATTTATAAATTCTTCTTATTTTATTGGATCAAATGCACTTATCAAGATAATACTTTCTATAAATGATAATTCTAGGTGTAGATCTAACTGGTAGGGATGTTATAGTAATGAATTATTTTTTATAATTACACTAGCTGACTAGGGATCCAACTCTTCTCTTTTCCATTTAAGAACAAAATAAAAACAAAAGAATAAAGAACCAATGGATTCAAAAGAAAAAAAAAATTAAAAGAAAAGGATCACATGATGAAATAAGGTCAATGTACCATGCATCATGATTAAAATAGAGTAATAGAAGGAGAAGGGAAGGAATCTAAGGTATCTCTATCAGGGCTATGAAATCTTAGATGGTAGCAGTGCAATGCTTGATTTTTCCTTATTTAAAAAAAAAAAAACTAGAACAAAACCTATAGCTTCATCAAAACCTTAGAAAATCATCATAGTAAGGGGTAAATGAATTACACACTTAACACACAAAGATATTGTATTCTCTTTCATGCTTATTATTTTTGGAAGCCTTATTTTATCAGATAAATTATTGTAAATGCTTTGTTTGAAAAAATTCTCTCAAAAAAATTCAACCTATGGACTTTTGGCCTTAAGGAATTCAAGACCATATACACTTTTCCTAAAATAAATTCCATAAGGTACTATCCATTTTCAACCTACCCTTTGGAATTTTATAAATTCCCTTCAGAGCTTTTGAAATTCACTTTTTGCCTTACCAACCTACCCTTTAGCCTTTGTGAAGTAGAGCGTTCAGGCAAACTTTCACCTTGAAGTAGACCCTTTAATTTCTTTTCACCCACCCTTGAAAACCCTTCTAACTAGCCCTTTGACCTTTTTGAATTGACCATTTAACCCATTTTGATCACTTCTTTTAGGGCACATACCCTTTAGGTTTTGTGTTGCATATGCTTCAAAACTTTTTTGGAACCCTTTATGAGACTTATCCTTCAAGATATTTATTTTGACCATTTTTCCCTACAAAAGTGACCTTTAGCCTTTATGAATGAACCTTTTTGATAGGGACATACCCTTCAATATTTTTATCCTAAAGCTTTGTCATAAACCATTTCCTTCAAAACTTTTTTATTTCAAACATTTTATCTGATGCAAAGGCCCCAAAATAATTCTTCTAAAGAGCATTTGTCCTTTGGACTTCTTAAATTGACCCTTTGAGTCAAATGTACATACCCTTTGGGTTTTGTGAAGCTTAATCTTTGGGACCTTTGAAGTGACCCATATATGTATGAGAGTACCCTTCAAGAATTTTAGAAGTGCCCTTTGACATTTGTGAAGTAGACCCTTGAGGACTTTGTCATGGATAAAATTCCATATAAAGTGGACCCTTTAGACTAAAATTACCTTTCAAGGAGTTTGAAAATACCTATTTATCCATGAATTATTCCTTTAGAATAATTGTGTTAAGACTTCTACCCAACAAAAAGATTCATTCAAAATAATTATTTTAGACACTTTTTCTAAAATAATTCCCTCGAGGGAATTATCTACAAACATTGACCTAAAATCACTTTTTTGACATTATACTCCTAAGTGATTTATTACAAAGAACAATATTAAAATTATACCATACTTATCCAAGTAAAGATAAAATATTTCCTATTTTATAAATACCAAGGACCCCCAACAAACCCAAGCTAATAAATTTAAAATAAAAGTGAAGTGAACATTGCATACTTATATTGCATGAACTAGTGTTTAATGTTGATTCCTATATAGATGATACATAGCCATTGAAGCTATCAATTACATCCAAGTTAACTTGAAATTAAAAAATATTCATTTCTAATAGAGATCAAGAGCCCTAGTTCATATCTTGAGAATTCTGTGAGTATAATAGTGACTAAACTAAGAGCTGAAGTGATCACACAATATGTAGCATATCAAAGGAAATTATAACAGTCCAGAACATGAAACTATGGATTCCACATCCAACACATTACAAGGAATAAATCCAACATCTTTTTTCTAAATTAAGTATTTTATAGAGTCTAAGGACACTATCTTCAACATGGAGGTATTTCAAGATAAGTATCATAACTATTCACAACTTTAGGATGTTATTGATTTAGTGGATATGTTTTCATTAGATAATGAAATGATACTAGTATAAAGGTTGTTTGTTTAATAAATTATAGCCTATAAATTCCAAATATTTCATTTTACTATGGTTAAACCATAGGTTATGTTGTGCTTATAACTTCTTAGGGATTTGTTCTTTTTTAGCAAAATATCACAAGACATTTATCTATTGTATTCTCATGGTGATACAGTTATTATGTGTATCTATAGAATTAATTTTCAAAGGTATCTATCTCTCATCATACCGAACATCTACTATGATAAACACAATTGGGTGCAATTCAAATTAGAAACCTAAACCATAAAGGTTCTCTACTCATGGTTACTCCCATACCAATCTATCACTTGAAAAGGGACAAAACTCAAGGGAGCAATTCTGATCAACAAATTTAGGGTGGGAGTCTAGATAGGTATGGCTTTGTTTAATATATTATATGATATACCCAACATATATATTTTTAATTTAGATTGGGTACCATTACTACATATGATACTATCACATGATGTTGTGTATGCCTTAGGGGAAGTAATTAGTTTGAGATTAAGAGAGGTAGATTTTACATAAGTATAAATGTCCCACCCCCATGGGATATTTTTATATGATGTATTATTTGGTGAATTTAGTCATGGGAACCTATTATAAGGATTTGGGAAATCTATAGTCTCTATCCATATATTTCATAAAAAATAGAATCTATGACCACTACCAATTCATGCATATATATGCTTACTAGAATTATATGGTTAGGATATGCAAAGATGTTTACCCATAGGTATGGAAAGACATTCATGGCTTGCTTATGCCTCAACTAAAGGAAAACATCCTAAAGAATTTGAGTATAAAAGGATACTATTTCCTATACCTAGACATTACTATTATCATGGTTTGGGGAAATAAGGTTGAGCCCCTATGTCTCCCAAAGTATGTACCTAATAAGTTGGTGTAATAAGAGCTTGTTATCTAGTTATAGAATAACATTGAAGAGGATTTGGTTAGGTATAAAAATGAATTTTTCTTTGGAAGCTTAATTTTAATTGGAAAAATGACATATACTATGATAAAACATCTTGGATATGTAGGAGAAAAGCGAAATCATTATGGCTTCCCCATAATGGTATGTAGAGACTAGGACCCCCATGGTCAAATCTGAAAACATATCCATGGGTTTAACATTCCTTACTACCACCAACCTTATTTTTATGATTTTATTTTTATGAATGTTAAATCAAATGAAGTATTAGAATGAGCACAACTTGTCAGGTTATAGGAGGATCATTTGAGAATGATCCCATCCAAACCTAGTATCTCCACTAAGGATTTGGATAGCCAAAGTTCTCTTTTTAAAGGATGATACTATTAATTTTTTTTGGAGAGGAAAATCTAGAGAATAAGAAGCTTCCTCATCCCAATGAATTCCATTAAAATTGAAACTAAAATTAGTAAAGAGAGAACCTAGGATCCCTAAGCCTAGTACATAGAGAGGAAGAGAAAGAGGAGATCTTATCAGCTTAGACTCTAATGAGGAGGAGGACAAGATGCAATAAATTCCTATTATTAGCACTGGTTAAGGTGTATCTACTATTTTATCTATTAGGGTAACTACTTCAAAAGTGGAAACATCTACTTCCCAAGTCTTACCAATTTATTAAAATACCCCTTTGGTCTATGCCAAGAAGCCCAAGACTCCCATAGGTAGCCCAACATTGTATACAACTCAAGGCTTACCTATTCTACTTCCAAGCTCATAGGTGTCAAGAGAAGATTAAGTTATCATCAATGACATGGCAAATGATTCAAATGAAGAGGCTAAGTTAGAGATATCCAAAGCTATTAGTCTTTAGGTTGACCCCATTAAGCTTTATCTTCAAGGTACACAAACCTTTTCTAGTTTTCCTTTGAATTCAATCTCTATTATTGATAAGATACCCATCTCTTCTATGGAAGTTTCCATTTCCTCTATTGCATCTACCCCCTTTTTTCTTTCCACCTCTACATCCATTCCATCTATTTCCATAACCACCATTCATCCCTCTATTATCACTACCACACCATTTCCCATGGCTATTCCATTTGTACCTACTAGTAATTCTACTATGAGAGTTCATAAAAATAAAAAGGCAACTAGGAAAGTGCAGACCACTATGGCCACTCCATAACTTCATGTTTAATCTAAAAAGATCTCCCTTCCACTCCCCACTTCCATTTCTATAGATGAAACCATAATAACTAGCACAAGTAAGGGAAGAAAGGCCAAGCCTCACATAGTTTTTGTCCACCCACTCCCTTAAGCTGGAGGAGTGGACTGGTAAAAAATCATATAGCCTTCCTTACCTCATTTATTTACAAAGGCTAGTAAGATATAGAAGAAAGATGAAGAGGAGGTTGAGAAAGAAATTAATGTTATAACCACTGATACACCCCTCAAAATTTTACCTTGGGCCATGGATTTGAGGAGTAGAATTTTGAAGTATAAGGTCACTAAGCCCCCCTTTGTGTCCACTTTTTTTATCCCATAATTGGTAAAATAAAATAATAAATAAGAGAAAATTTTAAGATGACTAGGGTACAAGCATCATCCTTGAAGAAAGATAGTTGGTGTTCTCCCTCACTAAGAGGCAGAATAGGTAGCCAAGTTACTCTATTTATGAAGATAATCTTCTAGACCTATCTCATGCATACAAGGATGCTATGGTGGCCATTCATGAAGGTACAGAGTTAACTTAGAAGGATATATAGGAGGAGGTATAGGAATTGCAAGCACATGATGAGTAGCTCATAGAATAATCTATCACAATTCATATTATTGTGTGTATCAAAGCTAAGGTTCATGGGGATGTATCTAAATGTTACAATTCCTTAAATTCCATGAAATTTATGAAGGATAAGATGGTGCCTCATGTGAACCAAGTAAATCAACTCTATATCTCTTTTGTTCAAGATAGTGCCAAAATTAAAATTCTAGTTTTATAAATAGGTAACTCATTATATAGCCATCTTAACTTAATAATCATACTCAAGACATATAATGCCCTAAATCTAGTTAGCATCAAGCACAAAGAGGTAAAAGAGTGATTAAAATAAATTGAGGATCTAGTTCTAGAGTATCAGGCACATGAGGCTCAGCTCCTCCATATTTTGAATGAGCTAAAATTATCTAAGGAAAGATATTCTACAATAAAATTGATTAGTAGAATTAATTTTGATAAAATTATCTAAGAAGCCATTGAGAAATTCAAGTAGAGCATATAAGTCTTGGTATTGGAAAGAACATAATTAGAGTTAAGCAAAGTTAGGAGGAAGGGGACCAAAATTGAGATTTTTAGGAGTAAGTTCTAGCTGAATAAAGATGAACATGCAGGACTCCTTGAGCAAACCAAGAGACTCCACCAAACTTCATTGTTTAACTTAGACAACATTCACCAATAATATGAGGTAGTGCCCAAAGTATATTAGGATAATGAGGTAAAAAAGAAGCAAACCTCTTTTAGTGGTTTTATATCTTTAAATTTTACTTCAAATTCCACTCCTACTAAAGCCCATGCAACACTTTAGACCACACAACCTTAGTCTTATGCATGCATAATTCTATTAGTGACACGTATATTTAGATTTTTCTTGTAAAATATATAAATCATTGTAAAATTAACTTTGTATTTTCTTTTACATGCACATGTTGCATAATTTTCTATAGTCAATTTGTCAATTTATAGTTTTTTTTTATCTTTTCTTAGATAGTCTTAGACCATAGTTAGAACTACATGTTTTAACTGCTACATGTAACAATCATGCATAGACTTGGAGGATGAGGTGACCCTTTCCCCAAGATATATAAATACAATTGTCCCCCCCCCAACTATATTTTTTGTCAAAAATTTTTATAATATAGAGAATTGAGCCATTTTGGTCATCAAGCGGAGTGTTTTGAATATATTCTTTCTGTTATTGTCTTATTAGTTGTTATTTCTATGTTTTTTTGATTCAATAATCTTTAGTGTGATAAATATTTAAATAAATTATTTATTTATTTGGTAAATAGGCTAATCTTAGATGTGTAATAACTATTGAAGATTGGTGAATGTATTGATTGAAATGGTCAAGTTAAATTGAGTCATATTTTTGGATGTGTATTTGTGTTTTCTTAGTGTAGTTTTATAAGTGTGTAGTATAATTACTTTAGATAATTTATTAGCCTAAGCCATAATTTCCTAATTGAAGGGTGTGCAATAGCTACCCTGATAAGAGTAACCTTTGTTTGAGTCTAGTGAACTTCCTTCATCTTCTTTTCCTTAGAATCCTTAGCCATGTCTATTTGCATGAGTGTAATTGATGCTAGCATTAGGCATTCATTTTGATAAAATACAGGTCTATCTAGAAAACAACAAAGGAAGTAATTCTTAAGAACCATAAATGTTTCTTTTCTTCCTTACCTTATCCTCCTTTTTGTATTTTGTTACAAAAGATCTACCCATTCTAGATTAGAAGCCAATCACCCATCCAAATCATATATGAACTTATATTATTATAAATCCACACCTCCATCAAAAAATCTTGTTAAAAACCTACATACCCTACCTACTATTCCATCAATAGGTTGTGAGGGACTACATACCTACAACCTATGCCCACGAGTGGAATTTACCTCCATCAAGATCTTAAAACATTAGAGGCTACCTCATTATGGATGTGGTGTGCATAAAACTTGCATCAATAAGGGGATCCACTGGGTTGTTCAAATTTATGTTTTATCTAATATTTGAAATTTATCAATAAGATCTTGGATATTATGCTTGAAAACTATCCAAAATTTTTTTCAACATCTTTCTATTCTATGATAATCATAAAATTCATTTGGGTCATAACTTTTAGGTAAAGGTGTTGAAGGATTAGGCTCCCTTATTAGAGGCAAGGTAGCCATATTACACTCAAAAAACTTATTAACATTTATTATTTTTATATTTACTCTTTATTTTCTTAATTTATATGATCATTCTTGGTTGGAACATCATCTTCATTGCTTCCAATTTTCAAGTTTATTTTTTCAAAAATCTAGAATATTTGGAAGAGAAGGGCACATTAGGAGAGTAATTTAGAATATTGTAATCAAAAAAATTTATTTAAAATTATATAAATACATGAAAAATATCTTCAAAATAAGTTTAATAATTTAATATTAATTTTTATCTAATGATTGAAATCAAATTATCAATATAAAGGTTTTCATTCTAATTATCTAGTGTTTTTTTACACATTTTGTAACCATGGTTTCAAACATTATTATTTTGAAATAAATATTATATTATTCAAGAGACACTATAATAATCATAAAAAAAATATGTTGTGATTCAAATATATACTAAATACATCAATATATAAATATTTAAAATGCAAAGAAATAAGGGTTTAATTCACTTGAAAATTGACAAGGAGAGTTTGTAGATGTGTACCTATATTATTACTTACATATGCCATGTTAGAGGATGATATTGAGTAAAAAAATGTCTATAAGTAGTCTTCAAGTAAACACAATAAATTTATATAGATCATAAAAGTGTATAAAAATAATTAAAATTATTATTTTTTTGTCATGACCAAAATCATTGGGTTAATCTTGCCATGTTATGGTTCAATTTTAGTAATATATTTTGATATTATTAAGGTGATATCATAATATAATAATTTTTTTAGTTCCTTTGTTTATGTCTATTGATAAAAACCCTCTCATAGATTATGAAATTGAATTGTGGATCTTCCAAAAAAATTTATCCTTCCTCCAAACCCTAATCCAATCTAAGATACCTTGCAAGATCATTAAAAATGGGTGTAATTCTAAGGGAATTAACTCACTAAAATCCATGTTATTATAAAATATTAAAATAATCACTCATGTATTCCAATGGAATATGGATATCCTTACCCTTATCACTATGCATTAGATGGAAGTAACTAGTATATTCTCTATGCTCTTTCACTAACTCTTATAGTTTTGTACAAGGGGTTATACACTTCAATAGATTTAAATGCTAATAAAAAATAATGTGTATCATAGGATATGAATTCTAATCCTTTTTTTCATCATTTTTTATTTAAATATATTAGCATGAATGTGTGTATATATACTTATTAATTTCAAATTAATATCCTATTAGTGCACTAACTGATAATAAAAATGGTGGAAAGCCAAAAAACAAGGAATAAAAGAATAATAAAGATGAGAATATGGGTAAAGATGTCCACAATGAACATTTAAAAAATGTAAAGGCTTAATCTTGGTCATTATTAGGATTGAACTACTAGATCCCAGAGAAAGATGATCTCTAAAAATAATGTTTTACACATTTTAATCGAATTGAGAGTCATGTTAAGGTAAAAATAAGTGATCTATAAGTTTTGAAGTGTTATGGATTGAATGGCGGTATTATTATTGACCTGAATTGAAGTGAAAGTAGAGTTTTAAAGAATCATAAATTAAGGGAAATAAAATGAGGCCCAATATAATGGAAAATACATTGAAATCCTAATATGAACCAATGATCCTTATGCATAAAAACACAGTAATACCATAGAAAATAACTACTATTATACCAAATTTAGATATCTACATAATGACCCACTTTTATGTGTGTATGGGTAAACATAAAATTAAAACAAAAAATATAATTAGAAGGATAAAATAATATATTTTGTCTAAACATGTAAATTTTGATTGAAATTAATATTAGATATGATAATAAACTAAAAGTTAACATGATGATATATTTTACCTTATCATTGAGTCTAGCTTATGCTACTTACAGAACATTAAAAATGTGTTTCTTTGTAATATAAAAATATTTCATGACTGCCACTAATGGTCCTCAAATTATCATCAATGTTCTTTTGTTTGGTGTGTGAATATTTGGTATACCTACAAACAAACTAAAAAAATTTGAATGTAAATCAATGTCTATATAAATTGATAATACAAAATTATTGAAATAATTGAGCAAAAATTTAAAGTAGGAAGGATTACACTTGGCAATATCTGAATTGTGCTACCATATTCATATAAAATACATGGTGTCTACCTCTTATCTATAGAGGCAAGTATATGTAATGTGTCTTGTTGACCCCTTATAAGAAAAATAGAAGAATGTATGGAGATTGCCTCCATATATGTAGGGAAATATCTTGTAACTCTTTGATGTATTCCATTATGTATGTGAAGATAGAATAATTAGATCATATGCCCCAATTTTGAGGTGTGTAATATCCTACATATCACTCATCTCAAAATAGAGGATTTGGTGTACCATTTTTAAATATATAAATTTAGAATATAGCATAATCAAATACATATATCATAATTAAAACACATATATGACCCAGGAGAGTTTTACCATTAGGGGTATAAACTTGATGTGTGTGTGTTTTAATATTTTAGGACTTAGTGAATATAAATCTTATGTTAAAAATTTGAGTATAGTAAATCAGGGTAGAATTATGCAAACAATACATCCAATAATGTTTTATATAATTAGCTTATTTTAACCTTTCTACATATATCAATAAATGATTCAAGTAGAAAATTATCTAGAAAATGATTGAGATAGATGATTTGGAGGCTAAAAATTAATGTAGAGGCTAGTGTGAGTGTCACAAATAGGATCTAGGTGTCAAAACCCTTCTTAGACAATAATTACCTAATTAGAAATTAATTTCATGTGGCACTAGTGTCCTTATTTTGGTAGGAGTGTCCTCTATGTAGAATTGCCCTAATCTTCTAGGTGTAATTATATCTGGATATGTAGGGTATGTTCTTATGTGTATGAGTTATAAAACCATGTATATAGCTTGTTTTGATTAAATTTTTGAGAAAACCCTAATCCTCCATGTTTCTAGAGCATCTATTTGATACAAGGTAAAAAGTAACTTTTTAGTGGGGTAGGATAGACATCCTCAACACTCTGCTATGATGAGAGTTGTATACATACCAAGAATCTAAAGAGGGATCAATATTGATGTAGTTATCCCCACCTATGTGGTAGTGAAAGTACAAGTCAAGCTAGTATGATAATTGACCTAAGTGCTTTAAATGTGCTTAGACTAGAAATTTAAGTAATTTGAGCTTATGGATGTTGTATATTGTAGTATGTATAAGTACGGTATAATATGAATTGATAACCTTAATTTTGCAAAACTTGTTCTAAGTTTACATATGTAATTTGCATCTAATTTCCATATGTGATAAAATTCATGCATTTATACTCTTTTAATGCTTGTACAGGTGCTAAAAGTTATCTAGGATGACCTTATGAGGTCTAAGATTTAAAAATATATCTATTTGTGAAAATAATAGGGAAATGATAGTAGATCCAATATTGGGGCACTAGCACCATGTGGTGTTATTGCCCCTATAATGGCACTAGTGTCTAAGTGGAAGAACACTAGCGATAAAGGGTCATGATTTAAGAATGAAGGTTTTGGACTACTTTAGGGATGACTAAGGATGCATGTGGCCCATATGAAGGCTAGATAAGTTTAAAAATAGGCCCTAGGATAGGTCTAGGGATAATATAGGGATAAGTGGTCTCAAGTAGCACTCTTAGCACTCAAGTGTAACTTTAAGGTGAATACATTTTCCCCCTATTTATTCTAATAATATAGAAAAGTGAAATGCCTAGGATAAATAAAAAAGTAGCACACCTAGACTTACCTAAGAGGTGAAGTCCATGAAGCTACATCTGAGTATGTGAAGCATGCTCCAATGCATGTCCTATAAGTTAAATGTGCATAGATTATTCCTTAAGAGATATAAAAAGAAAATATAAAATTTGAGTAAAGAAGTAAAACTAAGTAAAGGGACAAGATAAGAAAAGAATGAATACACCTCACTAGGTATGTAAACCAATACATAAACCTAGTGAAAATATGTGTGTACATGTATATAGTGATCAATTGGTGAATAGTTTGGACTAATTTGATGATTTATCAATCCTCATGTGTGGGTGGCTCAATATCTCAATCTGATTTTGACTCCATCATTGCCCACCTCTACTTGGTGTATCATGACTTGTGAATAGCTTAGATTGGAATGATGGTGTGTCCAACCCTCTCATGTAGGTGGATAAAGAAATCAATTATAATATGACTCCATAATTTCATACCCATGTGTAGTAAATGCATCTAAAATTGAAACTGTGTGATGTAACTAGAAATGTATGACTAAAAATGTTAGCTCTGTGGCCACCAATGTATATTAGGTAATTCTGAGCCACTCAAGAATGCCAACCATTATAGATGGAATAAAGCATGAAACTATTATGTAACCTAGAATATGATGTCATATTTATACAACATATAGAATTATATGGAATTTTTCATTCCATCTGATCAACTAGTGTGTAAGTGATCATACAAAAATAATGTGTCATGTGTATGCCCCCAAATTTTATATCTAAGCATATGGATTTTGGATTGAGTTGTGATAATATATTTTGAGTATCTATATTGAAAATAGGAATGGTCATACCATTAATTATTCCCCCAATATAAGTAATTTTGTATTAATCTGATCTAAACTAAGTAGAACTGGTAAATCTATAACTAAAACTATGTAGAATTGGACTATACCTATTGTACTTTTTTAGCCAATCTAGATTTTTATAAAACTGAGGCTACTAAAAAATAATTTCATATATTAGATAGTATCACCATATGGTGCTAGTGTCCCAATTTAGGTACAAATGTTTCTCTAATCTAATTTCTATACAACTATATTGATATCCAAGTCACTAGTTTTCCACTATGTTTATCTAAGTCTAATTTATATAATATGAGATTTTGTGCTAAAAAATGTACTATGAGTGAATTATGAGAGCCTAAAATCTATTAAAAACTCTTATGAATTACCCCTATTTTGAGGGGAGTTATTAAACCTATGCAAGAACTATCCTCAAAATAAAAATCTCTACAAGATGTGTGTTAGCTGGAGTATATATGATATCTATGTAATAATATAATATAATGTGCTATGAGCATAAGTTTGTAATGTGTGATGTATGTTGTGTATAACATTCATAAGGATATTAATATAATTATAATAATGTATATAACAAAACAATTGAGAAATAACTAACTACCTAGGGGGATGGGGCATGATGTCCATCATAGCACCTCAGTAGGAAGGGAAGATACATGAGGTCCCTGATGGAATCTAAAATTACAGTGTGTAACAAGCAATCAAAAAGTGGCATGGACATGATACATATAATAAAACATACATATAACACACATAAGGTAGTCAAAGTAGGCTAAAGAGCCATAATACAATGGGTATGGGTACATGTCACTAAAAATGAGAAATAAATACATACAAGTGCATGATTAAATGTCCACATACACAAGCAACAAGAAATTTGGATTAGATCCACATATAAGGGCATATTTAAATGTCTGCATACACAAGGAAATTGACATGTGTCTAAAGCATACATATTATGAATAGAAGTGGTGTAGAGCCAAAGAGCAATGGGGCATGATGTCCCTAATGGAATCTAAAATTACAGTGTGTAACAAGCAATCAAAAAGTGGCATGGACATGATACATATAATAAAACATACATATAACACACATAAGGCAGTCAAAGTAGGCTAAAGAGCCATAATACAATGGGTATGGGTACATGTCACTAAAAATGAGAAATAAATACATACAAGTGCATGCTTAAATGTCCACATACACAAGCAACAAGAAATTTGGATTAGATCCACATATAAGGGCATATTTAAATGTCTGCATACACAAGGAAATTGACATGTGTCTAAAGCATACATATTATGAATAGAAGTGGTGTAGAGCCAAAGAGAAATGGGGCATGATGTCCCTGATGGAATCTAAAATTACAGTGTGTAACAAGCAATCAAAAAGTGGCATGGACATGATACATATAATAAAACATACATATAACACACATAAGGCAGTCAAAGTAGGATAAAGAGCCATAATACAATGGGTATGGGTACATGTCACTAAAAATGAGAAATAAATACATACAAGTGCATGCTTAAATGTCCACATACACAAGCAACAAGAAATTTGGATTAGATCCACATATAAGGGCATATTTAAATGTCTGCATACACAAGGAAATTGACATGTGTCTAAAGCATACATATTATGAATAGAAGTGGTGTAGAGCCAAAGAGCAATGGCATATTCAAATTCTCTTGAATAGAAGAAGCATAGTGATATAATCAATTCTAAAATAGGAAAGATATAAATGAAAGTCTATGTGAACATGTAATAAAAATTTGTGTAAGAGATAAGATGCACATATGTTGAGTCTAAGGTAGTAGTATTTAGAAAAAAAATGAGTAGGTATAGCATGATCAATATCAATATATAAAAATGCTAAAGTTATGATGTAGAGTATAAAAATATGGAACCTGGTAATTGAAACTATGTATAGGGTGCCCCCCAAATGGGCATATGCGTCAAATTAAGAACCTATGTATTTATGTAGATGCTCCCATTGGGTAGATAATAACAAAACTAAATTAGTGTAGTGGACTTGGGTCTTATAATCAATCTAAAATAACTCTAACAGAATAAGTTAAGCATGTATGTATGATACAACCAACTATACTAAGATATCTAACATATGCAATGTCTAGAAAATATAAGAGATGTAAAAATAGAAATTCTTACAATATATAAATTTGTATTTTTTGATTAAATATTTGAATTTTTTTATGTTTTTTAAATATTTTATTATTTTATTTTTATTTTTTGGATATAATTTATGTACAATCAACATGAAAATGAAACTATGTATAAGGAACAAGAGAAAAGGAAAGTATGTACAAGAAGGGAGGAACAATACCAAGCGGTGAGTCTCATGGGAGACTCACTATCAATGTGGATTATCTAAAATAAATGAACAATGATCATGAGTTTTATATGAAAGGGTAACTATGGTCTTAGAACCTACTACACTGAGTGATATATATCTGGCCCTACTTAAGATATGGTGAAAAGAATTTGTGAAACTGACTATGGCATCTTATGAATTGTAAGAGTTTTATGGACTATCTAATAGAATATGTTGTAGATGCCATAGTATCTTTGTGCTAAAAACCTTTAGAAATAAAAGCTACTAATCTTTGAAGAAATTTAGTTAAGGGGGTCCCTTTAGAATATGCCACATATCTCTATTGAAGGAGTCTATCTAATAATGGTCTCCATCGGAGAGTATGAATATGTGGAAAAATTATAGGAGTAGACCTTCTTTACATTGGTGTATCTACTTAAACTTGTGGTGTACTAATAGGAATTGTGTTCAAAACTACAACTGGTAATTGTGTATAACTAGTAATTGTGTTTTAACTAGTAATTATGTTGTAGCTCGTAACTGCAATATAATTGCCTACGAGATAGGTAGAGGATACTCATATGAAATAACCTCAACTATGATCATAAATTTTCATGTATATATTTTAGGAATATATTCCCAATAAATGGGATGGATCATAACTATTATATCCATGGTCTACCTATTAACATGTTAAATATGCCTATACTAGGTACTACTAAGAATAAAGTGGCCACATGTGCTGGTCCAACCTATAGTGGATATATAAGATCCCTAATGGAACTATAAACATGGACACTAAAAACATTAATAACTATGTCTATATTAGATATATCCTAATTTTAATACCCCACATGTTGTAGAATTGTGATAGTTCACATGTTAATACTTGATCCATTGTCAACCATAACACTCTGAATAGGATGATGATCTATGTAGGATCATACAATGTGTACATATATATTTGAATCATCATCAATAATATCCTTCTCTGAGAAGGTTAAGAGTGGTCTAAATGGAACTATAATATAATAGATACCAATGATATTGTGTAGTGGGTGTGCTTCCTTTGCAGTAGTGTGATATGATGTTGGTGGTAGATGTTCCTAATACATGTAGTGAACACCTAAAGTACCCCTACCTTATTTTTTATATGATTTGGAAATGGATCTAATAATATTCTTAATGTCT